>JAECWX010000336.1:600000-1112934 GCA_018151165.1 Drosophila arawakana | reverse complement strand
AAGCTGACAACTATATCGTATAGCTTTAGGATCAATCGGTGGAAAAATGCTAAAACATGAATTTATATGAAGGTGTTCTGTGTTTACCAAGCTGTCTTGTTCATCATCTTAATACAACTACACGCTTTGATTCACAGAGTAAGAAAAATTGAACTATTTTTGGTTTGGTTTAATCTTACAATCGAAGTGCTCAGTGATTTGGCCGTCGTGACGTAACAATGGAGAATCTACAAAGCTTGTCTTCCATCTCAAGTAAATTAGCGTTGTCAATACTTGCCGAAGCAGCTCTAACCGTTTGCACTGTAGCGACTCTTTTCAACATCTACCGAAAGATAACGTCAACTATAGGGATCCCGCGGCTTATAAGCGTAACTCCGGATCCGGGAGCCCAGCCTACAGAAGTCACTAGAGGGAAACCGACTTTTGATCTACGATACCCCGATTTCCACCACAGCAAACACGCTCAGCTCATAAGTTCAGTACGGCCGCTCCGCTTGAGGCTCCTTTAACTTAGTCGTATGTAAGTCTACAGCTTCAAATGTTTTCTTAAAATAAGTCTTGAATTAAGCCACATTGGAAAGTGGCCAAATTAAACGGGCCAGATAATATAATCATTTGCAAATTGTCTGCGGGTCAAACATCAAAGTTATAGAACTTTGTAGCTGGGGTACAGCGATACAATAGTTCTAGCGCTAAATTCGTATAGTCCGATTCTTTGGTAGAAAACCTAGTTGTTTGTTGTTGTCGTACAGCGTGATAACGGGGCTGCTTGAGGTCTTTAAGATTTCAGCTGAACGGTAATTTTGTGTTTCTAAATTTTCAAGCTGCGTGCCATATTTGTTGTGGAAATGCAACGCGGCCATATAAAGGGATAATGGAATTCTGGTTTCGGATCCATGCGTACCATCTCGGTCTAAGACGGTCACTTCGGCGCCGTCTCCTCCAAGTGGCTGACACTGAGTTCAAATATTATACAATATACATACCTAATTATTATATTATGCCTTATATTTTTATTATTATTCCCTAAAAGGATGAATTCCTTTTCTATTCCATAATACATTGTAAAAAGAGAACAATAGTTAGTGAGGGCGTTACTTCATGGATTATCTCTTAATCAAAAATCTTTTGTCATTCGCGTCGGCCGAAAAGAGACCGACAACTGGAATTAGTGTGATCAATCTTTTTTCTTTTCCTGCCGATCCCATAACGTGTACAAACGCTCTTAAAATACTAAAACTAACGCAGTGTCGCGTTACAATAATACATTAAGCAATACTTATTTCTAATTAATAATAACTAAAACGGATATAGCACATCGATACTAAATTTAATCATCTTACAACTCGGCCGTCCTGATAAGGAATCGCCCTCGATTCCAATGGACCCGAGACTGAAATGCAATGCAACACCAAAGACGAAGACAGAGGGAGCGAAATTGGTAGTGGATTAGACAGCATGCACCTGCAGCACGGAATCGGCTCTGTCAGCTTGCTCAGCATTGCACTTAGAACACGATAAAAACGGTTCACCTGGCCATTCGCTCGCGGAGAGGCCGTATCATTTTGAACATGTGCGATATTGTGCGTTTGCACGAAAAGCAGCGAACTCAGCCAAAGTTCAGCAAGTATCTCAATCAATAATGATCCGTCGGTGTCGGCTTTAATTCGCAAAATATTGCGTTTCTAAGCTTCACGGGAACTAGTAATAGCGGCGGGATACAATTTCTCGAACCTAGGTGCGATCGTCAATACACAACGCTGTCTAAAAGTTCAAACCCAGGCGCGTCATAATCCTCCAGATCACTGCGTGGCTTGAGAACGTCAGGGTAACGTTCTGCGTCAGCTGCAGTTGGAAATCTAAATCCAGATTATCGACACAAGACCTGAACTGAAACTATACGATTATTCACCATTCCGGTGTGCACATGCCCCATGTTGACGGTCTGAGTAGACTAGAGACTGTTAGTCTACTCAGACCGTCAACATGGGGCATGTGCACACCGGAATGGTGAATAATCGTATAGTTTCAGTTTTCAGCAGATGCGCCCAGCGTGCTTTTTTTCCTCAGGGAATACGTAGGGAGTCCCTTTCCTCAATTAGCGGGATATCGGGTAGGCGATCTTTGCAAAATTAGGTACAAATCAACAGAATAACAAAAAAAAAAAAACCAATCAGGGGAGTCTCGGATCGCTTGAATATGGACCAGCTTCAGCGTAATCGCGGCAGAGTTGGCAAAGTACCCTAAATACTCTAGCTCGTGGTATGGAAAACGCCACCTTGACAAATTCATACACTATTCAGCATTCACCCGTGGAGTATGCAAAGTCTCTTTGAGGACACTTATTGACTATCGGTGTCAAAAAGTCAGTCTACTAAATCGAGTGCTCTAAGACATGATGGAACCCGATTTCCAAGTCGATCGCCATAAAGAACGACTTACCCCCAAAGGTGCTCAATGCAATCGTCCTAAAGCGGAATTGGGAAGTTGTCACGAACGCTTATCTTATTTAGCGGCTGATAATTGACACATTTCCTAAGATAATTGTGCTTTTTTTCGGACCGGCTCAATAGCAGAACGTTAATTTTAAACGTTACACTTTATTTGTTAGTCGGGCAATTGAGGAAGGGTTTGCTAGCGTGTCTGTGGCTATAGCGTAACGAAAATACGAACTGAACTGCTGCTCGCGACAGCTGCACTGCCGAATGCAAATTAGACTTACAGGCTAGCTTTAGTATAAGAATTTGTTACACTGCTTTACAATTCAATAATTTCATTAATTTAAGATTATACTAAAAACTCATTATTTCTTTATACTAACTCAATGTTTATGATCCAATATTCCGGCCACCTTGAAGGGATCGCCTTCAATCCCTTGGTAGCCCTGGCGTGAAAGCTTCTCTAATGTCCTTTGGGTCGAGGATGGCCACCACGTCGGTCAGGTGCCCTTGAGGCCAATGTCTTTTAGCCGTACAACGAAGACAAACGAATTGAACGAGTTTATGAACGTCACACCTTCTTGAAGACAATTTGACTGGATTTGATAAAGCCGGTCCATCTCTTAGATGCCTGAAGTGGAAGTATTTATATAATGTAGTGCAGTTTCTGAACCATTCCAGAAACTCGCACTCTCGATTCCGATGATACCGAAAAGTATTCAACTTTGGTATCCACCTCATTGGAAATCCAAAGTTTCTTATTTTCACCTTCATCTAATACGTTAGAATGGTTTGAAAACCATTTTGCCATTTGAAATTCGCCCGTTTTGATATCTGGACAGGCTCAGACGGAACCTACAAAGTGAACAAATTAGATCTCTCTGAATAGTAGGCCCCACCAGTAATTCCTTGCGAGAATGTGACGACGTTTTTTTATACGACCCGAAGTTTGGTGGAACTGTTATCAGATCTCAGGACGCACTGGTGTGAAAGGGTGAACGTGGTCCTGGTGTAACTTCTGTATCTTTGAAAAACATTCGACCAAATTCAAGATACTTGTTCATGAAACTCAAATATATATTATGTCTTTTGGCAATTGGTGACAACCGCAGCACCTTGGGATCCGTCATGAAAGTCAAATTGGCACCAACGTGTCCAGTCCGTATTTTACGAGCGCGAGTAACTTTGTTTGCAAACGATGCATTCCGCAGAACAATTTGCCGAAACACTTTTCTCCAGGACAGTTTCAACCCCACAGTGTCGATCTACTCTGTCTTCAAAACGAAAATCTTGTCTATGTTGCATCATTAAGCAGCATATTGGGCTTTTGGTAAGCATTTTCTTGCACCGCCCTGATACCATCCAACAAAACAACGCCCTTTGTGGCAACGAACCACTTTTCTCCAATCTTATCTTCCCAGTACAAAGCATGTCGAAGAAGGAGTCGGCTCCCAGAAGCATATCTATTTGCTGGAGTTTGTGGAACTCAGGGTCAGCCAGTTCGACATTTGCTGGAATCTTTCACCTATTGATGGGAAGATCACCATCTGGCTTCCTAATACAAATTGTTTTCAGCACCCAACACTCGCCACTGAACTGATGTCTTGATACACGAGACGAAACTATAGTCGATTCTTTGCTTTTTGCAATTAAACTCGTCTGTTCAACCGACATGACATTTAAGCACTTGTTTTTGAGCGAGGTCTTCCGTCATGAAATTCACCTGAGAGCCTGAATCCAATAAGGCTCTAGCGTTTCGTTTTTGACCGAATCTGTCTTGAACTGTTACGACGGCGCAAGGATTGTTCTACATCACATCTATCTCTTTTCAAATTTTCCTTTAAACGATCTAACTTTTATCACCTTTCTTGCTTAATTCCTTTGCAACATTGTGTGCTACATCGGTTGTGTTGATACATTTTGTTAAAAAGCATCAACAATTCCACAGCTAAACATTCTGATTATTTATTTCTGCGTTTGTTTGTCGCTGTGTAATTGTTCTTGTAATTTCACGCCGTTGCTTGTGCTAACATTTTGTTTGTGTAAACATTATCTCGGCTCTATCTTTGTGCTCTCTTCTTAATTTACGCTTCCGCCGCGCTCTTATCTCTTCTACCGCGCTCTATTATCTAATTTTTGGCTTTGGCCGGGCCGCGCTCGCGCATAATTTGTTTTTGTGCATTACATTTGTTTTTGTCGTAAGAAAAATTCAGTAGCTTGCGCATTTACCCTAGCTTGCCTTCCTATTTTTTCAACTAATTTATTATTTCAACAATACTTATTAGATTCTATATACTCTATTTATTTATATTCATTGCTTATATTAATTACCTCCACAAGTGCGAACAAACGTTAAGGTGGGTTTATTTTGCTGCTGGCTATGTGAAAATGTTTCACATGAAAAATGTGCAGGCCTCAACGGCCGGATTATTGACCTGATATAGTCTAAATCAGGTTTAAAGTGGACATGTGAAGCTTGTAGGGATATCGAAAGAGATTGTCGACGGTCCCTAACGAACTTTCAGTCCCTCATCACATACCCACAACGTCCGCACCTTTCCTAATAAATTTTTCATCGCCATCACCAAGTATAATTGTTAGTAGTGATGACAACTTTATTTTACCCCCAGAAGTTGTCCATACGATTCCCGAAGTAATAGTTTCAGATTCGTTAAGTGTCAATACTGTTGCAGTTGACGAATCTAGCAATGAGGCTATCAGAGCTGTTGCTTTTACGGAAGTAATTACAGTGCCTGATAAAAAGATTCTTGTAGGTGTTCCAGCAAAGAAAAACTAACTTCCTCTCTCTCGTTTGCCTATCAAAATGTAAGAGGTCTTCGTAGTAAGCTTATCAATATGTATATAAATAGTCTGTCTTTTCTATTTCTGCTTCTGCACCGACTCAATTAAATCTTGAGTATGAGCATGTTGAGGAGACCAGACACATGAACAATATTCAAAAATGGGCCGGACAAGGGATGTATAAAGAAGTTTAGTGACGAAGGGATCAATAAATTCCTTAGACCAAAGTTTAATACATCCAAGAGTGCCCTTGGCTTGATTAACAATTGTGGAGATATGATGTGTGAAACTTAATTCATTATCAAAGATTAAAGAGTAAAGGTCCTAGGTGACTACCCTGGGGAACTCCAGAAGTAACAAACACAGATTTAGAGATGGCTGATCTAAGCATAACCCTTTGGGTCCTACCTGTTAGATATGAAGATATCCATAGAAGAATGGAAGGTGGGAAGCCTAAAATACTAAGTTTGTGTAAAAGGACGTTATGATTCACAGAGTCAAATGCTTTGCTAAAGTCAGTATAGATGACATCAGCTTGCATTCTATTAAGGAATGACTCATTTATAAAAGAGGTAAATTGGGCAGGGGAGATAATTGACTTCCAGAGATGTTGCAAAGTCGAAGTAATTATCTTTTCGAAGAGCTTAGGGATTGCGGACAACTTCGCACTTCCCCTGTAGTTGGATATATCCGACTTACATCCTTTTTTATGCAGTGGCATAATTTAAGATTCTTTCCATAAATTAGGAAAAACAGAGGATTCTAAAGAAAGTTTAAAAAGAACAAGAAAGAATGATATAGTCGCCTGGCGACTTTAGGATACCCGTTACTCAGTTTCAATTTGTTATTAACAATGGTGATGAATATAATTGCTTGGCAAACACAGAACATTTTCATACAAATTCATATTTGGAGCGTATTTTTGACCGATCGGCCCTATGGGATCTATACGATTCAGTAGTCCGATTTAGATCAAACTTGGTCAGTACATGTACTGTCTAGACATGTAAATTTGGTTCAGATAGCATAGCTAACAAAAAAGTTTTCTATACTAAAACATTCAACGTTTACCTGTATATTTACCTTTATATGCAAATAAATCGCCCTAAAGTGGGCGTGTCAAAAAACAAAAACAAACTTGTACTGCTTGGGTATTGTACCTTTCATTTGCGACCCCTATCATCTTTCTAGCTCTTATAGTCTCTGAGATCGATCCTTTTGTTCATACAGACGGACGGACGGACGGACGGACAGACGGACATGACTATATCGACTCGGCTATTGATGCTGATCAAGAATATATATACTTTATGGGCTCTGCCACGCCTCCTTCTCCCTGTTACATACTTTGCACAAACCAAATATACTCTTTCAGAGAGCATAAAAAGAAAGAAAAGTACAGTCGAGCACACCCAAATCGGTATCCCGATATTACAATGTGTAGTACTTGCATTGAAACACGTTGAAACCAAAACAATCTAAGCATAATCAAACACACATCTGCAGTATATGATGCATATATGCATGTATGTGTGTACTCGGCGCGGCCAGCGACCACGGGCAGCGCTGCCGACACACAAGCAGCGAAAACGTTCGACCATGCGCTTGTGTGTTTCTATCTCGCTTGCACCAATGGGTTGATATTGCGTTCAATTTTCAATATTGACGCTTCTAGTTTGCTTGTTTTTATACCCGTTACTCGTAGAATAAAAGGGTATATTGTAATCGTTGGAATGTATGTTACAGGCAGAAGGAGGCGTGGCAGACCCCATACTTATTTCTAATCGATAATAACTGAAATGATATTGCACATCGATACTTAATGTAATCGTCGTACAACCTCTATGCGTATATGAATAAATCGTCTATTTTACCCGAATATAATATAACGGTTTTCTATTGTTGCGACTGCGAACGCCACTGATGCTGTAAATAGCATCTGTCGTCAATGCGCATCGTCATGGATAATGCTGCCACATCAGTGATGCTATAATATCGCAACAATATCGATATTATCGATATTTTCGTAATTTTGGATTATATCGATTCGATTTTCCTAATATCGATATATCGAAAAACTGGTCACACTTTGCGTTGGCGTTGGCTGGGCAAGTTGCTTATTTATTTAATTGTGCAAATAAGTTAAATAATTGGATTGGTTTCATTTTAAACATCAAAAAACGTAAGTACAATAGAAATTTAGTAATTGAAAGACATATAATTGTTGCATGTAATTTTAGGCGCAGCGGTGGATGACTCCCGTGATTCAGAAGAGGAGAACCAAAACGCGGGAACTGCGAAAAAATCAAAGGTTTGGATTTTTTTTTTGATACGGCGAAGGATGGCACCAGTGGCGAAAGTGAGCGAATGTTCAGCAAAGCTGGACTAATCGCCAACTCTAGACGTGCTTCCTTAAAGCCAGGAACAGTCGACAAATTGACCTTTTTAAAGAAAAACCAATGGATTTTGGCTTAGTTTTTATACTCTCTGTAAGAGTATATTGGGTTTATGCAAAAGTATGTAACAGGCAGAAGGAGGCGTGGCAGACCCCATAAAGTATATATATTCTTGATCAGCATCACAAGCCGAGTCGATATAGCCATGTCCGTCTGTCCGTCTGTCTGTCTGTCCGTATGAACAAACAGATTTCAGAGATGGTAAGAGCTACAAGTTCGAGCTTGGTGTCAAACGATCAGATATTTAGTCAGTCAATACAAGAATCTTTTTTTTTTCGATGCCACGCCCCATACGCCCACAATAAGCAAAAAACTGGACACACCTCGTGAAAAATTGGTGTTTTCGGCAAATATATCAGTAACTATGGCACCTAGGATCACCAATTCTGGTACGGGTGTTCTTTGCGAGAGCATAGTTACATTGCCATTTAAAATTGTTGACTGCCACGCCCACTTTTCCCACAATTTATAAAATAGTTTTCAAGCTTCAATGCCGTTTTTTCCGTATCGTACAGTATTGTAGTTTATAACTGGTGTGGAGACTAACTATATTAGATTATCCTGAAAGGCGCATTAAAATTGGACTATAAACATGAAAACTAGAAGCGTTCCAATATTGATAATTGAACGCAATATCAACCCATAGGTGCAAGGGAGATAGAAACACACAAGCACATGTTCGAACGTTTTCGCTGCCTGTGTGTCGGCAGCGCTGCCCGCGGTCGCTGGCTGCTCCGAATACACACATACATACATATTTGCATCATATACATATTGTCAAACGTATGTGTATTCGAATACAAACAAACAGATGAATGTTTGATTATGCTTAGATTGTTTTTGTTTCAACGTGTTTTAATGCAAGTAAAACACATAGTAATAAGTGGATACCGATTTTAATAATTTAATCGGGACAAATGCAGAGAGTATTATACGGTCGGGCGCGCTCG
Source organism: Drosophila arawakana (assembly GCA_018151165.1). Lineage (NCBI taxonomy): Eukaryota > Metazoa > Arthropoda > Insecta > Diptera > Drosophilidae > Drosophila > Drosophila arawakana. The sequence continues at coordinate 1,104,288 of JAECWX010000336.1, read as the reverse complement.
ACTGTACATTTCTTTCTTGTTTTTTGTTATTTATGATACTTATCAAACTGCCATGAAGGCAATTATTTTGTAGACCCCGTACTCTAAATAAGAGTAGAGGGGTCTATTAGGTTTATCAGAAGCGAAATGTGCGTAACAGGCAGAAGGAGCCGTGGCCGACCCCATAAAGTATATATATTCTTGATCAGCATCAACAGCCGAGTCGATATAGCAATGTCCGTCCGTCTGTCTGTCCGTCCGTCCGTATGAACACCTGGATCTTTAAAACTACAAAAGCTAGAGCCACGAAATATATATTGAAAGTCCGTTATTAAGTCAGGCAGGTTAAGTTTATTTCAAATTTTTGCCACGACCCTTACCGCCCCCGCAATGAGCAAAAAAACAGACACACCTCGAAAAAAAATGTAGTTTTAGGCCAATAACTCAGTAACTATAGCCCTTCTGGTATGAAGGTTCCTAGAGACAGCCTTAATGCAGCGTTTTTAAGGCATTTATTCACACAGTACACTGTTGTAATTCAACATTCGTTTAGAGACATATTAAATCAAACTATTCTGAAAGTGGCATCAAAATCCTACGTTTAACAAAAGTGTGTTTTTTAACTGCAATATTACTTACGCGCGAGAGCGAGACAGAATCATACAAACACATGTTGGAAAGTTCTCGATGCTTGTGTGGCGACAGCGTTGCCGGCAGACGCTGGCCGCGCCGAATACACACATACATACATACATGTATAAGTTAACACATCCGGTCAGACAAAGTCAACGACTGCAGTTCTGCACGATCAGCAAAGCTGCAATAATGCCTAATGCCAATTATGCCAAACTCCACAATACGTTGCCGTCAACATTCCATGCGCCGTCGCGACGTTGAAACATAATCCATTCAGCATAATCGCTGACACAGCGAGAGAGAATCATACAAACACATGTTGGAAAGTTCGCGATGCTTGTGTGGCGACAGCGTTGCCGGCAGACGCTGGCCGCGCCGAATACACACATACATACATACATGTATAAGTTAACACATCCGGTCAGACAAAGTCAACGACTGCAGTTCTGCACGATCAGCAAAGCTGCAATAATGCCTAATGCCAATTATGCCAAACTCCACAATACGTTGCCGTCAACATTCCATGCGCCGTCGCGACGTTGAAACATAATCCATTCAGCATAATCGCTGACACAGCGATTATAGGTCAGGGCTAGCTTATGTTAAGAATATTTTGTCATTTATATTTCAGTACGGATTTGACCAATAAACGAACAAGTAATAATTCTATTTCGCTGATTTAACTTCGTGCTGAGATCACAAGTAAACAGTCTGAGTATACTAATTATTATTAACGTTGGATCGACATCGTTGGACTTGCAGACGGGATAAACAGACGGAAAAGGAGATTTACAATAACATATAAAAACCATAGTTTTAAAAGAAATGTGAGTAGAGTGCTTATTTAAAGTAAATAAATACAACAAGAAAGAAAAGTACAGTCGAGCGCGCCCGACCGTATAATACTCTCTTCCCGATTAAATTATTAAAATCGGTATCGAGATATTACAATGTGAATTACTTGCATTAAAACACGTTGAAACAAAAACAATCTAAGCATAATCAAACACACATCTGTTTGTTTGTATTCGAATACACATACGTTTGACAATATGTACATGATGCATACTATGCATGTATGTGTGTATTCGGCGCAGCCAGCGTCCGAAGGCAGCGCTGCCGACACACAGGCAGCGAAAACGTTCGAACATGTGCTTGTGTGTTTCTGTCTCGCTTGCACCTATGGGTTGATATTGCGTTCAATTAACAATATTGTAACGCTTCTAGTTTTCTTGTTTATAGTCCGATTTTAATGCGCCTTTCAGGATAGTTTAATATAGTTAGTCTCCACACGAAATATAGATAACCATACGAACAAAATCCCTAAAAAAGGCATTGCAGTTGGAAAACTATTTTATCAAATGTGGGAAAAGGGGGCGTGGCAGTCCAAATTTATAGATGGCAATGCAACTATGCTGTCGCTAGGAACTCCCGTACCAGAATTGGTGATCCTAGGTGCCATAGTTACTGAGATATTTGCCGAAAACACCAATTTTTACCGAGGTGTGTCCAGTTTTTTGCTTTTTGTGGGCGAATGGGGCGTGGCATCGAAAAAAAAAAAAGATTCTTGTATTGACTGACTAAATATCTGATCGTTTGACACCAAGCTCGAACTTGTAGCTCTTACCATCTCTGAAATCTGTTTGTTCATACGGACAGACAGACAGACAGACAGACGGACAGACAGACAGACGGACAGACAGACAGACGGACAGACGGACATGGCTATATCGACTCGGCTTGTGACGCTGATCAAGAATATATATACTTTATGGGGTCTGCCACGCCTCCTTCTGCCTGTTACATACTTTTGCACAAACCCAATATACTCTTGCAGAGAGTATAAAAATTTAAACAAAAAGTGTTTGTAAAGTGTCTTTGCGACGGAAAATTTTTGAATTAAATTGAAAATCTTATGAGTAAAAAAGAAGTATATGACTTAGAACTAGAAGAACTAATAAAAGATATAAAAAACAAACTAGTGCCGGAACAAACAAAAAATAAAATGGCAGTGAGTGAAGAAAATTTGAAAGCGCTGCTCGAGTATGCAGTAAACAGTGCATTAGAAAATCAAGCGCAATTATTTGCAAGAAAAATGGAGGAAATGAGAAACGAGTTTAGAAATGCAACAGTGTCCGTACCCGAGGTTGAAGTATTTAAAGATGCAGAAATTATTGTAGGTATTAAATGTGACGAAACACTGGACATAATAAAATCAGTACCAGACTTTGAGGGAAAAATCGAGACTTATGTTTCGTGGCGGAAAGCCGCACACACTGCACATAAAATCTTTGAAAATTATGTAGGAAGCTCAAAGCATTATCAGGCGCTGGGTATAATTAGGAATAAAATCAAAGGTCCTGCTGATATGGTATTGTCGTCATACGACACTCCACTAAATTTTAAAGCAATTATCAATAGACTTGACTTTACATACGCCGATAAACGCCCTATCTATATAATCGAGCAAGAGTTGTCCGTTCTACGTCAGGGAACCCTGACAATAACCCAATATTATGAGGAAATTGAAAAGAAATTAACACTTCTCATAAACAAAACAATTATGACTTACGATTCTACTTTGGCTCCTTCTCTAAACGAAAAATACAGAGCAGATGTATGAGAGTCTTCATTTCAGGCACAAAGAAATCTCTCAGTGACATTCTATTTTCAGCAAGGCCAAAAGTTTGCCATCAGCACTGGCACTTGCACAGGAAGTTGAATCTAATCATGAACGCTTCCAATTCGCTAGTAGTTTTGCTAGGAATAATGAAGAAAGAGCTCAGCGTCAGGAACAGAGACAGCAAAGACAGCCCACTGTAGAAAGTACCCCAAACCAAGTAAAAACTCCATTTTACAAACAAAAAACCCAAAACAATAGCCCGAATATAAAACAAGAACCACCACAACCTATGGACGTTGACACTTCATCTCGGTTTAGGCAAACAACTCAATACCCAAACCAAGGTGGTTCCTACCAAAATCAGGTGCCAAAAAGAGCAAGTAGTGGAACAGCTAGAACTACAGGTCCCAAACAACAGAGAATTAATCATCTCTCACAAGATGAAAATTCTGAAGGTCAATCGGAGCAGGAGTACCAAGCAGTAGCGGAGGCTGAGGTATCAGATTTAGAAGATGAGGAACAGATTCAAGAGGTCAATTTTTTAGAAATTGTTCCCTGTTACCGTTTGTAGAGCGAACGATAGCAGGTAGACAGATTTAATTACTTATAGACACAGGCGCTTCAAAAAACTATATAAAACCAAGCCCGGAACTTAAAAATGTAACTAAAGTTAAAGAAAAATTTTTAGTTAAGTCACTTCATGGCTTTAACGCCGTTCAAGAGAAATGTCTTATGCACCTTTTTAATACAACAACCACATTTTTTTTACTTCCTAGCTTATCAAGCTTTGATGGAATAATAGGACTTGATTTTTAAAAAAAAATTAACGCAAATCTAGATTTGAAAAATAACGTCTTAAAAACAAAAAATGGATCTGAAATAATTCAATATAAAAAAAGCCCAAATGCTAACTTTACCGAAGTAGAAAATATAAAAGTTCCGCAAGAAATTGAAAAAGAATTTAAGAAAATGTTACAAGAAAAAATAAATGTTTTCGCTGACCCTAACGAATCTCTTCCCTACAACACAAATATTGTCGCTACAATTCGAACAGAAGACGAAAAAAACGCCTTGTAATTGACTTTAGGAAACTTAATTCAAAAACTGTTGATGACAAATACCCTATACCGAACATTGTAGCTATTCTCTCAAACCTTGGTAAAGCTAAATATTTCACGACACTCGATCTGAAATCAGGATTTCATCAAATACTTCTTTGCAGAAAAAGATAGAGAAAAAACTGCATTTTCTGTAGGAAATGGGAAGTATGAATTTTGCAGACTTCCCTTTGGTTTGAAGAATGCCCCCGGAATTTTCCAACGAGCAATTGACGACGTACTTAGAGAACAGATTGGGAAGTCATGCTACGTCTACGTGGATGACGTGATCATATTCTCTGAAAATATGCAAAATCATGTTCACCACATCGCCTGGGTACTAGATAAATTGTATAACGCTAACATGAGGGTATCACGGGAAAAATCTCACTTTTTTAAAGAAAAGGTCGAGTATCTTGGATTTGTGGTCTCCCGTGGCGGTATAACAACTAATCCCAGCAAAGTTGAAGCACTTAGCAAATTTCCACAGCCTTCCAACTTGTTCCAAGTTAGATCATTCCTTGGTCTAGCGAGCTATTACAGATGCTTTATAAAAAATTTTGCATCTATAGCCAAACCATTGACAGATATACTAAAGGGTGATAATGGTAAAACAAGTGCAGGACAATCGAAAAAAATTCCTGTTAACCTTGATAAAAAGCAGATAGCCACCTTCGAGAAATTAAAGAATATCTTAAGCTCCGAAGATGTAATGCTCCTATACCCTGATTACCAGAAGCCATTCGATTTGACGACAGATGCTTCGTCCTCTGGCTTAGGCGCCGTTTTGTCACAAAACAAGAAGCCGATAACCATGATTTCCAGGACTTTAAGAGACAACGAATTAAATTTCGCCACAAATGAACGTGAGCTACTGGCAATAGTGTGGGCCCTAAAATCCCTAAGAAACTATTTGTACGGTGTAAAAAATTGAAGTATTTATACCGATCATCAGCCACTAACATTTGCAGTCTCAGACAAAAACACTAATGCAAAAATTAAGAGATGGAAACCCTTATTGATGAGCACAATGCTCAAATTTTCTACAAGCCCGGTAAAGAAAATTTTGTCGCCGATGCTCTATCAAGACAAAACCTTAACGCTCTCGAAGAAGATGCTCCATCAGACTTAGCCACTATCGAGTCTACTGAAAAACCGATTAATTGTTTCAGGAACCAAATAATTATTGAAAAATGCACTATAGCTTCTGAAAAAATTATTATTATGTTCGGACAAAAAACAAGACATATCATACACTTTTCGAATAGAGAAAACTTAATAGAAAAAGTGTGCGATGCGGTTAAAAAAGAAGTAGTGAATGCAATCAAATGCGACCTGCCGATACTAGCATTTATACAAAACAAGCTAGTTGAGACTTTCCCTTTAACCAAATTTTGTCATTCAAATAAACTGGTCATCGATGTTCATGATAGGAATGAGCAAAAAGAAATCATAGTCACAGAACATGGCAGAGCACATAGAGCAGCGCAAGAGAATATAAAACAAATTCTCCAAGACTATTTTTTCCCAAAAATGACCCGTCTAGCAAACGAAGTAGTTGCAAATTGTAAGACTTGCAGCAAAGGAAAATATGACCGACACCCACAAAAACAATACATTGGCGAAACGCCAGTACCTAATTAAGTAGGGGAAATTCTCCATATTGACATTTTTTCTACAGATAAAAAGTATTTTCTAACCTGTATTGATAAATTTTCTAAATTTGCCATTGTTCAGCCCATAGCTTCCAGAACGATAATAGATATCGAGTCCCCCATCTTGCAGCTCATGAATTTCTACCCAAATACTAAAATTATCTACTGCGATAACGAATCATCACTGAATTCAGAAACAATAAGGTCTCTTTTAAAAAACCGCTTTAATGTTGATATTGTAAATTCGCCACCATTACATAGTACTTCAAATGGACAGGTAGAAAGATTTCACAGTACTCTTGCAGAAATTGCCAGATGCTTGAAATTAGAAAAACAATTAAATGACACTACCGATATTATACTTCAGGCAACCATAGAATACAATAAATCAATTCACTCAGTCGTTAATAAACAAGAAAGAAATGTACAGTCGAGCGCGCCCGACCGTATAATACTCTCTGCATTTGTCCCGATTAAATTATTAAAATCGGTATCCACTTATTACTATGTGTTTTACTTGCATTAAAACACGTTGAAACAAAAACAATCTAAGCATAATCAAACATTCATCTGTTTGTTTGTATTCGAATACACATACGTTTGACAATATGTATATGATGCAAATATGTATGTATGTGTGTATTCGGAGCAGCCAGCGACCGCGGGCAGCGCTGCCGACACACAGGCAGCGAAAACGTTCGAACATGTGCTTGTGTGTTTCTATCTCCCTTGCACCTATGGGTTGATATTGCGTTCAATTATCAATATTGGAACGCTTCTAGTTTTCATGTTTATAGTCCAATTTTAATGCGCCTTTCAGGATAATCTAATATAGTTAGTCTCCACACCAGTTATAAACTACAATACTGTACGATACGGAAAAAACGGCATTGAAGCTTGAAAACTATTTTATAAATTGTGGGAAAAGTGGGCGTGGCAGTCAACAATTTTAAATGGCAATGTAACTATGCTCTCGCAAAGAACACCCGTACCAGAATTGGTGATCCTAGGTGCCATAGTTACTGATATATTTGCCGAAAACACCAATTTTTCACGAGGTGTGTCCAGTTTTTTGCTTATTGTGGGCGTATGGGGCGTGGCATCGAAAAAAAAAAGATTCTTGTATTGACTGACTAAATATCTGATCGTTTGACACCAAGCTCGAACTTGTAGCTCTTACCATCTCTGAAATCTGTTTGTTCATACGGACAGACAGACAGACGGACAGACGGACATGGCTATATCGACTCGGCTTGTGATGCTGATCAAGAATATATATTCTTTATGGGGTCTGCCACGCCTCCTTCTGCCTGTTACATACTTTTGCACAAACCCAATATACTCTTACAGAGAGTATAAAAACTAAGCCAAAATCCATTGGTTTTTCTTTAAAAAGGTCAATTTGTCGACTGTTCCTGGCTTTAAGGAAGCACGTCTAGAGTTGGCGATTAGTCCAGCTTTGCTGAACATTCGCTCACTTTCGCCACTGGTGCCATCCTTCGCCGTATCAAAAAAAAATCCAAACCTTTGATTTTTTCGCAGTTCCCGCGTTTTGGTTCTCCTCTTCTGAATCACGGGAGTCATCCACCGCTGCGCCTAAAATTACATGCAACAATTATATGTCTTTCAATTACTAAATTTCTATTGTACTTACGTTTTTTGATGTTTAAAATGAAACCAATCCAAAATTACGAAAATATCGATAATATCGATATTGTTGCGATATTATAGCATCACTGATGTGGCAGCATTATCCATGACGATGCGCATTGACGACAGATGCTATTTACAGCATCAGTGGCGTTCGCAGTCGCAACAATAGAAAACCGTTATATTATATTCGGGTAAAATAGACGATTTATTCATATACGCATAGAGGTTGTACGACGATTACATTAAGTATCGATGTGCAATATCATTTCAGTTATTATCGATTAGAAATAAGTATGGGGTCTGCCACGCCTCCTTCTGCCTGTTACATACTTTTGCACAAACCCAATATACTCTTACAGAGAGTATAAAAACCAATCGACATAATTCATGCATCCCCACCAGAATTTGAAGCAGAAATACGAGAAAAAATATCTAAAGCGCAAGATCTGCTACTGAAAAGACAAAACGCGGACAGAAGAAATAGAACCTTCCAAATAGGCGACAAGGTACTTATGAAATTAAATAAAAGACTTGGTAACAAGCTAACTCCTTTCTTTGAGGAAGTCATTGTGGAAGCCGATTTGGGGTCAACGGTTCTTATAAAGGGGAGGGAGGTACACAAGGATAACATAAGATAAGAAAAAATAATTATCCTTCCAGTACTTATTCTGCTCTGTATCCTATCTTTACTAGGGTTTGGATTCTTCGCCTTCTACTTCCAGTAGCAACAGCAGCTGGAGAGATTATCAATTACTCGAACTCGAACTTAGGAAACTGAGAGAAACAGTTAACATTTAAAATAGGCAAGCTAGGAGTATAAATATTTTAGGAACAGCTTTAAAGATAGTAGCAGGAACTCGTGACTTTGATGACTTCGAAAATCTGAAATTTCACCAGAAAAAACTAACTGACTCAATTGAACAGCAGGCAGTTATAAATACAAAAGTACTAGAAAAAATTAATAACTTAACAGAATCCGTAAATAAAATAATTAGATTTGCAAAAGAGACACAGATCGATACAAGGAACCTCTATCAAGCATTACTCACAAGAAATAGAATTATAATCTCTGAACTCGAAACATTAATGTTGTCTATTACGCTCGCAAAGATTCAAATTATAAACCCAACAATTCTTGACTTTAATGACCTAAGTCAAATTTTAAATGAGCACTCTACAAATTTAACTATAACAGATTTAATTGAAATAGCCTATGTAAAAGTCTTTTTAGATCATAATTTTGTACACTTTCTTATCAAGTACCCAAATCCTAGCGTAATATGTAAGAAAATAACCATATTCCCCGTTTAACATAATGGAACGATACTTGACCTCGAAGAAAATAACATCGTCGCAGATTGTGGTAACAATATCTTAGCAATCGGAAACTGCACCGCTACTCTCACCTCTACATTCTGCAAACAGCTGAAAACAGCAACTTGTGCGCAACAACTATGTACATTCTGGAGGTATAGCACACTGTAAGACTCGTCCCAGCCATCTGTAGCCGCTGATGGTAATTGACGATGGTATCATCGTTATCAACGAAGCTACAGCTACAATACAGAATAGCAACACTGATAGAGTCATTCATGGCACACACCTGCTGACGTTTGATGAGGAAATCTACGTGAAAGGGTCTCTCTTTGAAAATACCAAAAACATACTCAGGCATCATCCAGGCCCAGCAATAACGACAACCCTAAACATAACTGGCCACCGAGAGATTTTAAGCATGCCCTATCTTCAGAGGCTGAACTTTGAGAATCTTCAATATATTGGAAACATCGAAAAAAAACTGTCAATATGGCCTATGATGTTTGCAGCATCCCTTGTCACTTTGATCATTGGTCTCGTCGTCTTCAAGGTTCATCAAAAATGCAAAAAGAATAAACAACAAATCTCGATACGAGCTGTCATCGACACTTTGAGGAAAACCGAGGACGGCCTTCAAACTAGTGAGGGAGGAGTTAACACATCTGGTCAGACAAAGTCAACGACTGCAGTTCTGCACGATCGGCAAAGCTGCAATAATGCCTAATGCCAATTATGCCAAACTCCACAATACGTTGCCGTCAACATTCCATGCGCCGTCGCGACGTTGAAACATAATCCATTCAGCATAATCGCTGACACAGCGATTATAGGTCAGGGCTAGCTTATGTTAAGAATATTTTGTCATTTATATTTCAGTACGGATTTGACCAATAAACGAACAAGTTGCGTGGTGCAACTGGGAGAGTTTCGTCGCGTTGGTCTGAGGTTGTAGGGTTCGAATGCTGGCAATGCGAGTTGTTAAATTATTTTTCTTAAGTTTCAATTCAAAATGTACATATAAAATTAAAATTTTTAAATTTCATTTGAAAATTTGAATTCAAATTGAATACAAATGTGCACTACTATGGGAGTACGGGGTCTTTTACAGTCGGCTCGACCGACAGTAGCCTTTCTTACTTGTTTAATATTATTTTTGTTATATACTTTTGTTTGTAAAGAATGATCTCAATCAATCTGCCATTGAGGCAATTGTTAATTAATTCTTATTTATGCTTTTGGAATTTAAATGAATACGATTTTGTTTGATCTTTGACGGGCTTTTGTTTTATTTTTTACTGAAGCAATTTGTTTATCATCCATTTAGGAATATTAAAACATCATAACAATAGACCATTTTCTAAAAAATAATAAATAAAATAGGGTGCCGATATATCGTTAATATCGATTTTTCGCTCTCAAAATATGGTAAATATCGATACTTGAAAATATCGATTATTTTCAGCTACATCTAAAGCTTCTGGCTTATTGTTGAAGTAAAACCCACATATTGAATTAAATAAAAATTCACAAATAAATAAAACAAAACACTTATTCACATTCGCCGTTCCATTTGCTAACCGCCAAGATTTTATTTTCGGTGGTGGGTTTTGACCTTTGTTCTTCGCTGCTCAAAATTTGCACACAAGTAAAAGCGCGGTGCGCATTCATATACATACAGTTTTTGGAGTTCAGCTTTCCCTAATTTACTTGTACTTTGTGCTTTACTTTGTTTGTGTCAACGCTGCTTATACGCTGAGTAACTGCAAGTTATTTAGTTGTTGTTGGCCGTAATGAATTTAAGACCGCTGGGCAACGATTCCATGGACCGAGGGACGGGGCAGCCTCAATGGTTTAAGCGGTCCGCAAAATGCAGAGAAATTTCGTTCTCTCAGACGTGCAAACGTGTTCGAAGGCCTACGTCCATAGATTCTGGCAGCGAGGGAAATTTGAGGAGATCAGTATAGCGAATCTCTTCCTGATGCACAAGGACAACACGGCCTTACTTACTAGAATACAGGTCCGGACTTGGATAACTTGGATATCAAGTCTACAAAGGTCTACAGTGTCTACAGGCGATGGCTTTCACGCTGCTCTGATACCACGCCGTGTCTTCACAGCTGGGCAGTGCACCCACGCACTACTCGATGATGTTCAGGAACTTATCTTGGAGATCGTTTGCGACGATCCTCCACTTGTTCTTTGGCACAAGACCACTGCTCCTTACGACATCCGCAAACGAGCGGACGGGAACAACGATTGTGGAGTTCTTCCCCTGTGTGCCCGACGGCTGACCCCACAAAAAAAAAATCAGCTACAAAAGTTTAGATTTTAAAGGTCACAGGTTCTGATGTGAGTCTCTTGTTTAAAAACATATTTTCGAACTTTGCAATTTTGTCGTAGAGTGATCGCTGAAAATACTAAACTGGACAAGTTGGTAGTCAGATTGTTACATTTCGTAGTTGCAGTTTAAATTTATTGCATTGAAATGCACTTGGAATTTCGCGTTCCTCCAGATCAAGATATCAGTTTTTAGGTTATTTGGAGATGGACTATTCTCAAACATGTCGAAAATCATATTATATTAAAGCACAATTTGTGAGATATGACGCCAATCAGGTCGATAATAATCAGAAGGAAATTGAGCAAATCAAGCAAAATAAAGTGTCTTCATGAACATTTTAATACTCTCTGCAAGAGTATATTGGGTTTGTGCAAAGTATGTAACAGGCAGAAGGAGGCGTGGCAGACCCCATAAAGTATATATATTCTTGATCAGCATCACAAGCCGAGTCGATATAGCCATGTCCGTCTGTCCGTCTGTCCGTCTGTCCGTCCGTCCGTCTGTCCGTCTGTCTGTCCGTATGAACAAACAGATTTCAGAGATGGTAAGAGCTACAAGTTCGAGCTTGGTGTCAAACGATCAGATATTTAGTCAGTCAATACAAGAATCTTTTTTTTTTTGATGCCACGCCCCATTCGCCCACAAAAAGCAAAAAACTGGACACACCTCGGTAAACATTGGTGTTTTCGGCAAATATCTCAGTAACTATGGCACCTAGGATCACCAATTCTGGTACGGGAGTTCCTAGCGACAGCATAGTTGCATTGCCATCTATAAATTTGGACTGCCACGCCCCCTTTTCCCACTTTTGATAAAATAGTTTTCCAACTGCAATGCCTTTTTTAGCGTTTTTTTTCGTTTGGTTATTTATATTTCGTGTGGAGACTAACTATATTAAACTATCCTGAAAGGCGCATTAAAATCGGACTATAAACAAGAAAACTAGAAGCGTTATAATATTGTTAATTGAACGCAATATCAACCCATTGGTGCAAGCGAGACAGAAACACACAAGCACATGTTCGAACGTTTTCGCTGCCTGTGTGGCGGCAGCGCTGCCTTCGGACGCTGGCCGCGCCGAATGCACACATACATATTTGCATCATATACACATTGTTAAACGTATGTGTATTCGAATACAAACAAACAGATGTGTGTTTGATTATGCTTAGATTGTTTTTGTTTCAACGTGTTTTAATGCAAGTAATTCACATTGTAATATCTCGATACCGATTTTAATAATTTAATCGGGACAAATGCAGAGAGTATTATACGGTCGGGCGCGCTCGACTGTACTTTTCTTTCTTGTTATACTCTCTGCAAGAGTATATTGGGTTTGTGCAAAGTATGTAACAGGCAGAAGGAGGCGTGGCAGACCCCATAAAGTATATATATTCTTGATCAGCATCACAAGCCGAGTCGATATAGCCATGTCCGTCTGTCCGTCTGTCCGTCTGTCCGTCCGTCCGTCTGTCCGTCTGTCTGTCCGTATGAACAAACAGATTTCAGAGATGGTAAGAGCTACAAGTTCGAGCTTGGTGTCAAACGATCAGATATTTAGTCAGTCAATACAAGAATCTTTTTTTTTTCGATGCCACGCCCCATTCGCCCACAAAAAGCAAAAAACTTGACACACCTCGGTAAACATTGGTGTTTTCGGCAAATATCTCAGTAACTATGGCACCTAGGATCACCAATTCTGGTACGGGAGTTCCTAGCGACAGCATAGTTGCATTGCCATCTATAAATTTGGACTGCCACGCCCACTTTTCCCACTTTTGATAAAATAGTTTTCCAACTGCAATGCCTTTTTTAGCGTTTTTTTTCGTTTGGTTATTTATATTTCGTGTGGAGACTAACTATATTAAACTATCCTGAAAGGCGCATTAAAATCGGACTATAAACAAGAAAACTAGAAGCGTTATAATATTGTTAATTGAACGCAATATCAACCCATTGGTGCAAGCGAGACAGAAACACACAAGCACATGTTCGAACGTTTTCGCTGCCTGTGTGGCGGCAGCGCTGCCTTCGGACGCTGGCCGCGCCGAATGCACACATACATATTTGCATCATATACACATTGTTAAACGTATGTGTATTCGAATACAAACAAACAGATGTGTGTTTGATTATGCTTAGATTGTTTTTGTTTCAACGTGTTTTAATGCAAGTAATTCACATTGTAATATCTCGATACCGATTTTAATAATTTAATCGGGACAAATGCAGAGAGTATTATACGGTCGGGCGCGCTCGACTGTACTTTTCTTTCTTGTTTTTAAATAAGTTTCCGATTTTGCAGTGCTGTCTGCAGGCGACTGCCTGAATTCCATTCCCTCTAGAACGCTTTGTAATGCTGAGGAAAATTAAAGTACCAAGCTCCTACACTTGCTTTAGCTTAGGTATTAATAGTCCTTAAAAGCTATATGTGGGTTAGCATTTATGTTGATATCTAGACCGGCAATCAACCCCTGACTTATTTGCATAGCAACTGAAACTGAGGAGTATAACTACGAATTACTATATAACTCTGGTATTTGAATTGGGGCGGAGAGATGATGAAGTACGTCGGGGCTGTGGCATATGGCTGGTGTGTGTGGGGGCCTTTGTTAGCTAGTGCTTCGGCAACTGTAAATGCGCTGCAAAGAGAAAATGATCCGCTTTACGTACATTTTGAAGATTTAATTAAACAAAACAAGAAAGAAAAGTACAGTCGAGCGCGCCCGACCGTATAATACTCTCTGCATTTGTCCCGATTAAATTATTAAAATCGGTATCGAGATATTACAATGTGAATTACTTGCATTAAAACATGTTGAAACAAAAACAATCTAAGCATAATCAAACATACATATGTACATCTGTTTGTTTGAATTCGAATACACATACATACGTTTGGCAATGTGTATATGAAGCAAATATCTATGTATGTATGCGTGTATTCGGCGCAGCCAGCGACCGCGGGCAGCGCTGCCGACACACAGGCAGCGAAAACGTTCGAACATGTGCTTGTGTGTTTCTATCTCGCTTGCACCTATGGGTAGATATTGCGTTCAATTATCAATATTGTAACGCTTCTAGTTTTCTTGTTTATAGTCCGATTTTAATACGCCTTTCAGTATAGTTTAATATTGTTAGTCTCTACACGAATTATATAATTACAATACTGTACGATACGAACAAGTTCGCCAAAATCGGCATTGAAGGTTCCAGACATTTTTATCAAATGTGGGAAAAGTGGGCGTGGCAGTCCAAAATTTTAAATGACAAAGTAACTATGCCATCGCTACGAACCTTCCGTTCAGACCCCATAAAGTATATATATTCTTGATCAGCGTCACAAGCCGAATCGATATAGCCATGTCCGTCTGTCCGTCTGTCTGTCTGTCCGTATGAACAAACAGATTTCAGAGATGGTAAGAGCTACAAGTTCGAGCTTGGTGTCAAACGATCAGATATTTAGTCAGTCAATACAAGAATCTTTTTTTTATACTCTCTGCAAGAGTATATTGGGTTTGTGCAAAAGTATGTAACAGGCAGAAGGAGGCGTGGCAGACCCCATAAAGTATATATATTCTTGATCAGCATCACAAGCCGAGCCGATATAGCCATGTCCGTCTGTCCGTATGAACAAACAGATTTCAGAGATGGTAAGAGCTACAAGTTCGAGCTTGGTGTCAGAGGATCACATATTTAGTCAGTCAATACAAGAATCTTTTTTTTTTCGATGCCACGCCCCATTTGCCCACAATAAGCAAAAAACGGGAAACACCTCGGAAAAAATTGGTGTTTTTGGCAAATATCTCAATAACTATGGCACCTAGGATCACCAATTTTGGTACGGGAGGTTCCTGTCGACAGCAAAGTTGCATTGCCATTTAAAATTTTGGACTGCCACGCCCACTTTTCCCACATTTGATAAAAATGTCTGGAACCTTCAATGCCGTTTTTGGCGAACTTGCTCGATCGTACAGTATTGTAATTATATAATTCGTGTGGAGACTAACTATATTAAACTATACTGATAGGCGCATTAAAATCGGACTATAAACAAGAAAACTAGAAGCGTTACAATATTGATAATTGAACGCAATATCAACCCATAGGAGCAAGCGAGATAGAAACACACAAGCACATGTTCGAACGTTTTCGCTGCCTGTGGGGCGGCAGCGCTGCCCGCGGTCGCTGGCTGCGCCGAATACACACATACACATACATACATATTTGCATCATATACATATTGCCAAACGTATGTGTATTCGAATACAAACAAACAGATGTGTGTTTGATTATGCTTAGATTGTTTTTGGTTCAACGTGTTTTAATGCAAGTAATTCACATTGTAATATCTCGATACCGATTTTAATAATTTATTCGGGACAAATGCAGAGAGTATTATACGGTCGGGCTCGCTCGACTGTACTTTTCTTTCTTGTTTTTATTATATTTATTTATTTTATTATATCGAAAAGAAACTTCACACTTTATTTTATTTGTATTTCAAAAGTCGTTGATCAAAATTATGGTGGTTAAAACCATCGATACTATCGATGGTTCAATCGAAAATCTATTGATATCCTATTGAAAATTCTATTCAAAAAATATATATATTTGTATATATATTTAAATAAATTGTAATGTTAGCAATAATTACTTTTAAAAATAATATCAATAATCGATTAAAATGAAGAACAATGAATATCGATACATAAATAAGCAAGTTGTATCGATATTGCACATTGGCAATATCGATACGATGAGTTTCGATACTAACTTAAATATAGACCCGCAAGAAGAGAACATTGTAAAAGTAGCATCGTGCGAAATAAAATAAATAAAGTGATAAAAACTTTACATATCAGGTGTGGGGTATGCCCAATGCTCATAGTGTTTGAAACATAAAAAATAAAAAACATAGTGAGTTACACGGTCAAATCAAACCTGTACAAAAATTAAAAGCAAAACTTCATTTTTTTGAATAAAGTTGTGTGCAGTATTAAAATACTTGGTAATGGAAGATATAGACAATTTGTTTAATATTAAAATTCCATCCAAACCTGAAGAAGCTGTGGAGTTACTACCAGACTTCGTCATAGGTGACGCCGAAAACTTGACGCCAAAATCGTATGAAATTCACGAGAAAAATAAGATGGCGGAACAACCGTTACGTGAAGCTGAAAATTCGAGAGAAGTGCAGGCGATTTCACAATGTCGCGAAATCAAGACCAAGATTTCAAATGAATTGCAATATTTGGAGGACTTGGAGAAGCTTCATGTCACTCGTAATCCGGTTGCTGACCTGCAGGCCTCCCTTGAGAGGAGCGAAAGGTTCACTAAGTCGGAACAAAATGATGTCTTGGATGTGAAAGATGTGGAAGCTTTAAGGCGGCCTTTTTTGGGCGATGACAAGTACTCCGTGTTAATGTGGACCCGAGACTTCGAGGAGGTTATGAATGCCTATAATGTTAGCCATATGAAGCGATTCATTTATGCTAAACGTCTATTAACCGGATCTGCCCAGTTGTATATGCACAACACCGGTATATTAAACTGGAGTGACCTGAAGGAGGAGCTTATTCACATCTTTAAGCACAAAGTCTCATCTTGGGATGTCGGCAAGCAACTTGAAGCGCGTAAAATCAAAAAAGGGGAGAGTGCGTTGCGTTATTTTGTTGCTATGTGCAGCATCGCCATGCAAGCTGAGTTGGCCGTAAATGATGTTGTTCCGTTCATCGTCAACGGACTGCAGGATACAACAGGTGCTGCAGCGTCTATGAGGTATTGCACCTCGTTGGATGAGTTACGTGAGAAACTCATTATATATGATCAATTTCGTCAGCCACCTAGTGCAGCAGCAACTCGAAACTTCGGTAGGCGAATTGAAGACGTAAGGTGTTTCAATTGTCGTCAGATGGGCCACATGATGTCAGAGTGCAAGCGTCCCAAAAGACCCCAAGGAGCTTGTTTCAAGTGCTACAGTACCGAGCATCAATATCGCCAGTGCCCACAGAAGAACGTCAGCACTTGCACCGTCACGTCGAAGGAAGAACCAAAAATGGGAGAAGATTGTGAGAAGGGTACCACAATTGCGGTTACTCCCTTAATTGATTTATGGGTTTCACCTGGTGAGCAGAGATGTAATGTTCGTGCTTTTATTGATACTGGTAGTCCTGTAAGTTTTCTTGATGAATCATTAATACCTAAAAATTTAGTGTTAAGACCATGTTCTGAAAAATATTATGGATTAGGTGGAAAAAGTATTCATATTAAGGGCCAAATGAAGGGTCAAATAACTTTTGTCATGAAGACACATGTAATTTTATTTTTTGTAGTACGCTCAAGAACATTACCAGCTTTAGTACTATTAGGTCGTGATGCTTTGCGGAAGATGAATATTAAGTTAGTTTTAAAAAGCACGAGTAATACAACCAAATCTTTGTTCACTACTATTACCGATAAAATAGATGTAAGAAATATTTCAAAAAATCCCATAGACATCAATACGTCACAGATAGTGTCCAATGAGGACACGCAAATAGCCGAAAACTCTAACGAATTTCAAGACTTCTGTGCCAATATTGAAATAGAAGAAAGCGAAGAATAAAATGTAGGATTAGGTTTTGGTAGACATTTATTTGAAGAATGTTCCGCATTGTTGAGGTCCAGATATTTGACTAATTCTTGTAAAAATGTAATGAATGCAGGACAACAGATGAGCATTAGACTTACTGACACAACTCCTTTTCATTGCTCACCAAGATGATTTAGCTATTTTGAGAGAGATAGAGAGTGGCGGAAATTATTGAAGATCTGTTAGAGAAAAAGATAATACGACCTAGTGAATCCCCGTATGCATCTCCAATCGTACTTGTGAAAAAGAAATCTGGTGAAATTCGGATGTGCGTCGATTATAGAGGACTGAATAAGCTTACTGTCCGTGACAATTTCCCATTGCCCCTTATAGAGGATTGCTTAGAGTATCTGGAAAACAAACAGTGTTTTTCGGTAATTGATCTTAAGCAAGGGTTTCATCAAATTGCAGTCGAGGAGAAATCAGTGCAGTATACATCATTTGTCACTCCCCACGGCCAATATGAGTATGTGAAAATGCCATTTGGGCTTAGGAATGGTCCAGCTATTTTTCAAAGATTTATATTTAGTGTGTTCAAGGACCTTATTCGAGCTAAGAAAATAGTCGCCTATATGGACGATATAGTAGTGGCTACTAAAACGGTTGAGGAGCATTTAGACATTTTGGGTAAGCTTATGGATCGAATAAGTGATTATAATCTGGAAATAAACCTTAAGAAGTGTATATTTATTCAACAAGAATGTGACTTTTTAGGATATAGAGTCAATAAACATGGTATATCGCCAAATAATTCCCACCTTGAGGTTTTGAGGGAATACCCAATGCCTAATAATTTGAGAAGCTTGCATTCATGTTTAGGACTCTTCATATTTTCGTCGTTTTGTGTTCTCGTTTGCTAGTATAGCCAGGCCCCTGACGGATTTATTAAAGAATGGAGGTCCTTTTCCTCTTAACAATAAACAAATAGAGTCTTTTAATGCATTAAAGTCAGCATTGTCAAATCCTCCGGTACTAGCAATATTTGGTCCCAATAGAGATACAGAGCTGCACACTGATGCCAGTGCACACGGTTTTGGAGCTATATTAATGCAGAAACAGGATGACGGGAAAATGCATCCTGTAGCATTTTTTTTCAGGAAAAACTACAGCGGCTGAATCCAGATACCATAGCTTTGAGCTGGAGACTTTTGCCGTTATTTACGCATTGCGTCGCTTTAGGGTTTATTTGGAACATAGAGCATTTAAAATAGTGACAGATTGTAATTCTTTAGTACAAACCCTTAGTAGAAAATCCATTAATCCTAAGATTGCTCGATGGTCTTTAGAATTGGAAAATTATGACTACCGTATTGAACACAGACCTGGAAGCAACATGTCGCATTTCGATGCCTTAAGTAGACAGACGGAGTTAATTGAGAACCGTAGTGAGAACCATATTGATACCCATAGGAGTGACCGTAGTGAGAACCATATTGATACCCATAGGAGTGACCGTAGTGAGAACCATATTGATACCCATAGGAGTGACCGCGGTGAGAACCATAGTAAAGCCCCTAATGATGGCCATAATGGGAACGTAGGTAAAATTCATAGTGAAAAGCATAGTGCCTCTTATAGTCGGAATTACCAAACAAATAGGGATTTGGACGGAAGAAAAGAAGGCCGGGGAGGTGATATAAGGATAAAGGAAGTTATAGAGAACTCATGTAGGGATAGGCGTGGTGAGCAATTAGCTGACTTAAAGGAATCCTTAATATCTCCATTACCTATTGTAGGCGTAGTTGGTGTCACGAAGGAGGATGTAGATTTGTTGCTACATGTTGAACAGATGAGAGATCCTGATATCGAAAAAACTAGGAATTTATTGGAAAATGCTGAAGTGTTGGGTTTTGAGCTAGTAGATGGAGTAGTGTACAAAATTAATGAAACAGATGAGTTACGGCTGTATGTGCCTTTCAGTATGGAAAACCAATTAATTCAAATTTCACATGAGAAATTAGGACATTTAGCGACGGAAAAGTGTGTGAATGATTTAAAAAAGTCATATTGGTTTCCTTCCATGCGTAGTAAGGTTGAAAAATTTATTAGAAACTGTTTACCTTGTATATTGCATTCTGTCCCAAAGACGATCCATGATAGAACATTGCATAGTATACCCAAACCCTGTGTGCCCTTTCATACACTCCATATAGACCATTTAGGACCCTTGCCAAGCATAAATTCCAAAAGGAAACACTTGTTAGTAATAGTCGACGCATTTACGAAATTTGTAAAGTTATTCCCAGTAAACAGTACAAGTACGCGAGAAGCTAGGGATGCACTTACTAAATATTTTGAATTTTATAGTCGCCCCAAACGAATAATATCAGATCGTGGAACATGCTTTACTTCTTTGGACTTTAGTTCCTTCTTGACTGAACGTGATATAGAGCATATTAAAGTCGCAACAGGTGCGCCACAGGCTAATGGTCAGGTTGAGCGAGTAAATCGGGTATTAACACCCATGCTAGGAAAGTTATCAGAACCATTACTTCAGGCGGATTGGCATAAACTTATGTATAGAGTAGAATATGCTATTAATAATGCAGTACATAGTAGTACGCAAAAATCCCCTAGTATGTTACTATTTGGAGTTGACCAAAAGGGTCCCATTGTGGATGAATTAGCGGAGTACTTGGAAGATAGAGTTAATAAGTTAACTAAATAAATTAGGAAGACAGCTGGGGAAAAGATACTGCAGTCGCAGATACGAAATGAAAACATGTATAGAAAAAAGCATAGAGTGCCTTTAAAATATAATGTTGGTGATTTTGTAGCAATAAGAAACGTAGATACAACCCCAGGTATTAATAAAAAGTTTGCTCCAAAATACCGTGGCCCATATAAAATAAGCCGTGTATTTGATAATGATCGTTACGAAGTTACAGATATAGATAATTGTCAGTTAACTCAATTACCATATTGTAGTGTTTTAGAACCAGCAAGGCTTAAGCCTTGGGCTAGTTGTGTAAGCTTAGTATTAAACAATAGTAAGTATGTCGTGGTCGACTATTATTGTCAGGTCGGCCGAATGTAATGTTAGCAATAATTACTTTTAAAAATAATACCAATAATCGATTAAAATGAAGAACAATTGATATCGATATATAAATAAGCAAGTTGTATCGATATTGCACATTGGCAATATCGATACGATGATTTTCGATACTAACTTAAATATAGACCCGCAAGAAGAGAACATTGTAAAAGTAGCATCGTGCGAAATAAAATAAATAAAGTGTTAAAAACTTTGCAAAATAAATAATTTAAATACATGTAGAGTTGCACTGTGGCATGCACAAAACAGTGTGGCATTCATAATGAAATAAGCGGGCGATTTGGCTACATCAGAGAGAGAGAGCAGTAGTTGAAAATAATAAGCGAAGAAGCAAAACGTACGCAGCAGGGCTAAAAGTTGAAAAGTAGCCAACGCGTTTTAAAGTTGTGAAAGTCGATTCTTATTTTCAATCAACATTGTTATTATTCTGTTCAACACATTATCTTTATATAAAATAAATAAACATTCATTGTTACATACATATGATTTTCAAAATAAGCATAACTTATTGAAACAAGAAAGAAAAGTACAGTCGAGCGCGCCCGACCGTATAATACTCTCTGCATATGTGCCGATTAAATTATTAAAATTGGTATCGAGATATTACAATGTGAATTACTTTCATTAAAACACGTTGAGACAAAAACAATCTATGCATAATCAAACATGCATATGTTTGTTTGTATGCGAATACAAATACGTTTGACAATATATGATGCAAGTTAAGAACACAAACTATTGCACAACTTGACACACAAATATTGCACGACGACAACTCTCCGATTTCACAATTTCCGTCGCGGTCAAGCACCCGCGACAATGTCACAAACGTCAGTCTCAGCAGTCTCGGTCAGACCGATTCCAGGAACATAAACAAACATTTGTAACGAACACATAAAGTGTGCAGCAGACTGGAGACGTACTCTGCCTACGGGGTCGACTAGAGCTCAGGGAAAGTGGGGTGGGTACTTTGCCTCCTAGTTAGCTTCTGTGCCACATAACTAAAATTGTAGACAGAGTTGGATTAGGACAAGGATGATAACTATAAGCGTACAGCACAACGGCCAGAATGACAATCTTTAAGGAAGGACTATGATGTTAAGGTCCTCCTTCTTTACCCTCCCAACCTGTAAAGACTTTTGAAGCCTCATGTTTTTACCCTATTATCAATGCAACAACGTTTACTTTAGGTGCCCATTATAGCGGAGATTTTTAATTCATAATGATTCTTCAGATACAAACTAGAAAGACAACCAATCGCTGGTTTCAAAATTCATTTTCCTGGATAAGCTGTCTTTACAAAAAAGGCTACTGAGATCAGCTTACCAGTGACAAAAGGATTTCAAAAGCGAACATACATTTTTCAAGAATTTTTAAATTTAAGCGAAGAAAGGCGCAGCAGTGTATGTTTGCTTTTAGATTTGTTTGGTTTGGTATGTATGATATATTACTTATTATTAATGTTGCATAGCTGCCATATATAATTTAGTGTTTTGTTTTAACTCACTCTGTTTTATATTATTCTTACATACGGTGATACAGCTGACAATACTTTATGGTAGTCGACAGGGCTGAAGACGACGATTTGCTGTGGGGGACTTCAAACGGATTAGAATATATAACAGCTAACATCGGATATTATTTTATACATACCATACCAAGAAAATTTACAAAAGTCTTACGTGAATAATGGAATTTAAAAATTAAAGGCTGACTTTAAAAAGTCTTATTAATTATATAAAAATTAAGTATAGCATCAAAAGGTTATGAGACTCCGAACGAAAGAAATTCTCCAGATATACAATTTTGGAAACAAGTTGCGTTTGCGGAATGACGTTTTTCAATTCATTCCCCTTTCTTTTTTTTTTATTTTATTTTTCCGAATTGGTTAGTAGATCATTATCTTTAGTCCCTTTTTGCTTTTCTTAGAAAAAGGTGCGCAACTCAATTTAAAACCAACAAGGTTTTTGCGTAGAAATGGTCTCCCAGCAGTTTTATCGCGGCGTCGGCGACTAGTCATTGGCTGTGCGCTCTTGAGCGGACAGCCGTGTCGCAAGCAAAATAGGTGCGCTTGAGCGGCCAGCCGTGTCGCAAACAAAATGTGTGCCCGCAACGTTCGTTGCCGACCCAAGAGTGCCACACGAAGCGCCGGTACTGCGACTTGTGCCGTATTGGCCAAAGCGTCTTTTGATTCGCAAGCACAGGCTTGGCCTCGTCGCCAGCGGTTGTTTGGAGAGGCAAAATCTTCACTTCTACACCAAAAAAAAAGGAACTTATGAGACGCGAGTCTGACACTGGTTAATAAACATACCTTTAGTAGAAAAATATTTTTCTAAATTCCTTAAATATGTGTGCGGACGCACGTCAAACGGGTTTTCACGCACTTTTAGTACCAGAAAATATTTATAAATTGCAAGGCAACTTGGATGCGTCACGATTATTTTTTTTTTTAACACTTTCGTGACTCATTCATTCAATGGTCGAACAGGAAATAGGCCGATCGAGGAAGTCGACAACCTACTCGAAATATCGCATACCCAAAGGTGATCTGCAAGCATTATCGATTGATCACATGCATGGTTGAGTCCTGCCATCGATCGATAGTTAACAGTGCGTTAACATAACAGCTGTTGCTATCGTGAAACAGTCGCGTCCAAAATAATGCACACAAAAAAAAATAAATGTTGTGTTGCATACGTTAGGGCGCACCCCTACACATCGAATTCCGCAAAGTTGCAACTGAAGTCAGCAGAGCTGCCGACAGCACCAGAGAAACATAGCTTAGCTTAGGGTACAATTGATTTAAAAAATTCAGTCTAAAAATTACTTCGGGATTAAACTACATCAATTCTGAAAACCTTGTTGCATTATTTTATTTTTTTCCTTAAATAAATCGAATAATTTAACTGGCGCCCGAGCAGGGAACGATCGCGTTTACGATAGAACAAAAGCCTAAGTACGCGTATCGGTGTTAAGCGTGATAGAACAAAACCGTTTCTAAGCGCGTTAACACAGTGTTTTACACGACAAGGCAAAACGACCGTTAAGTGTGAAACAAATACTTTGTTGTGAAAAGACTCCCGATCGACTGATCGGCACAACAAAATAAAAGAAAAAAACCTAAAACGCAACTACAGTTTACGCAACGTGGGCTCACGCTTTGTATGACCAGTTCGCAGAGCTCATCCGAACAAAAAACGTGTGTGCGGCCGAACCACAAGTAGGGGAACCAAACGGGAGACTTCAGCGATATCGGGGATGGAGTCCACACCAACAATAGTACTGTAAGGAAATATAAAATTAGTGAATAAGTGAGAAATCAAAATAAAATTTATAAATTTATAAAAAAGCTAAAGAAAATTATATAAAAGTAATAATAAGATAAAGTTATATTACGTAATTGAATTTCAAAAACAACAAACAAAACAAAAGCAAAACCGTTTAACTTGAACAAAAGCTAAGCAGCTGCGCAGTGTAACCCAATACGCAAGAAAAATAAAGAAAGATAACAAACAGAAAAATACAAACGCGCTGTCGAAATCCAAACAGGCTTCACCGACTAGAATTTGTCCTACATTTGAAATTTATACTGAAAGAAAACTTAATATTTAAGTAAAGTAAAAACAAATATTCTACGAAAATACATAAAATTAAGTCTTAAACCAAACCACAAAGTATATAAAATCTCCTTTCTTATTTTTTTCAATTCATGCAACATAAATATTTTTACAGATTATCATTTGCCCATAGCATTTTGAACAATTTTTTTTCTCACAATACTAACTTTAATCCGCTTTACAAACTTATTCGCTCATTACATCAACCACATAACATAATCAATCATTAAAAGCCCAACTCAATTGTTGATTAACCATGGCCAATCCAAATAATCTATTAGGGCCTCCAGTACTGAACGTCTCTGAAACAAATGGGGCATCAACATCGACTCAAGCAAGCAACAGAAATGAAACAATACTAACAGAAAATCAAATAGACCAAATAATTGCCAGCCGATTGCCGGCAATATTAGCAAACATGAAGGTTACTAGTAGCAACGATTTTGCTGAAGCTGTTGGTTACACCATAGACCCAGATAATCGGGGAAACGTTACCGAACTAGACCGTGTCCCAGACATAGTGAGGGGTATAAGAGAATTTTCAGGAGACCCAGTTGAGTTTAGATCCTCGAAAAAGGGTGTAGATAGAATACTAGAGGCATACTCTAGTATTAAGGGAACACCAAAGTACCTCGGTATCTTGCAAACAATCCGTAGCAAGATAACCCATCACGCGGACCAAGTACTGGACTCGTATAAAATGCCACTGAACTGGGAGGCCATCGCTCGATGCCTCACTCTACATTTCGCTGACAAACGGGATCTAAGAACACTTGAGTACCAACTTACCACCATGACGCAAAATGGACAACAGACAGTCGAAGAATTTTATCAAAATATCTACAAGCACCTTTCCTTGATTCTTAATAAGGTCAGCTGTATGAACCTCGATAGACCAACTGAGGTAGTTATGACAAAATCATATAGGGACAGAGCGCTAGATACGTTTGTAAGAGGCCTACGTGGCGACCTACCACGTCTTCTCGGTATCAAAGAACCAACAGATTTGCCGGAAGCTTTGCATTTGTGTCTAAAGTTAGAAAACCAAACATTTAGAACAAATCATGCAAGCAATAGATCACATAACACAAGAATTAGAAATCCAGATCAAAGGTCAATTCCGGCACCACGCAAATTTATACCAATCCAAACTATTAACTCAGCTTATCAACAATCAACATTCTTATCGGCCCAAATGCCACCCCCAATTCCTCCACGGAGACTCATACAACAACCCAGACCATTTAATTACAACCAACCACAACCCGGTCAATTCCAAAAACCTCAAATCAATTTTGTTATCAAACACAGTCTTGGCCACAACAAAACCAAGTCAACCAATATCAACGGACTCACAACGGACAATAGCTCCACCTCGTCCTAATGCAGCTAAGCCTGCGGAACCAATGGACGTTGATCGCAGCATTCAAACAAAAATGGTCAATTACATGAATAGACCTTAGTTTGAATCCGGTAAAAGACCACCTTTTTCTGAAAACCAAGGTGGGAAAAGGCAGAGAATCTTTAACGTCCAGGGGGAGGAATGCCAGGAGCAGGGGGAACAAAGCCACACCGAGGCATATGCCACAATGACATATTACGATAGATACGAACAAGAAATGACAGCAGTCAAAAATCAGGACGAATACGACATGTCCCTAGCAGAGTATGTAGAACAAAGCTACCAAAATGAGGAACCAGATAACTCACAATATCCGGACTTGAATTTTTTAGAACGAACGACTCCTCACTGCCTTACTTCGAAAGTAATGTGGGGAGTAATAAAATACTAAAGATCCTTATCGACACCGGATCAAATGGAAATTACATCCAACCTAAACTTGTACCAAACCCAAAACCTAATGAAAAACCGTTTAAAGCTATAAACTCTGGTGCAAGACTATAGCCGCACCCTATTTTTATACTCTCTGCAAGAGTATATTGGGTTTGTGCAAAAGTATGTAACAGGCAAAAGGAGGCGTGGCAGACCCCATAAAGTATATATATTCTTGATCAGCATCACAAGCCGAGTCGATATAGCCATGTCCGTCTGTCCGTCTGTCCGTCCATCTGTCTGTCTGTCTGTCTGTCCGTATGAACAAACAGATTTCAGAGATGGTAAGAGCTACAAGTTCGAGCTTGGTGTCAAACGATCAGATATTTAGTCAGTCAATACAAGAATCTTTTTTTTTTTCGATGCCACGCCCCATTCGCCCACAAAAAGCAAAAAACTGGACACACCTCGGTAAAAATTGGTGTTTTCGGCAAATATCTCAGTAACTATGGCACCTAGGATCACCAATTCTGGTACGGGAGTTCCTAGCGACAGCATAGTTGCATTGCCATCTATAAATTTCGACTGCCACGCCCCCTTTTCCCACATTTGATAAAATAGTTTTCCAACTGCAATGCCTTTTTTAGCGATTTTGTTCGTATGGTTATTTATATTTCGTGTGGAGACTAACTATATTAAACTATCCTGAAAGGCGCATTAAAATCGGACTATAAACAAGAAAACTAGAAGCGTTACAATATTGTTAATTGAACGCAATATCAACCCATAGGTGCAAGCGAGACAAAAACACACAAGCACATGTTCGAACGTTTTCGCTGCCTGTGTGGCGGCAGCGCTGCCTTCGGACGCTGGCCGCGCCGAATGCACACATACATACACGCATGAATCATATATTGTCAAACGTATGTGTATTCGCATACAAACAAACAGATGTACGTTTGATTATGCTTGGATGGTTTTTGTTTCAACGTGTTTTAATAGAAGTACTATTCATTGTAATATTTGGATACCGATTTTAATAATTTAATCGGGAAAATGCAGAGAGTATTATACGGTCGGGCGCGCTCGACTGTACTTTTCTTTCTTGTTCAAAATAAGATGTAGTACTAGTGTAGTCAAGTTGGTAGCCATCGTGGTCGGGATATGGAATGATTTTAATGGTATTGGTAGATTGAAAGTCGATTGGGATATGGGATACAATTAGTATGATATTATCTTGGAAATTAATCCAAGTGGATGTTTTATTTAAAAGAATGTTTCGGTTATTAACACTGTCAAGTCTGTCATAGGTAAGTAATTATACCCGTTACTCGTAGAGAAAAAGGGTATATTGTAATCGTTGGAATGTATGTAAAAGGCAGAAGGAGGCGTGGCAGACCCCATAAAGTATATATATTCTTGATCAGCATCAACAGCCGAGTCGATATAGCCATGTCCGTCTGTCCGTCTGTCCGTCCGTCCGTCCGTCCGACTGTATCAACAAAGGGATCTCAGAGACTATAAGAGCTAGAAAGATGATAGGGGTCGCAAATGAAAGGTACAATAGCCAAGCAGTACAAGTTTGTTTTTGTTTTTTGACACGCCCACTTTAGGGCGTTTTATTTGCATATAAAGGTAAATGTACAGGTGAAACTAGAATGTTTTAGTACAGAAAACTTTTTTGTTAGCTATGCTCTCTGAACCAAATTTACACGGTAAGTACATGTCTATGAAGTACATGTACTGACCAAGTTTGATCCAAATCGGACAACTATATCGTATAGCTCCCATAGGAACGATCGGTCGAAAATATGCTCTAAACATGAATTTCTATGAAAATGTTCTGTGTTTGCCAAGCTATTATATCCATCACCATTGTTAATAACAAATTGAAACTAAGTAACGGGTATCCTAAAGTCGCGAGGCGACTATAGCATTCTTTCTTGTTTGGGATTGAAAAGTCCTAATCTTGACAATTGCATGCCCATTTCAATGTCTTCTACATATTCTATAAATTGTAATAATTGGTAAGTAAATGTGTCCTGTAATGTTTGTTTGTTTTGGTGATCTTTAAATTTTTGCATTTCGCTATTTATTATGTCATTTATGTCTTTAGCTTGAACAATATTTAAAGATAAGTTTTCAATGTTTTTCTCGAATTCAACTCTGTCATTATCGTCAAGTGTGCCAAAAAGAAATTTGTATAAAGAGCCTACAATGTTGAACAGAAATATTATACCATTTAGTTCTTGTTATAATTTGGTGTAAAAATATTGATTTGTGATGAATTTTTAAAGGTAAGCATAGTTCTACGAAAATATTCGTTTGTTATTATTATTTCAGTTAAGTTAATTCGCAAAGAATGATGTTCAAATCTAGTTGGTAATTCTAATGGTTTATCTGAGAACAGTAAATATCCGAGGTCCGTATCCAAGTTATTGATTTGAATTTGTTGAGCATGACATATGGTAAAGAGTGTGAATGATATTATGATTACGAAGTAGGAACCTGTGGAGTTTCAGTTTGGTTAATTTTCTTTCGTTTCTTAAATTGTGTTTTATAATAGTGTGTTGTTCTATTTTTGTTAGTAATTTGGTAATGATCAGGATCTGTTTGAGTGACGTTTTGGTTGGCTTTGAATGTGTTTTCTAATTTCTTTTTGTAATGGTCCCTTTCGATATCTAGTATCGACTTCGTATTCATGTCGATCACTGTTTATTTTGTCTTTTCTTTTCTGTCTTGTGTATCTAGAATTGGTTGTCCGGCGTATAAGAATATGTGTGCGGGAATTTGTCCAGTGGTGTCATGTTTGGTTTTATGGTTGTAAATATAAAGAATAGTTTCTATTTTGCTGAGCTTTTTTCTTCATCGTTTAATGTATTCATGATTCTGATTTTTAGACCACGTACTCTAAAAAAAAGTGTATAGGGGTCTATTAGGTTTGTCAGAAGCGAAATGTGCGTAACAGGCAGAAGGAGGCGTGGCCGACGCCATAAAGTATATATATTCTAGATCAGCATCAACAGCCGAGTCGATATAGCAATGTCCGTCTGTCCGTCTGTCTGTCTGTCCGTCTGTCCGTCCGTCCGTATGAACACCTGGATCTTTTAAACGACAAAAGCTAGAGACACCAAATTTGGAATGAAAGTCCGTTATCTTCGCGAGCAGATCAAGTTTATTTCAAATTGTTGCCACGCCCCTTACCGCCCACGCAATGAGCAAAACCAAAAACACACCTCGAAAAAAAATTTACTTTTAGGCCAATAGCTCAGTAACTATGGCACTTAGGAACACCATTTCTGGTAAACAGGTTGCTAGAGACATCCTTAATGCAATGTTATTAAAAATTTTGAGCTGCCACGCCCCTTTTCCCCACATCAGCTAAAAAACTTTTACGCTTTAATGCCGTTTTTAAGGCATTTATTCATATAGTAGAGTGTTGTAATTCAACATTCGTATAGAGACATATAAAATCAAACTATTCTGAACGTGGCATCAACATACTACCTTTAACAAAAGAGCTACAGCGTTAGAAAGTTTGTTATTTAAGTGCAATATCACTTACGCGCGAGAGCGAGACAGAAACATACAAACACATGTTCGAACGTTTTCGATGCTTGTGTGGCACAGCGCTGCCGGCAGACGCTGGCCGCGCCGAATACACACATACATACATACATATTTGCATCATATACATATTGCCAAGCGTATGTGTATTCGAATACAAATAAACAGAGGTGTGTTTGATTATGCTTAGATTGTCTTTGTTTCAACATATTTTAATGCAAGTACTACGCATTGTAATATCTCGATACCGATTTTAACAAGAAAGAAAAGTACAGTCGAGCACGCCCGACCGTATAATACTCTCTGCATTTGTTCCCGATTAAATTATTAAAATCGGTATCCAGATATTACAATGCGTAGTACTTGCATTAAAATATGTTGAAACAAAGACAATCTAAGCATAATCAAACTCACATCTGTTTGTTTGCATACGAATACACATACATATGTACGTTTGACAATATATGCTGCATATATGTATGTATGTGTGTATTCGGCGCAGCCAGCTTCCGCGGGCAGCGCTGCCGACTCACAGGCAGCGAAAACGTTCGAACATGTGCTTGTGTGTTTCTGTCTCGCTTGCACCAATGGGTTGATATTGCGTTCAATTAACAATTTTATAACGCTTCTAGTTTTCTTGTTTATAGTCCGATTTTAATGCGCCTTTCAGGATAGTTTAATATAGTTAATCTTCACACGAATTATAGTTAAACAATACTGTATGATACGAACAAGTTCGCAAAAAACGGCATTTGAAGTTTTTTCAAGTGTGGGAAAAGGGGGCGTGGCAGTCCAAACTTTTAAATGGCAATGCAACTATGCTGTCGCTAGGAACCTCCGTACCCAAATTGGTGATCGTAGGTGCCATAGTTACTGAGATATTTGCCGAAAACATCGATTTTTACCGAGGTGTGTCTAGTTTTTTGCTCATCGTGGGCGTATGGGGCGTGGCATCGAAAAAAAAAAAGATTCTTGTATTGACTGACTAAATATTTGATCGTTTGACACCAAGCTCGAACTTGTAGCTCTTACCATCTCTGAAATCTGTTTGTTCATACGGACAGACAGACAGACAGACAGACAGACGGACAGACAGACGGACAGACGGACAGACGGACATGGCTATATCGACTCGGCTTGTGATGCTGATCAAGAATATATATACTTTATGGGGTCTGCCACGCCTCCTTCTGCCTGTTACATACTTTTGCACAAACCCAATATACTCTTGCAGAGAGTCCACTAAAAAAGTTTCCAATACCCCTTAGTAGTTAGAATATATGCAACCGGGAATTTCCCTCCCCCATCCGGCGGTAAAGCGCCATCTAGCGGTGAGTAGAAAAACAGCGAAATTTGTTAGCGCCATCTAGCGGTGAGTAGAAGTTTAGGGAAAGTTGGGAATTTATTAGCGCCATGGTTTGTGTCCAAAATTAAAATTGGCGTGGTTTCCTGGTTTCATAACTAAATTTTGAGGATCCATTGGGGATCAAAAATAAAATTGGTTTGGTTTCCTGGTTTCATAACTAAATTTTGAGGATCCGTATGGGATCAAAAATAAAATTGGTTTCCTGGTTTCATAACTAAATTTATAGGATCCATTGGGGATCAAAAATAAAATTTATAGTTAGCGACATCTAGCGGAGATTAGAGAAACTGACATATGGTTTGTGTCCTACATAAATAGTGAGGATCAAGTTTTTTAACCGGGGAACATCAGGCGTAACAAATATTCTGTGATTCAGTTTGGCCGATTTAATAACAGAGTCTCATCCCGGTTGCCTATATTCTAACTACTTGTTCTCCCTCTCTTTTTTTCTTTTTTTCCTTTTTTTCTCTCTCTTTTTTGCGCTCCGCGCGAAAATTTTTTAACAAGCGAACAGAATTAACTCTACGAAAATGAATCTAATTTCACTCTGCTTTTTATTTTCTATTGATAAATATAAATGTAATCCGGTTGCGCACACCGGTTGCGCACACCGGGAGGGTGGGTAAACCAGTTACTGTATACAGGTACTGTATACGTGCAGCCCACCTGTATTAGGGGTGAGTTTTACAAGCAGCCATACAGCTCGAATATCTGAGGACAAAACAAGTGTGCCAGTACCGATCATCTTCAATTGAGTCCGCTGTCAATCATTGTTAACACATTTTATTGCCTTTCTTTACGAAGGTCAGTTGTGATCCTTTTGTATATCGGTCCCTTTTCTTTATCACTCATAAGTGTTCTAGGGTTAATGAGCATTTCCAAGTATCACGTCGTGAAGTCTGGTGGTCTGTGGGTTTTTTCTCATCAATGAGTTTATTGCTGGTTACACCAAAGCCGACGCATACAAACAAGAATTCCTGGTTGCCTATATTCTAACTACTTTAAGGCATAAGCTGAGGCTAAGGCAATTAATTTTCGTTTGCTTAAATCTCTTTCTCTTAAAAACGGAGTCTAAACATGTCTGAACATGTTGAATGTGTTACAGGTGTCTTCTGTTCAACCCCAAAATTAATTCTATATCCATGTCATTGATTTTATGACTACTGTCACATTTAACTAATTTTCCTTTTTTAACACTGAATACTAATTACCTTTCTTTTGCTCAAATCAGTTTCTTTTATAAATCGTGTCTTAACATGTTTGAACATGTTGAATGTCTTGCAGGTGTTCCCGATTCAACCCCAAATTTAGTTCTCGATCCACATGCTGAGTATGTCCCATGTCATTGATTTTATTACTACTGTCACATTTAATGTTTTTTCTATAATCTACAGAGAATACTAATCAAATTGATTTTGTAAAGATCCCCTCATCACCATCCCTCTGCTGATGGACACATCTGAACATGTTGAAGAAAGAATTAGTTTAGTATGCTTTGTGTCTACTATCCTTTTAGCCCCCATCCCCCCAAAAATTAGGTATCGATAGGCTCAACAGATACCCCTTCACGGTGATTTAATTTCTCCGAACATTTTCTCAAAGTTTCCTTTTTTCCTTTAATGTATGTCACCTGCATAACAATTAAATACTAGGGTCAACCAATAATGATTTTCGGATACCTCTGAAAAACAACCCTGATTGAACTTGTTGACGAACCAATGGTATACAGCGTACCCCCCCCAAAGAAATGCTCAGTTTACTTTTAGTTATTTTCATTTATACTTTACTTTGCTTTCTTATTGCTAAAGTTATGCTTAGAAAGAACATGATTTTTTAAACCGGATTTTGTAACATATAGTTTTTTATATAAACATAATTTACAAGGAAATTTATATTTTCGTTTTTCAAAACTAAAGTTGTGTTTCTTGAGAATGTGTTTCTTGAATCCACATTTACTTTGAAATGTTTTTAAGCTGGTACATAAACTACAAACCCCTTTGGATTTTTTTACCTAAGGCATTTGTGAGGATTTTTCCTACTAAAACTCCATACAAGAAGTTAAAGGACAACAATATTACTCATATAGTTTACAATGGGACGAAAAAAGACAGCTATAATACCCCCCATTTTCAATTTATATGTAAAAGTATATAATGAAATTTAATATAAAAACTGCTTATCTTTCCAAACAAACCTCAGTTTCAAAACAACACTAAAGCAAGTAAAATGTTTTCAAAGCAAATTGAAATATTTTTAATTCAGTTCGAAGATATGATTTTCCATGAACACATGGAACGTCTAAAAAAATTGAAGGCTCTTTTAAGCGACCTTGAACAACAGCAGGAAGTCAATTCTCAATTTGGAAAGCATTTTATCTCGTGCGTATGGTCAAACGATGACACCGAAGAAGGTCCAGACACCGGTCGCTGCTGTTTCGTTTCAAGTTATAAAGCAGAGGCTTTAAAACTAATGATGAAATACTATAGGTTAAGATATCGAATGTACTCAAATAAAAACAATAACAATATGTAAATTATTTTGTTTTATTTTTTTTTTTTTAAATAATTTCAGAACAAGCTTATCATTATAAATATAATCATTTTTCTTAAAGACATTTAAAAAACATTTTGTTGATTGTTTTTTACTCTTATAAATACTAAATAGGGTGCAATAATGTCAGCAGGTATTTGAAAAGTAACCCTGGACTTGCTGTTTATTATATGTAAACCTTTTGGAATTATTTTAATAGACTTAAAAAATATTTGTTTTGAGGATATTGACCATATGAATCAAAAAACTCTGCATTTGAAGCATTTTTAAAATAAAATGCTACCCAGTGTGCACCAGGTTTGTCAGATGAGTCTGTATTCGCAATTATTATTGTAGGATATGTACGTATTTTAATAGGTAATTTATCAGATGGGAACACACCTTTAAATATATGTTTGGTGCTGCGCTTACTAAGCATAAGTTTTTCAATTTGTAATGCATTCATTTTTAAAGTAAAACTCTAATATTTCTATGTTTGTCAATATCAATCATGGAATCATATTCACAATATATAAGGCATGTGACAGCTTCGGTAAGTGGTTCAGCAAATCGACCCTCAATACGATTGTTCCTTGATTAATTAAATTTGAACATACGGAAGAATTCGAATGATCTGCAGTTAAGTCAAACGCTAATATAAAACAGTTCTTATCAAACATTTCCTTAGTGATTTGCAACCCCCTATCAAAATGTTTTATACCATTTGCTCTAAATAGCATATTATATCCCCGAGAGCTCTGAATGTTTTCGGGGTTTGTAAAATCAAACTCTAGAGCTTGAGACGGTACTTGTACTCCATTAACTAAAAGATTAAATCGCTGTATTTTAAAATGTTCAAAGTTATATGGATCCAGTTCTCTATTACCTGAGTATGCTCGGTTTTTGACCATGCAAAATGAGATAAAATTAGGTAATTGTCCAATTACAACATTGTCAATTGAAAGTGTATTGTTACCTGGATATAGAGTAAAAGATTTAACTTCAACTTTATTATATGGATATAAAGCGTTTTTAGATTGCAATACGCGATGATGTGCTAACAAAATACTTGGATTGACTATAACATGATTCATAAAGAGTTGTGCTTCTAAAACTTTTAAAGTTGGTTCAGTTTGACTCTCCATCAAATAAAATGCTGTTTTTTCAATATTAAATGTTATTCTTAAATCAACGTTATTCATTAGAAGCTTAGGCTGATTAAAAATATCTCCATGTACTTTTCCAAAGAGCTCCACCTTATTACTTCTTCGAAATATGTTTTTTACAGGTAAAGTTTCGTCAACATAACATTTAATTAAACTCGCAAAAAATCCCTGGGTTGCTAAATGGCTTTCACTAGCATCACTTCCATAATTTAAAATAGTTTGTAAATAAGACCGATAGTGGTAATTATTGTCGTTCTGAGACACATATGTTTTTTAAATTTACTGAGGAACTTCTAAAAATAGAGTGTAATATATTGTTTACAACACTAATAGCATCATTTGTTATATTATTGTTGTCCTGACCCTTTAGCTGTACTACTAATCTTAAATATACGCTTGACAGATCTCTGTATGATTCGCCATTTCCCAAACATACAAATTCAATTGAGCTGGCTCCATCCAATGATGCTATAGGATTGTATGTTACTTCTTAAGTGCGTAAAATACTGCTTTGTGTCGGATGTGGCTCAAACAAATCCAGTTCACTTTTCATGCATTCAATGTGATTGGTCATCGTTTTGTAGAAAAAATATCTGCGATTTTTTTAGATAGTTTTTTTGATTTAGATCGTTTTTTAATGTTTTTCTTTGTATGCACACTTGAATGTATAGTTTTATAATGAGCTCTCCTAGAAGTAAAACGCTTCCTTTTATTCTTTCTACCTGAGCCTCCCTGAGTCATTTTATCTATTACTTTATTGGATAGATTTTGGAGTGCAATTTTGCTCTGTTCTTGGATAATATTCTGTCGAGGTTTTCGTCCCAAGTCACTTATGACTGCTTTCCCTGATTCAACTGCTTGATTTTTAACGGCGTTTAGTCCACTTAGAAAAAGTGGTTTAATGTACTTAAAAAGTCCACTAAAAAAGTTTCCAATACCCCTTCCTTGCAGTATTATTTGAGGTGTTGCATAAAGGGAACCAATGTGATTTAATCCTCCTCCACTTTGATTTAGATAATACTCTTGCCGGTTAATATCTTTATGAAAAAAGTATTAACTAAGTTGCAATATTTATAGCATACAACGTTTCTGCCTAAAATGCAACGTAATGTATGTGGGGTTTTTTAATTATAAAGAGTTTATTTAAGTTTAAATGATTAAATTGAACTTAATGTTAGTATTCTTTAAACACGTTAGCCACACAGGCAGGTTAATCATAAAAGTTAAAGTACGCTTTGCCCTCGGTAGCGTTGCGTCGAACTTTAAGTCTTTCGTCTTCGTCGTCGTGGTCGTCGTTCTAACCGTCTTCATCCGCACTCGCTAGCGAACTCTTAACAACTAACTTTTAGGTCTATCGCAACTTAGTACTATCGATAAGTCATTATTGGTCATCGCTGTCTAGGGTTTCTCGATAATTGTGGCGGTCGGCAGCACCGATCCCACATTCGGCCATTCTGACTAAGCATTCGACCCGGATGCTTCATCGTCTTCGATGTCATCTTTTCCATTGTCGCCGGTTATCCAAGGATTCATATACTCGGCACATGTTGTAGAGTTCTTTGGGCCGTCGCTGTTGCCTAGCTTCTGGACATCGTAGGCGTTGTTGTGTTTGACCTTCACAACTTGATATGGACCCAAGAATTTTGGCTTTAGTTTTAAGCCACCACCAAACTGCGTACGCTTGATCGCAATAAGGTCACCTATTTTGTATCGGCGTGCCGGCTTCCGTCGAAGATTATACGTCTTCTGGTTTTCATTCTGAAGTTTCAGAATCTGCGTCTTTGCCTTAGCTCGAAGATCATTGCGTTCCTCGTTGAATACTCTCATGGTTTCTATGTTGATGAGATCTCTGAGCTGGTTGTCATCTTTCGTTCGAAGTTTCACACCAACAAGCATCTCAAACGGCGTCGTTGCAATGCTTCTTGAAAAGGAAGAGTTGATTGCTTGCTGAACTCTGCTGACATGTCGATACCATTTAGTTGGGTCATTGACACTTAACTTGGCGAGAACTGAAATGATAAGAGAGTTAAGCCGCTCCACTTGACCATTTACCCTTGGTAAGCCCGTCGTCGTCTTCACCAGCTTTATTCCTTCTTCGTCACAATAGTTGACAAAGTCCTGGGAAGTGAAAGCTGAGCCTCTGTCAGTTATGATGAGCGCTGGATTGCCAAACACACCACTTTGACTGGTTAACTTTCCAATCACCTCGTTTGCAGTGGTTGACTTAGTTGTATAGAGCCAACAAAACTTGGTAAATGAGTCGATTACCGCCAGTATATGCTTGTAGTCCTTATGCGTTGACTTAAGTGGCCCCAAAAAGTCAATATGGTAAGTGTATAGAGGGACGTCATCCTTCTGTAATGGGTGTAGCAATCCTTCCTGTTTTTCCCGTTTTCGATTGATCAAGATACACGGTATGCAGCATTCAAAGTATTTTTTGATCCTTTCCTCGACGTTTGGTATGAAGTACTCTCGATCAATCAAATCCTTCGTTTTCTTGACTGCAAAATGTCCTCTGTCATGGGCATTTCCGATTATCCTTTTTTGCATCTCGTTAGGTACCACGATCAGCTCCTCGTCTTTGATCACCTTGTACAAAACGTCGTTCTTCGGGAAATAATCGTCGTATGGTTGGTTTGTGTTTTTCAAAACTTCCTTGATGGCTTTAATTTTTTCGTCACGGGCCTGTGCATCTCTTAAAGCAATAATTATATTATCCTGTCCTATGCTCATTATTGGATATCTACTTAGAGCATCTACGTGCTTCAAACTTTTGCCTGATCTATGCTCAACTGTGTAATTATATTCTTGCAAAAACATAATCCAACGAGCTACTCTAGTGCACAAACTCTGTTTTTCTAGCGTCTTTGTAAAAGCATTACAATCTGTTACAAGTTTAAAGGGAATACCTAGCAAATATACCCTAAACTTGGACAAGGCTTCAATAACTGCTAGAATCTCTAACTCGTAGCTACTATACTTTCGTTGTGCATCTGATGTTTTCTTAGACATATAATACACTGGGTGCAACTGACTATCGTCAGGGCTTACTTGCAACAACACTTCCCCAAAACCATCAATAGACGCATCTGTATGCACTTCAGTTAGGTACTTCTGGTTATAAATACTAAGGACTGGATTTTCGGTTAACAACTGTTTTAGGATCTTTACTGCGTTTTCTTCGGCTTCCTCGAATTTAAACTTTGTTGACTTTTTGGTCAATTCCGTCAATGGTCTGTCTATAACAGCATAATTCGGTATAAATTTCCTAAAATAACCTGTCAATCCTAAAAAACTTTCCACCTGTTTGACTGTCTGTGGTATTCTAAACTTTGATACTGCCTCAATTTTCTCTGGTGACGGATACAACCTGCGATTTTCTATAACATGGCCGAGAAACTGAATACGCGTGTGTAAAAACTTGCATTTCTTGAGGTTAAGTATTAAGCCGTATTCTTCGCATGTAGCCATAACCTCCTTCAGATTCTGAACAGCCTCTTGTTCACTTTTTGCTGGTATGATTACATATACATATGGTAACGCAGTGCCTTTGCGCGAGAGATCTCGAAAAATCCCATTCACGTGGCGTTGAAAAACACCGGGGGAGTTCGAGAATCCAAACGGAACCTTCCGAAACTGGTACTGGCCCCTATGGGTGACAAACGATGTGTACTTTCGGCTTGACTCCGCCACTGGCACGTGGAAAAAGCCATTCTTCAGATCAATGGTGCTGAATATTGTCGCCTCTTGCAGGCGGTCCAGTTGATCTTCAATGAGCGGAAGCGGAAAATGGTCTCTTACAGCAACTTTATTTATTCTGCGAAAATCTACACAGAGTCTTGCAGAGCCATCGTGTTTTTTAACGAGCACAATCGGACTTGTATACTCAGATGTCGACTCTTCTATTATACCAGTTTCCAGCCACTCCTCAATTTGTTCGTCTACAATGTGCGATTCGGAAAAGGCCAACCTGCGTGGTCGAGAAAATATCGGAGCATCGTCTTTGAGCACAATGCGCATTTCAACATCTGTTGACTTCGATTTTCCCGGCTTATAGTTCGATATCAACTCGCTCACAATGTTTTTAGCACTTTCACTTGCCGCCTCGTTAATGTCATATACCACGTCATCGGTTCTTGTGCAAATCTTTAGAATGTTATGCTCTTCTTGTAATGTTTCTTTACGCATTTGCAAGCCATCACGGTTAAACACGATTTCAGCAACCAAACAAAGTTCTTCGCCTATAATTAGCTTTATATTTGTGCATCTTACTGGGACAACGTAAAAGTCAAGTTGAAATTCGGATTCGTCTATCAAGACTGTTTGCTTCACATGACCGATCGGTTTTATCTTATTGGTGTCTCGATCTCCAAATCCTATTAAAACCAAATTACAGTTTTCCAACTTTGGTCTCCCGATTTCAACATAAAAGTCTTCCCGCATGACACAAAATTTACTGCCCGTTTAAAACAGAGCGACACTTGTTTTATTGGCAACTACAACTTCTTTGCTTGTCAAATCGTTCTTAGGTTTTAGCATTTGCACATTTGTTTCACCACTGTTCGTATTTTGCTTACAATCTTTTGCAATATGCCCGAATTGGTTACACTTGAAACATTTTCTGCCGTTTATTTTCTGAGTACACTTGCTCGAAACATGTCCCTTTTCTCCACAACTATAGCACTTTATTTCTTTTTTCACATCTTTGTTTGAGTTTTGCAGCTTTCTTTCCTTATCTTTTGCAACGTTCTCGTATCTTTTTGACTTGTCTTTTTCGAATTGGTTTTCTCTTTCCACCATGGTTTTAAAAGATTTTAACTTTTCTTTAAATTCGCTCATATTTCTAGCACCGTACAATATTGATTTAATTGCGTTTTTCTCATCAATGCCGTCTATTATGTATTGAATTAAAGCGTCGTCTTCAATTTTACCATGTGATGAAATGTCTTTCATTCGGTAGAAATATTCGAACACGCATTCACCGTTCTTTCGTTTTCCTTGCGCGAGCTTCTCATGTATTTGCTTACTGCTAATGTTCGACTTAAATTCAGCGAGCAATGCTCTATTCAGCAAATTCCACGAAATCAACCCTCTCTAGCTCGACACAAACAACTTCGCAAGTCCCGTTAGCGATTTCTTTGCGAACAGAAATTTCTGGAAATCGCTCCAATACATAAGCAATGCTTGCTCTTCAAATTCCTCTATCCACACTTCGATTGGAATAGTATTGGTGCCGTCAAAACTTCGAATGCTCTCTTCTACGTCGCGAAAACTAAGCGCAAAACGCGGTGCCGCCACCCTGTCGCGGTAAAGTGTTTCGTCGTTTCCATCACTGCCTCTTTCTCTCTCACTGTGCGAATTAGGTGCAACTGCGACGCTCGTTGCGATCGGTACCTCTCTTTGTGGAGTACAAAAATCATTGTACCCAGCGTTCTCGTCTTCCTCATCTTCTGTCTCATTTTCCGATGAATCGCCGTTTTTTTCGTGAACAGACAAAAAAGAGTTTTTACGCAGATTTTGGAAAATGAACACATGCAGGTCGTCATGTTCGTAACTTATGCCCAACACATTACATATAGCCACGAGGTCCCCTGGTGTCAAATTATTCACTGCGTACTCCTTCATTTCATTATATTTCTGGTCATTCTGCGAAAAATCGAAACCAGAAAATTCTCGTAGACGTCGTCGGTTGTTTCTGTCTCCCTCGTTCTCAAAGACAAACTTGTGCAAAGCCGTTATGCTAGCCTTCTTACTCGCACGTAGGCTGCCACTAATTAAGTCATTTAGGCACGTCATGTTGGAAAAAAAAAAAAATTTTCCTTTCTTTATAAAACTGAATTTCACAATATTCCCGCACGAACACTATTTTGTGTGTTGTGAATATCACTCAATCTCGGACGAGCGCCCAATATGTGGGGTTTTTTAATTATAAAGAGTTTATTTAAGTTTAAATGATTAAATTGAACTTAATGTTAGTATTCTTTAAACACGTTAGCCACACAGGCAGGTTAATCATAAAGGTTAAAGTACGCTTCGCCCTCGGTAGCGTTGCGTCGAACTTTGAGTCTTTCGTCTTCGTCGTCGTTGTCGTCGTTCTAACCGTCTTCATCCGCACTCGCTACCGAACTCTTAACAACTAACTTTTAGGTCTATCGCAACTTAATA
The DNA here is from genome assembly GCA_018151165.1 of Drosophila arawakana. Lineage (NCBI taxonomy): Eukaryota > Metazoa > Arthropoda > Insecta > Diptera > Drosophilidae > Drosophila > Drosophila arawakana. The sequence goes on along the minus strand of JAECWX010000336.1, from coordinate 1,063,111 downwards.
CTATCGATAAGTCATTATTGGTCATCGCTGTCTAGGGTTTCTCGATAATTGTGGCGGTCGGCAGCACCGAATTGAATCATTTTCGAAACTCCATTATGCATAAGAACTTTTAGACATCGCGTTCTTTTGTCTCCAACGCATCTAGGCTTTATTATATCAGTATAAACAAATATTATACACTTTGACATACTTTGTATTGACTGTTTCTTATCCGTTACTTCATGGTGGGGAAGATCGTTTAAATAAAGTTCAGATATTCCAACTTCCCACTTTTCATCTATATTTTGTGAGAAACTCACAATGTTTGTAAACGCAGACTGTACATTATCAGGAAAAACATTTAAAGAATTGTTGCTAAATAAAGTAACATAAAATGACTCTAAGTTACTCATTTTCAAAAGTTTTTATACTCTCTGCAAGAGTATATTGGGTTTGTGCAAATGTATGTAACAGGCAGAAGGAGGCGTGGCAGACCCCATAAAGTATATATATTCTTGATCAGCGTCACAAGCCGAGTCGATATAGCCATGTCCGTCTGTCCGTCTGTCCGTCTGTCCGTCTGTCTGTCCGTATGAACAAACAGATTTCAGAGATGGTAAGAGCTACAAGTTCGAGCTTGGTGTCAAACGATCAGATATTTTGTCAGTCAATACAAGAATCTTTTTTTTTTTCGATGCCACGCCCCATTCGCCCACAATAAGCAAAAAACTGGACACACCTCGGAAAAAATTGGTGTTTTCGGCAAATATCTCAGTAACTATGGCACCTAGGATCACCAATTTTGGAACGGGAGGTTCGTAGCGACGGCATAGTTGCATTGCCATTTAAAATTTTGGACTGCCACGCCCACTTTTCCCACATTTGATAAAAAAGGCTGGAACCTTCAATGCCGGGTTTGGCGAACTTGTTCGTATCGTACAGTATTTTAATTGTATCATTCGTGTGGAGACCTAACTATATTAAACTATACTGAAAGGCGCATTAAAATCGGACAATAAACAAGAAAACTAGAAGCGTTACAATATTGATAATTGAACGCAATACCAACCCGTAGGTGCAAGCGAGATAGAAACATACAAGCACATTTTCGAATGTTTTCGCTGCTTGTGTGGCGGCAGCGCTGCCTGTGTGTCGGCAGCGCTGCCCGCGGTCGCTGGCTACGCCGAATACACACATACATACATATATATTTGCATGATATACATGTTGCCAAACGTATGTGTATTCGAATACAAACAAACAGATGTGTGTTTGATTATGCTTAGATTGTTTTTGTTTCAACGTGTTTTAATGCAAGTAATTCACATTGTAATATCTCGATACCGATTTTAATGATTTAATCGGGACAAATGCAGAGAGTATTATACGGTCGGGCGCGCTCGACTGTACTTTTCTTTCTTGTTTATATTAAAGAAATCCAATTAATTTTATTTTTTCCAATTTGATATGGTTTGGCTCTATTCGTAAATCTTGTGCTAATTCTTGTTGATTTAGACCCAGATTTTTCTGCTCGTCGAGATGATCGTCTTAGTTTTCCCTTCCTGCAATGTAATTGAGGTTTCTTAAATTGACTTCTGATTGAATAATATGATTATTTTTTCTCTTTTTTTCTGGTGACTTAATTTGACGTTCAATGTATCTCCTTTTAGGAGTTGGCTCAATCATACCTATATCATCATCGATTTCAGAGAATGCCCGCTTAGGGTTATCGTCTTGATTTTGAGAATCAGCAAATAAGTCTTCCTTAGAATTATTTGGTATTTCGTCTGTATGTTTTTTTGTAATGTTCATACTCTTGTCTGCTTTAACATATATATTTTTCATAAACTCTTTGTTTTCAGTCTTTGCTTCTCTTTTTGAACTGGTAGGCCACTCTTCAAATGTCTGTGTTGAACTGCTTGATGATAAAACATTTAACTGATTTTTGTTATCAGAATATGTAACTCGTTTTTTTTTTTTTGTGCAGAAAGTAGTTTAGTTCTTGTCGAATTTTAATCCATTTATCGAAATCACTTAGTCTACCATTACATATTATTGGTAAAAACTTTTGGTTAATCAAATCTTCACCTCTATTATTTGATATTAACTTTTGATATTCGTTTGGTTGCATTAAAATAACTTTAATTAAATTACTTTTAGAGTTATGCATTTTTTAATATTTTTCCAAATACTCCGGCCAATAATGATGAAATTAGAATTGGAAGAAATCCACCTTTTTAAACAAGAACTTTCCTCGTTGATTTTATGGTGCGCTTTGAAGATGAAATTTTACCCAGTACATTTTTGTACCGTTTAAGTAGTGTAAGCTGTTTCGTTGTTAGTTGATGATTGCCTTGTAAGGTATTTAATACAATCTCAATTAATGATTTAACCAGATCATCATCACTATTGCTTATAATAGCTTTTCGTAACTTGGTACTAGCTCTTTTCAGAACATATAATAAATGTTTGTTCGCCATTAACTGTTTTAGACTATTTTTGTAAACCATTTTCGTTGCAATAACAAATTGAGTATGTTGAATTAAAAATATTTGAACGAAAACGTAAAAGATCGTTTATCCTTTGGGTAAGATCAATTAACAAGTAACCATGGGGTTCTTCGGTTACTTCTTTATATATGCGCATCAATTCATTAGGATTTTCAGGATAAATTTGTCGAGCCAAACAATGGAATTGAAGTTTATCTCTAGGGTTTTTAAAAACGACAATGTACTTTGTATTTAACGATATATCTCTAGTATGTGATGCTTTATGAAATATATTCTGAGTTACTACTATTACAGATAAGTTGCGATGGTGAGAGCCTTTTATAAATAATTCACAAACACTTTTGTTAATTGCTCCCATCATTAGATCATCTAATACAATAAGGATAGGCTCGTTAAGATAATTTTCAATTGTTTCTGGTACACCTTTATAATATTCAAGTCCTGTAAAACTAGGTTTTGCGTGTTCTTCAGCATAACACCAAATGATCCTTTTTATATCTTCATTAATAAGTGTATTTTGATTGTTCAAAAGACTTTCCAGAAACGTGGTTTTTCCCGATCCAGAGGGTCCACATATAAGCATTGTAAATGGATGAATAAATTGTACAAACATTGTTGATTTATTTAGAAGAATTTGTTGTATTTGCCATATACTTCGTAATTTAAAATTTCCAATATTACAAAAAGCTTAAATAGATTATTAAGAGCACATCTAACTCCAAGTTTTTTATGTATTCGACAGTTTGTAAAGTAGTTTGGATAACATGTTAAGCTTTGTTCAATTTCCACATCGATTACATTTGTTGCTAAGTACTTCTTTAAAAATTGTTTCTTTGCCTCTCCTCGGACAATTACTGTAGCGAAACTATTTAATGGAGTTAGTATTTCACTTAGACTCAAATATGGAATGTTACCCTCAGACCAATCCAATCCATTTATATTTCTTTTTGTGGTGTGTTGAATATTCCTTATACAATCATCTAATTCTTTAACATGATATGGGGGTAGAAAATGAAAGAAGTTCGGTATAACAGAGCCCGCTTGCATAAATGCCAATTCCTTTACAAAGATTTGTCTATTATTTCCAACTATGTATTGGAAATCAACCAAAGCAGCGGAATTTCTATCAATTTTGATCATTGTCGTTTGAATTTATATAAAATACTGGTTGAAGATACTATGATTTCACCGTTTATATAGCGCCACAGTTAGCATCTAACAGTTAGTTTGAAAAAGATACTCAGCCAAGATGGATACATTCCAGTTAAAAAGGACAAAGGCTTTAAGAAAAAAACAAGATCATGAAATTATTTTTGGCTTTGAATATTATGTATATCACAATTTAAAATTAAAGTGTGGTTTTTCAACTAGTAGAAAATTTACCCCAATGATCTGGATGCAGCAAAACAAACATAATTTCATTGGGTTTGATAAGGAGGACTGGATTCAACTGTTAACATATAAGGAATATATTCAACTTAAGCTTGACCAGTACGAGTTTTTAATGCCTAATACTATCATTGACCACCCTTTGTCATTTTAAATATAGAAAAGTCGATAAACAGTCTATAGTTACTTTAAACCAGAATGGTAACAAAATTGAATTTGACAGTGAATCTTGGCGTGCGCTTTTACGACTTGGTATTTTTTTAACCACATTTTTGTGCTGGAACACAATTCTTAAAAAACAAATAACAAATATCTATTATAAACATATTATACCTAAGTGTGCCCAAGTGAATAAATATGAAATACGACTTACAGATTTAGAAGCATCGATTTCAAAGAAGATGCGAAAAGAAATAAAAAACGACGTAACTCAATATAAACAGATAGTATTATCAAAACACTCAGGATTGTAATAATAAACATAATGAGTAAATTACAGGTTGTAACAGAAATTCATAACCAATCTAGAAAAAATTTTAGAAGGCGTAGTTTCGTACAAAAAGAAATAAATGATACTTAACAAATAGATTTAGTTGAAATGATTCCATTTCATAAACAAAATGGAGGTTATCGATATCTACTGACAGTGATTGATATTTTCTCAAAATATTCATATGCAGATCATTTGGATATCATATCAAATGATTCTATTTCATAAACAAAATGGAGGTTATCGATATCTACTGACAGTGATTGATACTTTCTCAAAATATTCATATGCAGAGCCTGTGAAGAATAAATCAGCTACAGATATAGATTTAGCAATTAAAAAAGTATTTGAAACTGCAAAGAAAATACCTAAAAATATTCAGAGTGATCAGGGTAAAGAATTTTTTAATAAGGAATTTCTTCAACTAATGAATAAATTGGAAATAAATCATTATCACACCTATACTCATTTAAAAGCATCAATTTGTGAACGATTTAATAGAACCCTTAAGAATCTAATGTGGAAAATGTTTAGCTACCATGGAAATTACATTTGGGTGTCCAAGTTGCAGCAATTACTAAAAACTTACAATAATACATATCACCGTACTATAAAAATTAAACCCAGTGAAGTAGACAGAAAGAATGAAAAATTTATTTTAAAGTCGGTGTACAATCATCCTAAAATTTTTCCTAAACACAAATACTCTGTTAACGATTTTGTTCGAATAAGTAAATATAAAGGTGTTTTCGCTAAAGGATATGAACCAAATTGGACAACTGAAATATTTAGAATTATAAAAATTCAATCAACAGGTCCAGTCACTTATTTATTAAAAGATTATAAAAATGAACGCATAAAGGGTTCATTCTATGAAGAAGAACTTCAACGAGTTTGAGAGAAAAACGCATACTTGATTGAAAAAATTATAAAATCTGGAAAAAATAAAGTTTTTGTTAAGTGGTTAGGCTTTGATGAGTTACATAATTCCTGGATTAATAAAATATATATAATTAAATAAAATACTTTTTTAAATTTTTTTTTTATTATTTATTTAGAATATTTTTTTTATTAGTTATACATATTTACAAGCACTATATATATTTACAAGTGTTATATAATAAGTCTTATCTTTGAATAAAATGTTTTTACATATTTTACAAATTTTCTCTGTTCAAACTTATTTTATAATGCCCCCAAGCCAGTGTGGTTATTGAATTTGATGTTACAAATCTTTTGTCATCTTTATAATTCAATGAAATTTTATTAACAATTTCTGTAAACAGCTCATGGTCTCTACTTCTTATTACCCTCTGTTCACCATAATAAGTTTTTCGTTTTCGGATACATTCAATATAGTCAGAGTGGGAGAGTTTTTTAGCAACGCTTTCTTTGACACCTTTAATTTTCTTAATTTCTTTGTCCGTGGTCCCTTCACTGCTTTCCACCTTGTAGGAATAAGCTTTTGCTTTTAAGCCTGCAAAAGATTTCATAATTTTTCCTGCATTTTCATCTTTAAATAAAACTAACTCTTTATTGTTTGCTGGAATTATGTTATATGGATTCATAGAGTTATAATTGGAGGTATCAAAACGTTCTGGATTTGTTTTTATAAGGTTATATGCACCTTCAACAGAGGATGTAATAAACGAATCAGTGTCCATATAAATAATCATTTTAATAAACGAATCAGTGTCCATATAAATAATCTTAGTCGAGGTACTTTTTATGCTTAAGAAATTATAATAATACATAATACATAATCCATTTTGACAATTCTAAGACAGTTACTCCTATATAGATTGGTTTATTAAAATGAATGAGCGATGTTGTATGCTCAAGTGCTGCTAAGTCATTACCGAAAATGTTCATGCTATGGAAATTGTTCATTGCGACTAACTGTCTGAAGCCAGGAGAATTTTGCTTGGAATGGTAATCAGTAACTAGTCGTATTGAACGTCTTTTCTCTACGTTTTCCATAGTTTTGCCGTAAACGGCATTATTCATCAACATCATTTTTTGCCGATTTTCTATGAGAATTGTTCAAGTTAATGTATGGCTCAAGCCAACGTCGTTGCGTAAAAGACAAAACTCTATGAATTTTTAATAATTTTAATCCTTGTTGCATGCAGAGTTGCAATTGCTTTAAATGAATAATGTAATTGGTTTTATTATTTAAGTCTGCAATTAATTTAATTTGTTTTCCTCCAGGTGGAACTTTATTTTCTGGACAGAATGGTAGACAATTATGTTTGTCATGAATCTCTTTAGGATATTTCAAATCTACTTCTAAAATATATCAAACATCATCATCAACTGAAATATTTGCTAATGAGAGTTTTGATACTTTATCTTCAGATAAGAATTTAAAATTTTCTAATGGCAGCACTTGACACATTGCCCACCCATATAAATTGTTTGCATCTATATATGAAAGATAGTTTGTGTCAAGGTTAGGATTAAAATCTTTTTGATGAGGATTATTACTGAACTGAAATACTGAAATACGTTGACTACATTGTGTCAAACCGCCACGAACAGCTAATTTAAGAAACTTATGGATGTCAGGGTTACTAATCAGCTCGAGTTTAACTTTGGTAATCTTAAGCATTGCATCCCAAGAGATTGAAGGAGCCGTTACGTAATTAATTGGGTCTAACTTATAAATTTTATGACAGATGGCTCTAAAATTTTCAAAAACATCTGCCAGAATAATTACATCACTTTCCAGGTATAGTTTTAAGTAGTCTGACAATGTTTGACACTTAAAACTATCCCATACCTGTTGTGCAAACTCATAGTTTTTATACTCTCTGCAAGAGTATATTGGGTTTGTGCAAATGTATGTAACAGGCAGAAGGAGGCGTGGCAGACCCCATAAAGTATATATATTCTTGATCAGCGTCACAAGCCGAGTCGATATAGCCATGTCCGTCTGTCCGTCTGTCCGTCTGTCCGTCTGTCTGTCCGTATGAACAAACAGATTTCAGAGATGGTAAGAGCTACAAGTTCGAGCTTGGTGTCAAACGATCAGATATTTTGTCAGTCAATACAAGAATCTTTTTTTTTTTTCGATGCCACGCCCCATTCGCCCACAATAAGCAAAAAACTGGACACACCTCGGAAAAAATTGGTGTTTTCGGCAAATATCTCAGTAACTATGGCACCTAGGATCACCAATTTTGGAACGGGAGGTTCGTAGCGACGGCATAGTTGCATTGCCATTTAAAATTTTGGACTGCCACGCCCACTTTTCCCACATTTGATAAAAAAGGCTGGAACCTTCAATGCCGGGTTTGGCGAACTTGTTCGTATCGTACAGTATTTTAATTGTATCATTCGTGTGGAGACCTAACTATATTAAACTATACTGAAAGGCGCATTAAAATCGGACAATAAACAAGAAAACTAGAAGCGTTACAATATTGATAATTGAACGCAATACCAACCCGTAGGTGCAAGCGAGATAGAAACATACAAGCACATTTTCGAATGTTTTCGCTGCTTGTGTGGCGGCAGCGCTGCCTGTGTGTCGGCAGCGCTGCCCGCGGTCGCTGGCTACGCCGAATACACACATACATACATATATATTTGCATGATATACATGTTGCCAAACGTATGTGTATTCGAATACAAACAAACAGATGTGTGTTTGATTATGCTTAGATTGTTTTTGTTTCAACGTGTTTTAATGCAAGTAATTCACATTGTAATATCTCGATACCGATTTTAATGATTTAATCGGGACAAATGCAGAGAGTATTATACGGTCGGGCGCGCTCGACTGTACTTTTCTTTCTTGTTAATACTACACTCTTCATCGTTTAGAGCATTATAAACAAGTAAGAAAGGCTACAGTCGATCGAGCCGACTGTAAAAGACCCCGTACTCCCATAGAAGTGCGCAATTGTATTCAATTTAAATTCAAATTTTCGAATGAAATTAAAAAACTTTAATTTTCTATGTACATTTTGAATTGAAATTTAAAAAAAATAATTTAACAATTCGCATTGCCAGCATTCGAACCTACAACCTCAGACCAACTCTATCAGTTGCACCACGCGCCACTTTCAAGAATTCTCCGAATATCAGCATTTCAATATTATTCATACAAACACACATTCGTTTGAAATTGTATGTATGTATTCGGCGAGGCCAGCGTCTGCCGGCAGCGCTGTCGCCACACAAGCATTGAGAACGTTTGAACATGTGTTTGTATGATTCTGTCTCGCTTTCGCGCGTAAGTGATATTGCAGTTAAAAAACACACTTTGTAACTTGGATGGCTCTTTTGTTAAAGGTAGTATTTTGATGCCACTTTCAGAATAGTTTGATTTGATATGTCTCTATACGAATGTTGAATTAGAACACTCTACTATATGAATAAATGACTTAAAAACGACATTAAAGTGAAAACGTTTGGTTAATTCTCATGAGAAAAGGGGGCGTGGCAGCTCAAAATTTTTAATGGCATTGCATTAAGGCTGTCTCTAGCAACCTGCTTACCAGAAATGGTGTTCCATTACTGAGTTATTAACCTAAAACTACATTTTTTTTCGAGCTGTGTCCAGTTTTTTGCTCATTGCGGGGGCGGTAAGGGGCGTGGCATTTTGAAATAAACTTAACCTGCCTGACTTAATAACGGACTTTCATTATAAATTTGGTGGCTCTAGCTTTTGTAGTTTAAAAGATCCAGGTGTTCATCCGGACGGACAGACAGACAGACAGACGGCATCGACTCGGCTGTTGATGCTGATCAAGAATATATATACTTTATGGGGTCGGCCACGCCTCCTTCTGCCTGTTACGCACATTTCGCTTCTGGCAAACCTAATAGACCCCTCTACTCTTATTTAGAGTACGGGGTCTAAAAAGGAAACTTTGAGAAAATGTTCGGAGAAATTAAATCACCGACAAGGGGTATCTGTTGAGCCTATCGATACCTAATTTTTGGGGGATGGGGGCTAAAAGGATAGTAGACACAAAGCATACTAACTAATTCTTTCTTCAACATGTTCAGACGTGTCCTTTAGCAGAGGGATGGTGGTGAGGGGATCTTTACAAAATCAATTTGATTAGTATTCTCTGTAGATTATAGAAAACACATTAAATGTGACAGTAATAATAAAATCAATGACATGGGACATACTCAGCATGTTAATCGAGAACTAAATTTGGGGTTGAATCGGAAACACCTGCAAGACATTCAATATGTTCAAACATGTTAAGACCCGATTTATAAAAGAAACTGATTTGAGCAAAAGAAAGGTAATTAGTATTCAGTGTTAAAAAAGGAAAATTAGTTAAAAGTGACAGTAGTCATAAAATCAATGACATGAATATAGAATTAATTTTGGGGTTGAACAGAAGACACCTGTAACACATTCAACATGTTCAGACGTGTTTAGACTCCGTTTTTAAGAGAAAAAGATTTAAGTAAACGAAAATTAATTGCCTTAGCCTCAGCTTATGCCTTAAAGTAGTTAGAATATAGGCAACCAGGAATTCTTGTTTGTATGCGCCGGCTTTGGTGTAACCCGCAATAAACTCATTGATGAGAAAAAACCCACAGACCACCAGACTTCACGACGTGATACTTGGAAATGCTCATTCACCGTAGAACACTTATGAGTGATAAAGAAAAGGGACCGATATACAAAAGGATCACAACTGACCTTCGTAAAGAAAGGCAATAAAATGTGTTAACAACGATTGACAGCGGACTCAATTGAAAATGATCGGTACTGGCACACTTGTTTTGTCCTCAGATATTCGAGCTGTATGGCTGCTTATAAAACTCACCCCTAATACAGGTGGGCTGCACGTATACAGTATCTGTATACAGTAACTGGTTTACCCACCCTCCCGGTGTGCGCAACCGGATTAGATTTATATTTATCAATAGAAAATAAAAAGCAGAGTGAAATTAGATTTATTTTCGTGGAGTTAATTCTGTTCGCTTGTTAAAAAATTTTCTCGCGGAGCCCAAAAAAGAGAGAAAACAAGAAAGAAAAGTACAGTCGAGCGCGCCCGACCGCATTTGTCCCGATTAAATTATTAAAATCGGTATCGACATATTACAATGTGAATTACTTGCATTAAAACACTTTGAAACAAAAACAATCTAAGCATAATCAAACACACATCTGTTTGTTTGTATTCGAATACACATACGTTTGACAATATGTATATGATGCAAATATGTATGTATGTGTGTATTCGGAGCAGCCAGCGACCGCGGGCAGCGCTGCCGACACACAGGCAGCGAAAACGTTCGAACATGTGCTTGTGTGTTTCTATCTCGCTTGCACCTATGGGTTGATATTGCGTTCAATTATCAACATTGTAACGCTTCTAGTTTTCTTGTTTATAGTCCGATTTTAATGCGCCTTTCAGTATAGTTTAATATAGTTAGTCTCCGCACCAATTATATAATTACAATACTGTACGGTACGAACAAGTTCGCCAAACTCGGCATTGAAGGTTCCAGACTTTTTTATCAAATGTGGGAAAAGTGGGCGTGGCAGTCAAAAATTTTAAATGGCAATGCAACTATGCCGTCGCTAGGAACTCCCGCACCAGAATTGGTGATCCTAGGTGCCATAGCTACTGAGATATTTGCCGAAAACACCAATTTTTTCCGAGGTGTGTCCAGTTTTTTGCTTATTGTGGGCGAATGGGGCGTGGCATCGAAAAAAAAAAGATTCTTGTATTGACTGACTAAATATCTGATCGTTTGACACCAAGCTCGAACTTGTAGCTCTTACCATCTCTGAAATCATTTTGTTCATACGGACAGACGGACAGACGGACAGACGGACATGGCTATATCGACTCGGCTTGTGATGCTGATCAAGAATATATATACTTTATGGAGTCTGCCACGCCTGCTTCTGCCTGTTACATACTTTTGCACAAACCCAATATACTCTTGCAGAGAGTGTAGCAAAAAAGAAAGCTATAGTCGCCTCGCGACTTTAGGATACCCGTTACTCAGTTTCAATTTGTTATTAACAATGGTGATCGACCAATCGTTCCTATGGGAGCTATACGATTTGGGGGTCCGATTTGGATCAAACTTGCTCAGCATTTCATAGACATGTACTTTCCGTGTAAATTTGGTTCAGATAGCATAACTAATAAAAAAGTTTTCTATACTAAAACATTCTACTTTAACCTGTACATTTACCTTTATATGCAAATAAAACGCCCTAAAGTGGGCGTGTCAAAAAACAAAAACAAACTTGTACTGCTTGGGTATTGTACCTTTCATTTGCGACTTGGACTCTTGGATTTATTAAACGCTGGTCTAAGGAATTTTATGATCCCTTCGTCACTAAACTTCTTTATACATCCCTTGTCCGGCCCATTCTTGAGTATTGTTCATATGTCTGGTCTCCTCAATATGCTCATACTCAAGATTTAATTGAGTCGGTATAGAAGCAGCTTTTACTCTTCGCACTTCTTTCGTCTTCCATCCTACACTAACAGGCTCTTACTCCTCGATCTTCCGTCCCTTATTAATCGTAGGAGAGTTCTTGAAGTTATCTTCTTTATAAACTTTTAATTGGAGGTATCTGCTCCCTTTAAGAACGCCTTAATTTTAATTTTCCAACCGGGGCAACCAGGTACTACATCCCTTTATTTCTTCCTACATACACTACTGACTTCGCTTTGCACAATCGTTTTCGGGAATTATGCGCTAATTATTATCAATACTATAGAATAATAGATACATCTCTCTCTCTCTCTCTTTACCATCTTAAAGCTTTATTTTTCAGCCAACTCCATTAATCTCTGATTTCCATAGGCAGTATGTTTGGAATCTCTGACATTCATGCGTCCCTTTAAATCAGAGATCTTTCGTGTAAGTTTTGGTACACATTTTTATAGATCTGGTTGGGTTTTTCTGGGTTTTTCCCAATGCTCGCAACAAATGTTGGATCAATTTCATTACTTTTTATCTCCAGATGAACTATTAATTATTAATTAATTTATCAGTCTAATTAACTACATTTTTTAATCCTTTTCAGTTAAAATAATTTTTCTATAATTTGCACTTTTTAGACCCCGTACTCTAAAAAAGAGTATAGGGGTCTATTAGGTTTGTCAGAAGCGAAATGTGCGTAACAGGCAGAAGGAGGCGTGGCCGACCCCATAAAGTATATATATTCTAGATCAGCATCAACAGCCGAGTCGATATAGCAATGTCCGTCTGTCCGTCTGTCCGTCTGTGTGTCTGTCCGTCTGTCTGTCCGTCCGTCCGTCCGTATGAACACCTAGATCTTTTAAACTACAAGAGCTAGAGCCACCCAATTTGGAATGAAAGTCCGTCTGTATTGCAGGCAGGTTAAGTTTATTTCAAATTTTTGCCACGCCCCCTACCGCCCCCGCAAATTGTAAAAAACAGTTTTCATTGCACTACAACTTTGAAACTGTGAAAGCTATCGTAACCAAATTTACACAGTAGGTGTATGGTACAACTATAACTATCCTCACCAAGTTTCATCAAGATCGGACAACTATAGCTTATAGCTCCCATAGGACAAATCGGTCAAAAACAAAAAATTTGTATGAAGACATGTAGTATTTGCTAAGTGATCGCAACCAAACTCACACAGAATGTGTACATAATTATTAAAATTAACTTCACCAAATTTGGTTCAAATCGGACAACTACAACATGTGAAACAAATTGGTCAAAAATGTCAAAAATTGTAATTTATGTACGTGTTTGAAGAAAAGTGGTAAATCAATGTTTATCTACTTTAGCCGTCCTCATTGTCAACAGTGCTGTGGTCCAAGTGATGTGACATGCATTAGAGAAACATGAGGTCTGCGGTTCGAACCCCGGCACAGACAGGCATTTTTTTTTTTTTTTTTTTATAACAAAACATTATTATATGTAAATGCAGATAATCAGCAGTACATGCAAATTGAGGTATGGTGCATATGGTAGAGTGGCGACATGTGAGAATTCTGTGTCTGATACCGCGGGTTCGATTGCAGCTAGCGCATAATTTTTTTTTTACTTTTTTAAATTTTAATTTAAACTATTATCTTTTTTTAAATTTGTATTTTAAAATATGAATCAGTCTACTGCTTCTTCTTTTAAGTTTGTAAGTATTTTTGTATGCGCACTACAAGGAGTACGGGGTCTTATACAGTCGGCACGTCGACTGTAGCCTTTCTTACTTGTTATAATCATTAATATTAATTTTAATTATACATATAAACTTATTTTTTGTTAATACCCGTGACTGATCTTAGTCTGCGTTAATAAATAAATAAATGATTCTCCAAAGCGTAAAAAGTCCAACTTTAGATTGTCGATTGGCCCTGTTGAACTTTTAGTCCCTCGTCACATACCCACGACGTCCACACCTTCCCTAATAAATTTTTCATCGCCATCACCAAATATAATTGTTAGTAGTGAAGACAACTTTATTTTACCCACAGAAGTTCTCTAAACGATTCCCGAAGTAATAGTTTCAGATTCGTTAAGTGTCAATACTGTTGCAGTTGACGAATCTAGCAATGAGGCTATCAGAGCTGTTGCTTCTATGGAAGTAATTACAGTGCCTGATAAAAAGTCTCTTGTAGGTGTTCCACCAAAGAAACCATTATTTATTTTCAGGCTTGCCCCTGATACCACATCGGTTGATCTAATGACCTTTATTCAGGCTAAATTAGAAGCCAACACTACGGTGGAAAAATTTAAGTTCTGTTATCATCAAGAAGTTTCCTCATTTAAAGTAAATGTTCCTGTAAAATATTTTAGTACAATTTGCTGTAAAGAATTTTGGTCGGACCATTTAATAACAAAGGAGTATACAGCGAAGAATAGAAATCGGACTCCGGTTGCACTGCCTTCTAACCATGTCCCGGCCTCTGTTTCCGGAAAAAACTAACTTCCTCCCTCTCGTTTGCCTATCAAAATGTAAGAGGTCTTCGTAGTAAGCTTAGCAATATGTATTTAAATTGTCTGTCTTTTCTATTTCTTGTTGTGCCCTTTTCTGAAACATGTTAAGGCCCGATATTCTAGACTCTGAAATCTTTTCCAATAAATTCGTTCTCTTTAGAAAAGATCGTACATCTCGCCGAGGTTATCCTCGGAAAAAGTTACAATCGATGGCTCAAATAACATTAGAGTTTTCATTACTTGCTCCTATATTCCTCCTTCTTCTGACTCTTCTCTTTATTCATTGTACTTTTCTGCAGTTAAATCAGTTTTCTCTATGTTATCCAATCGTGACTTTCTTGTAGTTCTTGGCAATTTGAATATTGCAGGTACTACAGGTACCTACTTCATGTCCCGACTCTGCCGCGTTGACCCCCACGACTCAGCACGGTTTTCTTGACGTTCAGTTTGAAATTTCATTGCTTCAGATCAATTGTATTCCAAACTCTTTAAATAGAATGCTTGATTAAATTTTTGTTTTGGATCCATCTTGTTTCTCTATTTCCCGCACCAAACCCTTATCGAATCCTGAATTTCCTTATCACCCGACTTTCGAAGGGTTGATTGATTTCTCTGCCGGGTGACCCGTACTAGTAGTAAATCTACTAGGCGATCTCGTCAGTTTCGGAAAGCTACTTTAACAAGTTAAATGGATTCTTATCCCAGACTGACTGGTCCCGGCAATCACAACTTTTTTTTATACCTTGAATTCTTTACTTGATGTCTGTGTTCCGCTTTGTTCTCCAACCAGGTCTAACAAGCCTGTTTGGTTTACCCGTGAGTTAACATTGCTTAAAAATAGAAAGTCGAAATTCTATAAGAGATTCATGGAAACTGGCTATTTCTTGTATCTCTCTCGATATCTGATTGCTCGATCTGATTTCTATGTTTTGAATGACCGTTGTTATAAGGAATACCTTACTGACTATGGGAAACAGTTCCGAAGGAATCCGAGACGGTTTTATAACTTCGTTAATTCGAAGCGTAAATCATCAAGGCTTCCATCTAGTGTGGTCTTTGAAAGAGAATCTGCTAATTCGGATAAGGCTATCGCCGACTTTAAGCCGATTTTTTCCAAACGAGTTATAGTATGCACGAGTATAAATGTGACTCACCCTACCCTTAAATTATTAAAATCGGTATCGAGATATTACATTGTGTACTAATTGCATTAAAAGGGATAGTACAATGTGAATTACTTGCATTAAAACACGTTGAAACAAAAACAATCTAAGCATAATCAAACATACATACATCTGCTTGTTTGTATTCGAATACACATACGTTTGACAATATATGATGCATATATGTATGTATGTGTGTATTCGGCGCGTCCAGCGACCGAAGGCAGCGCTGCCGACACACAAGCAGCGAAAACGTGCGAACATGTTTCTATCTCGCTTGCACCAATGGGTTGATATTGCGTTCAATTATCAATATTGTAACGCTTCTAGTTCTTTTGTTTATAGTCCGATTATAATCCTTTCAGGATAGTTTAATATAGTTAGTCTCCACAAGAATTATATAATTACAATACTGTGCGATACGAACAAGTTTGCTTAAAACGGCATTAAAGATTCCAAACTTTTTTTCAAATGTGGGAAAAGTGGGCGTGGCAGTCCAAAATTTTTAAATGCCAATGCATTTATGCTGTCGCTATGTACCTCTGTAACAAAATATGTGAACCTAGGTGCCATAGTTATTGAGATATTTGCCGAAAACACCGATTTTTCCCGAGGTGTGTCCAGTTTTTTGCTCATTGTGGGCGAATGGGGCGTGGCATCGAAAAAAAAAAGATTCTTGTATTGACTGAACTATCAGGGACTGGATAATTATGGCAACACAAACTTTTTCTACGTAATCCGAACCTAGAAGAATAATATTAAATTTATTTATAAATGTATGTAATTTTTATGCTGAAACTGAATTTTATTTATCTACGCGAAAGGCACTGCATTTATACTGCACTAGCAGTACACCCTATCTGGACTTTAGGATGTCGGCCCATCCAATTCTTTAAACCAGGTTCACTTAACCACGGTTCCCGAAATTTCTGTTTATATGTCTCTTTTGACATGTTGAAACTTTTAAGCGCTATATACAGATATTTGATTTTGATTACACGCTCAGAAAACATGGTTGCATTCAAATAATTTTAATTAACAAATTGTGCATGCAATGTAAAATAATCAAAAAAGGACAAAAAAAAGGATAAAATACAATAAAAAAGGAAATTTTCCCGGACAGGAGACGTTTTAAAATTTTTCCGGCTATTACAATTTAAAAAACGACAGATCTGTCCGGAAAAAGAATAAGTTGGCAACACTGCTTCACAGACATCCTAGGTGCATTTAACAATGTACGCACTAACACTATTATCGATAGACTCCAGGCGATCGATACACACCCAACTATTACGTACTGGCTGTAGGAGGGTTCAGTCGGAATAGTGCGCAAATAGAGGCACCCTCCAGGGAGAAGTCCTGTCTCCGATCCTGTGGAACTTAGTAATGGATGATCTCTTAAAGTAATTTGATAGAGGAGTCCTAAAAATAACTGCAGTTGACATATGCATAATTATAACGGCAGTCTGCCAATCGAGTCTCAGCTCCAATATGGAACGGACCCTAAGGGATTTATGTAAGCGGGCGGAAGAAGCCGGGTTACATATCAATGCAGAAAAGACGGACCTCAACCTCTTCACCAAGAGGTACAAGGTCCAGCGCTGGTCTCCATAGATGCGTAACGGAAAGCGCCTTAAACTAGGCACCCATGTGAAGTACCTAGGCACGGTGCTTGACAGCAAACTGATTTGGACAGCCAATGGTGAAAAAAGGGTAAAAAAGGCCAGCATGGCACTGTAAGCATCCAAGAAGGTGCTCAGCAGCTCTTGGGGTATGTCAGCAAGACTCATTCGTTGGATCTACATCTCAGTCGTCCCTCCGACATTACGGAGTACTCGTGTGGTAGCAGGACACGAAAAAGAAGACCTACATTTCCGTAATGGAAAAGGCACAACGTCAAGCGCTCATGCCCTACCCCCACCAAAGCTCTTGGAATCCTCCTTTATCTACCCCCCCCCTGGACCAACACAAAACTAGTGGCAGCCTAGCGTCTCACAGCGCTGGGCAACATGTCACTACAATGCAATGGGCATAGCTCCATAGTAGAAATATGGCTACAAGTTCCGACTACCTCAAACCTAATAACTGCCTAAAAGTTAGCACTCGGGTGCACCTAGGGTCCAATGACTGGAAAAACTGGCATGAAGGTCATTTCACCATTTATACGAACGGTTCCAAGATGGCAGGTGGAGTAGGAGCTGCTGTATATTGTGAACATCCTAACACCAAGCTCTATTAAAAGCTACCCGACCACTGCAGTATATTCCAGGCGTAAGTCTTTGCCATTGGAAAAGCAGCGGAGGTCGCGACTAATCTAGCCACGGATAGTTACACAATCAACCTCATGGTCGATAATCAGTCAGCCATTAAGTCAATGATGTCGTCTACTCTCAGTTCCAGAACGGTCACTGTGAGCAGGGAAGCATTGGATAAAGTATGTACGACCAAGTTAGTACATATCTACTGGGTTCCTGGCCACCTAGGTATCCCTGGAAACGATGCGGCAGACACACCTAGCAAAAGCTGGCACTGAACTACCTGAAATAAGAACAGAGCAGGTGGCCACGTCCCTAAGATCGCTGTACAACCGAAGGTGGCGGAACACCACCTCTTGCAAAATAGCCAAAATAATGTGTAACGAGTTCGATGCACAACTTAGTCGATTCCTACTGCATCTCCCTCGGAAAGATTGTAGGATGCTAATCGGAGTACTCATTGGTCACTGTCTAGCGGCTGTCATGCAGCCAAGCTTGGTATACCACGAACACTGACTGCATGAAATCCAAATACCTCAATACCTCCACAACACTAGAACTTCTACTTTACCACTGTCCTGCTCTAGACTGAACAAGACTAAGATGTCTAATACAATTACTATCCGTTCTGCTTACCAATTTTAATAACATAATCATATAATCGGGAATAAAGTGCTGAGAGTATTATACGGTCGGGCGTGCTCGACTGTACTTTTCTTTCTTGTTATACTCTCTGAAAGAGTATATTGGGTTTGTGCAAAAGTATGTAACACTCAGAAGGAGGCGTGATAGACCCCATAAAGAATATGTATTCTTGATCAGCATCACAAGCCGAGTCGATATAGCCATGTCCGTCTGTCCGTCTGTCTGTCTGTCTGTCTGTCTGTCTGTCTGTCCGTATGAACAAACAGATTTCAGAGATGGTAAGAGCTACAAGTTCGAGCTTGGTGTCAAACGAATGTTTAGTCAGTCAATACAAGAATCTTTTTTTTTTTCGATGGCACGCCCCATTCGCGCACAAAAAACTGGACACACCTCGGGAAACATCGGTGTTTTCGGCAAATATCTCAATAACTATGGCACCTAGGTTCACATATTTTGTTACAGAGGTTCATAGCGACAGCATAAATGCATTGCCATTTAAAAATTTTTACTGCCATGCCCACTTTTCCCACATTTGATAAAATAGTTTTCAAACTTCAACGCCGTTTTGGCAAACTTGTTCGTACCGTACAGTATTGTAATTATATAATTGGTGCGGAGACTAACTATATTAAACTATACTGAAAGGCGCATTAAAATCGGACTATAAACAAGAAAACTAGAAGCGTTACAATATTGATAATTGAACGCAATATCAACCCATTGGTGCAAGCGAGATAGAAACACACAAGCAGCGCTGCGCTGCGCACGGCTGCCCGCGGTCGCTGGCCGCGCCGAATACACACATACATACATATATGCATCATATATTGTCAAACGTATGTGTATTCGCATACAAACAAACAAACGGATGAATGTTTGATTATGCTTAGATTGTTTTTGTTTCAACGTGTTTTTATACGATCGGGCGCGCTCCACTGTACTTTTCTTTCTTGTTATAAGAGAAAGCGGTGCAAACACTGATGTGAAGACTCATAGTGCATATTCTTTACTGCGTAGAGCCTTCTCAATGGAGGCGACTATTGAGTGCAGTGCCGTTTCGACGGATTTACCCTTCGCACCGGCGTGCTGGTTGGCTGACATACAATCTTCAGCTGCATTTCTGATGCTGAGATCTAGCAGATTTTCCATTGTTTTTAGCAAAAAGGATGTGAGACTGATTGGTCTATAGTCCTTTGGGCTGCTGTGGCTGCATTTGTCTGCTTTGGGTAGGAATACCAGTTGAAACTTGGCCCTTTTTGAGGCAAGCCTCGAATATTTTGAGTAGCCATTGGATGACCACGTTTTTGGTGGTTTGTAGCATAGCTGGAATGATCTTGTCTATACCGGGGCTCTTCATCCTTGATAAGGAGTTGATGGCCCATAGTGCTTTATGCGTTGTTACTAGCAGTCTTTGAAGTGTGAGGTCGTGACGCACGGAAAGTGAGGCCCAGCAACACCAAGCAACATGCTTGTTGGCGCGCGGAACCCAGCAAATAGTGCAGCAACCTCCCGCCCAACCGACCGAGGGGCACACAGCATAACGAATTTACTACAAACGAAATACAATTATTATTAAATTATTAGACTAACTTAATTTAGATCTAGACAGGTGGCAGAGAAGGGAAGTTCTAATTAAGGGGGTCGAAGTAGAACTACCTACAACTCAAGAAAGCTTGTTGTAGTTACTACATAGGACTCGGAAAGGATTATGAATGATAAGTTGGTAGAACAAGGTTGAAGAGCGAGTGGAAGAAAGTTTGTAATCTGAACAACAAAACCAATCTGGCTGAGTTATTCGGAAGAATCAATTTCACCATTGATTAATTTGTGTAAGAAAATTACACCCAGCACTGTCCTACGATTAGACAAAGAAGGAAGATTAATTAGTAAAAGTCTACTACGATAGGATGGTAAGCGTATGTTAGTATCCCAGTTGAGAGCCCTTAGTGCAAAAAGAAGAAATTGTTTTTGTACAGATTCTATTCTATCCTGATGAATCCTGTATTTTGGTGACCAAATACAAGAGTCATATTCAAGAATAGGCCGTACCAAGGCAGTAAAAAGTGTTTTTGTTAAATAGGGATCGTTAAATTCTTTCGACCAGCGCTTTATGAAGCTCAGGACACTAAAAGCACGATAAGTAATTGACAATACATGCTTATCGAACTTGAGCTTAGTATCCATAAGGATACCCAAATCAGTGACCGACTCAAATCTTTTAAGAGAGTTGCCATTCAGAATGTATTTGTTTAGAAAGGGGAGGCGTGTACTGAAGGACATTGCGTTACACTTACTAAAGTTAGGATTTAATAAATTAGCTTGACACTAGGTTTGAAACACAGAGTTTTACGTCGTCGGCATACATGAGCACACGAGAGTAACTGATCGCAGATGGCAGATCATTAATGAACAATATAAATAGCAAGGGACCGAGATGACATCCTTGTGGAACACCTGAAGTAACTTGAACAGATTTAAGTAAAGGGTCTTTTAAATAAACCTGTTGTATTCTAGAACATAAGTAATTTGAAATTCAATGAGTAAAGTTATGGGAAAGACCCAAAAGATTGAACTTATATATAAATAGGGTGTGATTAACGGAGTCGTAAGCCCTGCTGAAATCTGTGTAAATTACATCAGTTTGCAATTTTCTCTCAAAGCCCTTTAGTGCAAATGATGTAAATTCTAACAGGTTAGTGGTAGTGGATCTATATTTCACAAACTAACAAATTGCGAAGTTATTAATTTCTCAAAAGCCTTGGGAATAGAAGACAATTTGGAAATACCCATATTGTTGCAAACATTGGATTTGTTTCCTTTTTGGTGAAGAGCAATGATGTAAGATGATTTTCAAGCATCAGGAAAAGAGCATGATTCAACGAATAATGTTAATAGTTTATACAGGTGCTTTAAAAGGCCGTCAGCACAGGACCAGGTGAAAAAACCGATTAACATAATTACGAATTACATAACGAATTACGAACTTTCGGTGATGACTGGTGTAAAATTACAATTGAAGGAATTTAAATGATAAGGGTAGGGTGAGTCACATTTATACTCGTGCATACTAAAAGTCGTTTGGAAAAAATCGGCAAATAAGTCGGCGATAGCCTTATCCGATTTAGCAGATTCTCTTTCAAAGACCACACTAGATGGAAGCGTTGATGATTTACGCTTCGAGTTAACGAAGTTATAAAACCGTCTCGGATTCCTTCGGAACTGTTGCCCACAGTCAGTAAGGTATTCCTTATAACAACGGCCATTCAAAACATAGAAATCAGATCGAGCAATCAGATATTGAGAGAGATACAAGGAAGAGCCAGTTTCCATGAATCTCTTATAGAATTTCGACTTTCTATTTTTAAGCAATGTTAACTCACGGGTAAACCAAACAGCCTTGTTAGACCTGGTTGGAGAACAAAGCGGAACACAGACATCAAGTAAAGAATTCAAGGTATAAAAAAAAGTTGTGATTGCCGGGACCAGTCAGTCTGGGATAAGAATCCATTTAACTTGTTAAAGAAGCTTTCCGAAACTGACGAGATCGCCTAGTAGATTTACTACTAGTACGGGTCACCCGGCAGAGAAATCAATCAACCCTTCGAAAGTCGGGTGATAAGGAAATTCAGGATTCGATAAGGGCTTGGTGCGGGAAATAGAGAAACAGGATGGATCCAAAACAAAAATTTAATCAAGCATTCTATTTAAAGAGTTTGGAATACAATTGATCTGAAGCAATGAAATTTCAAACTGAACGTCAAGAAAATTGTGCTGAGTCGTGGGGGTCAACGCGGCAGAGTCGGGACATGAAGTAGGTACCTGTAGTACCTGCAATATTCAAATTGCCAAGAACTACAAGAAAGTCACGATTGGATAACATAGAGAAAACTGATTTAACTGCAGAAAAGTACAATGAATAAAGAGAAGAGTCAGAAGAAGGAGGAATATAGGAGCAAGTAATGAAAACTCTAATGTTATTTGAGCCATCGATTGTAACTTTTTCCGAGGATAACCTCGGCGAGATGTACGATCTTTTCTAAAGAGAA
Organism: Drosophila arawakana; assembly: GCA_018151165.1. Classification (NCBI taxonomy): domain Eukaryota; kingdom Metazoa; phylum Arthropoda; class Insecta; order Diptera; family Drosophilidae; genus Drosophila; species Drosophila arawakana. The sequence goes on along the minus strand of JAECWX010000336.1, from coordinate 1,040,713 downwards.
CGAATTTAGTGGAAAAGATTTCAGAGTCTAGAATATCGGGCCTTAACATGTTTCAGAAAAGGGCACAACAAGAAATAGAAAAGACAGACAATTTAAATACATATTGCTAAGCTTACTACGAAGACCTCTTACATTTTGATAGGCAAACGAGAGGGAGGAAGTTAGTTTTTTCCGGAAACAGAGGCCGGGACATGGTTAGAAGGCAGTGCAACCGGAGTCCAATTTCTATTCTTCGCTGTATACTCCTTTGTTATTAAATGGTCCGACCAAAATTCTTTACAGCAAATTGTACTAAAATATTTTACAGGAACATTTACTTTAAATGAGGAAACTTCTTGATGATAACAGAACTTAAATTTTTCCACCGTAGTGTTGGCTTCTAATTTAGCCTGAATAAAGGTCATTAGATCAACCGATGTGGTATCAGGGGCAAGCCTGAAAATAAATAATGGTTTCTTTGGTGGAACACCTACAAGAGTCTTTTTATCAGGCACTGTAATTACTTCGGTAAAAGCAAAAGCCTCATTGCAACAGTATTGACACTTAACGAATCTGAAACTATTACTTCGGGAATCGTTTAGACAACTTCTGTGGGTAAAATAAAGTTGTAATCACTACTAACAATTATATTTGGTGATGGCGATGAAAAATTTATTAGGGAAGGTGCGGACGTTGTGGGTATGTGACGAGGGACTAAAAGTTCGTTAGGGCCAATCCACAATCTAAAATTGGTCTTTTTACGCTTTGGTGAATCATTTAAGACTTTTATGTCTTTAAACTCCTTATCCAAAGCTATCAGACAGACTTTTAAATCTGCCAAATAGGTCCCCAAAGCCTCTTTAAGTGTCACATGTCCACTTTAAACCTGATTTAGACTCAATGAGGTGAATAATCCAGCCGTTGAGGCCTGCACATTTTTCATGTGAAAAATTTTCACATAGCAAAACAAAACCCACCCTAACGTTTGTTCGTGATAATTAATATAAGCAATGGATGTAATAAAATAGACAAGTAAGAAAGGCTACAGTCGACGTGCCGACTGTATAAGACCCCGTACTCCTTGTAGTGCGCATACAAAAATAATTACAAACTTAAAAGAAGAAGCAGTAGACTGATTAAAATTTTAAAATACAAATTTAAAAAAAAATAATAGTTTAAATTGAAATTTAAAAAAGTAAAAAAAAGTAGCTGCAATCGAACCCGCGGTATCAGACACAGGATTCTCACATGTCGCCACTCTACCATATGCACCACACCTCAATTTGCACGTAGTGCTGATTGTCTGCATTTACATATAATAATGATTTGTTATAGAAAAAGAAAAAGAAAAGAAATGCCTGTCTGCGCTGGGGTTCGAACCGCAGACCTCATGTTTCTCTAATGCATGTCACATCACTTGGACCACAGCACTGTTGACAATCAGGACGGCTAAAGTAGATAAACATTGATTTACCACTTTGCTTCAAACACGTATATAAATTACAATTTTTAACATATTTGACCAATTTGTTTCACATGTTGTGGTTATCCGATTTGGACCAGTTTGGTTGCGATCACTTAGCATATACTACATGTCTTCATACAAATTTTTTGTTTTTGACCGATTTGTCCTATGGGAGCTATAAGCTATAGTTGTCCGATCTTGATGAAACTTGGTGAGGATAGTTATAGTTGTACCATACACCTACTGTGGTTACGATAGCTTTCATAGTTTCAAAGTTGTAGTGCAATGAAAACAGGTTTTTACAATTTGCGGGGGCGGTAGGGGGCGTGGCAAAAATTTGAAATAAACTTAACCTGCCTGCCAAATTTGGTGGCTCTAGCTCTTGTAGTTTTAAAGATCTGGGTGTTCATACGGACGGACGGACGGACAGACAGACGGACAGACAGACAGACGGACAGACGGACATTGCTATGTCAACTCGGCTGTTGATGCTGATCTAGAACTTTATGGGGTCGGCCACGCCTCCTTCTGCCTGTTACGCACATTTCGCTTCTGACAAACCTAATAGACCGCTATACTCTTTTTTAGAGTACGGGGTCTAAAAATAGAATATATAGAAGCTAATAAGCACTGTTGAAATAATAAATTAGTTGAAAAAATAGGAAGGCAAACTAGGGTTAATGCGGAAGTTACTAATGTTTACTTACGACAATAACAAATGTAATGCACAAAAACAAATTATGCGCTAGGCGGCGACCGAAAACAATTACCGGCCAACAATAAAAATAAGATAATAGAGAAACAGATGAGAGCGCGACGGGAGCCTAAACGATGAAAATTTAAACGCTCTAATTTGTATCATATTTCTGGCTTAATTCCTTTGCAACATTGTGTGCTACATCGGTAGTGTTGATACACATTGTTTTAATGAACTTTAGAGCCAATTTAAATAATTTTGTTTTCAAAGCAACAGCAATTCCACAGCTAAACATTCTGTTTATTTATTTCTGCGTTTGTTTGTCGCTGTGAAATTGTTGTTGAAATTTTACGCCCTAGCTTGTGCTAACATTTTGTTTGAGTATATTATTTCGGCGCTATATTTGTGCTCTCTTCGTGCTCTCTTCTATATTTACGCTCCCATCGCACTCTCATCTGTTTCTCTATTACCTTATTTTGGATGTAAAACACGTCCATCACCGACAGCGAATCGAAGCGAAGTTAGACAGAGCTTCTAGAGTTTCTTCACTACTCTCTTTTCATGATCGTCTAGAGTCAGTTGGCTATGGATAGACGGCTGTTTAGACAGCAGCCTCCTTAGCCTGGCGGTTTCGGGCACTGACTTCAGATTGGAGCAAAACTCCTGCTCTTGGCCTTCCTAATAGTGGTTTTGTATGGTCTGAGAGCTACCTTATATTCTTCGTAAATGGGTTGCAATTCGGCCTGTTTAGCTGGGTTGAACAGAACCTTAGCGTTATTTCTCCGTAAGAAAAGTTCGGCGTTTTACCAGAGTAGTTTTGACCTTACTTTACGCTTTGACGGTTGGCAGGACACATTATTGGCGTCTAGGAAGGTGGTCTTTAATAGTAAGAGTGACTGCTCAATGTCACTTACCGACTCGATAGCGCCCGGTTGACCTAGTGTCGTAAACACAAGAGTCTCGAATTTGTCTCAATCGGTATTCTGTAGGTTTCTAAATCTGTCTTCATCTAGGATGTTGTCAAAGTTACAGTAGTCGGCGTTGACGTCTGTTCCGACAATGAGTTGGTGAGCTTTCCGCCAGTTTGACCAGTTTGCGGCGGGGCTGATAGGTCGTGAGCCAGGTAGCATGATGTTACTGTGAGATTCACTCTATCATTCTCCAGCCCGACTGCAGTTAGATTTTCAGAGCTGCAATTAGACATAAGATAAGCACGAAGGCCTTTCTGTGCAAGTACGGCAGTTCTTATTCTGCTTATCGTCGAGATGTGAAACGCAGTGTAGTTGTTGCGCAGACACCGTCAGACGCAATCCATGGTTCCTAGAGTAAGGCCACATCAACGGGCCCTTGCTCCAAGGCCAACAGGAGCTCCGTCGATGACAGCTTGCATTTATGCAGGTTTATCTGCAGTACTCTCATCAATTGGGGTATCTGTACCTGCTTCGAACGGGTTGACTATCACAGTCAGGTCAGCCTCTTCCTCACATGCGTCCTCGTCCTAAGCTGTGTCCAGTGAATGGGTGGCTTCGAGGACTGAGCCTCGCTGCCGTTTCCTAATTGGAGCTTCCCTGCTCCTGTTGCTGTCAACGGAGCGCTGGCTCCTCTCGGCCAGCATCTCCTCCATTTTATTGAAGAATCCGTTTGTTGTCGACTGCATCTTCGGCGGCTTTCTGTAATCTTTTCCTCTCCCCAAGCCAGAGCAGACTCGCTGTGCCGTGAAGCCGACTCTGGATTTTCTATTGCGCCTTAGCCTTGTGTCCCTGCCTGGTGCGTTTAAGCATTTCCCTATGCCGGGAGCTGGAAGCTTGCACCGGACTAACTCATGCTATGTTCTGGAGACGTTTAGCAAACCTCGGCTTTGAGCTTTTATTAATTGGACTTTGGCTCTTTATTAATTTGACGTTGGCTTTTGGCTCCTATGTTAATAAAAGGATCTCGATCTTGAAGGGATTTAAGAGGTTCTGTCGGCCAGTATTTGTGCAATGTCAGCAGTTTCAACCCCAATATTGGGAATAACGATTCTGACGAATTGTTTATGATATTTGATAAATTCGTGGAAAGCCAGAATTGTTATTGTCACCATTTGATTATTTTATACTGTTTACTTTAATTTTGTGGGAAAGAAATGTATAAAATAAATGATAAGTGAGATGTTAGCCGTAATGTTTAAGTACATATGTATGTCTTTAAAAATATAAAGATTTAAAGATAATGTATAATATAAGTTTGATTAAAATAATTATTAAAGTTGTTATAGCTATAATTTGGAACGTATTATACAATTTAGTTTGTTGTAGGATAATTTCTCTAGTTTAGACATGGTTCTAGTTATCTTACATTATCATTTATGTAAACTGTTTGTGTGTACCTTTATTCAATAGACATTCATTCTCTTACCAATTAAAAATCAACAGGTAGTAATAATTGCCGATCTAAAGTTCCCATACATAGTGTACAACTTTGCTATTGATTCGTACATTTTAATGTCAGAAGCAGCGCACAGTGCACTGCAGTGGGGCAGCGGGCCGAAAAATTTTGCAAAAATCATATCTTTTGAACCAGGGGAGGTATTTGAACAACTTAAAAAGCAATTAATAGTTAACTTATTAAGCTTTACAATGGGTGATCCGTCAACAGGGTGCTTCAAAATTTAAGGTCAAAGTTCTTTAATGTTTCTGCCCATATTAAACGTATAAAATGAAAATTAAAAATACTTTTTTTTTATCACAAAGTAATATTTTTAATATTGTTTTACCATAAACATAACATATCAATATGTTTCAATTCGTTTTCTTTACTAATTTACTTAATTTTGTTACTAACATTTTTGGTAGAATTATTTTGAGGTTATATTTTTATACTCTCTGCAAGAGTATATTGGGTTTGTGCAAAAGTATGTAACAGGCAGAAGGAGGCGTGGCAGACCCCATAAAGTATATATATTCTTGATCAGCGTCACAAGCCGAGTCGATATAGCCATGTCCGTCTGTCCGTCTGTCTGTCTGTCCCTCTGTCTGTCTGTCCGTCTGTCTGTCTGTCTGTCTGTCTGTCCGTATGAACAAACAGATTTCAGAGATGGTAAGAGCTACAAGTTCGAGCTTGGTGTCAAACGATCAGATATTTAGTCAGTCAATACAAGAATCTTTTTTTTTTCGATGCCACGCCCCATTCGCCCACAAAAAGCAAAAAACTGGACACACCTCGGTAAAAATTGGTGTTTTCGGCAAATATCTCAGTAACTATGGCACCTAGGATCACCAATTCTGGTACGGGAGTTCCTAGCGACAGCATAGTTGCATTGCCATCTATAAATTTGGACTGCCACGCCCCCTTTTCCCACATTTGATAAAATAGTTTTCCAACTGCAATGCCTTTTTTAGGGATTTTGTTCGTATGGTTATCTATATTTCGTGTGGAGACTAACTATATTAAACTATCCTGAAAGGCGCATTAAAATCGGACTATAAACAAGAAAACTAGAAGCGTTACAATATTGTTAATTGAACGCAATATCAACCCATAGGTGCAAGCGAGACAGAAACACACAAGCACATGTTCGAACGTTTTCGCTGCCTGTGTGTCGGCAGCGCTGCCTTCGGACGCTGGCTGCGCCGAATACACACATACATGCATAGTATGCATCATGTACATATTGTCAAACGTATGTGTATTCGAATACAAACAAACAGATGTGTGTTTGATTATGCTTAGATTGTTTTTGTTTCAACGTGTTTTAATGCAAGTAATTCACATTGTAATATCTCGATACCGATTTTAATAATTTAATCGGGAAAATGCAGAGAGTATTATACGGTCGGGCGCGCTCGACTGTACTTTTCTTTCTTGTTAAGTTTTTATACTCTCTGCAAGAGTATATTGGGTTTGTGCAAAAGTATGTAACAGGCAGAAGGAGGCGTGGCAGACCCCATAAAGTATATATATTCTTGATCAGCATCACAAGCCGAGTCGATATAGCCATGTCCGTCTGTCCGTCTGTCTGTCTGTCTGTCTGTCTGTCTGTCTGTCTGTCTGTCCGTCCGTATGAACAAACAGATTTCAGAGATGGTAAGAGCTACAAGTTCGAGCTTGGTGTCAAACGATCAAATATTTAGTCAGTCAATACAAGAATCTTTTTTTTTTTCGATGCCACGCCCCATACGCCCACGATGAGCAAAAAACTAGACACACCTCGGTAAAAATCGATGTTTTCGGCAAATATCTCAGTAACTATGGCACCTAGGATCACCAATTTGGGTACGGAGGTTCCTAGCGACAGCATAGTTGTATTGCCATTTAAAATTTTGGACTGCCACGCCCCCTTATCCCACACTTGAAAAAACTTCAAATGCCGTTTTTTGCGAACTTATTCGTATCATACAGTATTGTTATCTATAATTCGTGTGGAGATTAACTATATTAAACTATCCTGAAAGGCGCATTAAAATCGGACTATAAACAAGAAAACTAGAAGCGTTACAATATTGATAATTGAACGCAATATCAACCCATAGGTGCAAGCGAGATAGAAACACACAAGCACATGTTCGAACGTTTTCGCTGCTTGTGTGTCGGCAGCGCTGCCCGCAGTCGCTGGCCGCGCCGAATACACACATATGTACATACATATTTGCATCATATATTGTCAAATGTACATATGTATGTGTATTTGCATGCAAACAAACAGATGTGTGTTTAATTATGCTTAGATTCTTTTTGTTTCAACGTGTTTTAATGAAAGTGCTACACATTGTAATATCGGGATACCGATTTTAATAATTTAATCGGGAAAAGTGCAGAGAGTATTATATAGTCGGGCGTGCTCGACTGTACTTTTCTTTCTTGTTTTTAGTGGCCAATTTTCATTAAAATGAGTTCAAACTTTTGTTGTAATATATAATAAACTTATTATTTTGGAACTGTAACTATTACCATTAAAATTATTTGGAAATACGTGCATCTGAAGATGCTGCTTAAATGCTTACGAAGTATACATTCTTTCTAAAACGAATCCTATTAAATTAATTCAAAATTAATCGAATAAGCTCGCTTCAACAAAAGAAATCAGTGTACTTATATTTACAATGCAGTTAATAAATCTCATTGAAGTGTTTCTCCCTCATGGAATCATCCAAACTCAAAAATCTTTTTTTGTACCTTAAAAAAACAATTTATTTAGTTACCTCTACCCAAAATGTCTCAAGACTGGTAAAACGCATAAAAAATAATTTTTGTTAAATTTAACTAACTCAGGTATTATTTACAAAATGGTTTTACACAATTTTTTTATTAAATTCCCACTCAAGAAATACCCATATTTGCATGGGCTCTTCTCTTCCATACATAAAACGCGCATTTTTAGTACGAGGTTGCGCTCGTTTTATGACTTTAAATTCTAAACGGGCAAACTAGGACAAAGGAAATTACATAAGCATATTAGAAGAAGGTTCATTCTATCATATGTATATAGTTTCCTCGTGAACATCGGTGAACATTAGAAGTTATGTCCATGCTAAATTAAAAAAACTGCCCAAAAATAGTATATTTTTTAAACTTTTTTGGAATATTCAGTTATAAAACGAAAATTAAATTTTTTACTGAATTTAATGAAAAATTAATCATATTTGAATAAATAAATAACAACTTTAAGATTGATCTATTATTTCTCCCAAAATTCAATTTCAAAGTTGATACTTTGCGCGAAAAATTTATGCATTTTGGCACATTTTAGGAAATAGGTCAACTTTGAGGGTCTCTAGCACCCACAATTTTCAACCAATTTGAAAAAAATTTCGGATTTATCACCCGTGATCATTTTTTAACCAAACGCAATTTTTCTTTTTGTCGTACGCTACCATCACAAAAATGATTTTTGCCACGTTTTTCGGCCGGCTGCCCCATTGTGCAGCGCTAAACAAATGCAAGCATTGGCAACAAAATAAACGAATTTGCGAAGGAAACTGGCCATGGAATAGCGCGAATGATGACTCTTGCGAGGTCTCACCTTTTAAGCCGAATACACCATGGAATTGTGTCTATAAAATGATATCAACTTCCTCAAACTATTGGGTTGAATTAAATAGAAAGGGTAGTTGGCTTTTCAAAATACCAACTAACACTAGAGTAAATATTCAGTGTAGCCATACTCATCAAAAAATTATTGACTTACCGGAACAAGGTATATTAACAATTAAGTCAGATTGTACGGCTAGAACAGTCGATAAGATACTAGTTGCACAATATGTAATTCACTCAGAAAGTTACGAAAAATTGTCGCCGTATTATATAAGTAATATATGTGATATACCGAAAATTATATGGGATCCATTAAGATATTCAATTATTAAAAAACCCAGTAGATATAGATCAATTAAAAAATGAACTAAATTACATTAAAAATCATCATTTCGAATTAAAACCACTTAACTTTCATCATGTATCCGGTCACTTATCTTTAGGAATCTGTTTGATAATATTGTTAGTCATAATTATATATATAATAAGAAAAAAACTACAAACTATCACGTTTCCACACGTATAAAAAAAATGTTTTAACTCTAAGGCTAATAGGTCATTGTCATTGTCCTTTTTTTGTGGCCCCTGGCAGAATGTTCAAACATGAACATATTAAGCAATGAAACTAGAACACCGGAGCGATTATTTTCAGAAACTATGTAAACCCAAAATTCCTAATCTAAGAATATATTTGTCTATCTATGCTTGCGACCCGTTTCCATGATTGGCAACGAAGCCTAAGATAACAAGAAAGAAAAGTACAGTCGAGTGCGCCAGACCGTATAATACTCTCTACATTTGCCCCGATTAAATTATTAACATCGAGATATTACAATTTGTAGTACTTGCATTAAAACACGTTAAAACAAGAAAGAAAAGTACAATCGAGCGCGCCCGACCGTATAATACTCCCTGCATTTGTCCCGATTAAATTATTAAAATCGGTATCGAGATATTACAAAGTGAATTAATTGCATTAAAACACGTTGAAACAAAACAATCAAACATACATCTGTTTGTTTGTATTCGAATACACATACGTTTGACAATATGTGTATAAGGCAAATATGTATGTATGTATGTGTGTATTCGGCGCAGCCAGCTTCCGCGGGCAGCGCTGCCGACACACAAGCAGCGAAAACGTTCGAACATGTGCTTGTGTGTTTCTATCTCGCTTGCACCTATGGGTTGATATTGCGTTCAATTATCAATATTGTAACGCTTCTAGTTTTTTTGTTTATAGTCGGATTTTAATGATTCAGGATAGTTTAATATAGTTAGTCTCCACACGAATTATAAACAACAATACTGTACGATAAGAACAAGTTCGCTAAAAACGGCATTGAAGATTTCAGACTTTTTTATCAAATGTGAGAAAAGTGGGCGTGGCAGTCCAAAATTTTAGATGGCAATGCAACTATGCTGTCGCTAGGAACCTCCCGTACCAGAATTGGTGAGCCTAGGTTCCAAAGTTATTGAAATATATATGCCGAAAACACCAATTTTTTCCGAGGTGTGTCCAGTTTTTTCTTTTTGTGGGCGAATGGGGCGTGGCATCGCAAAAAAAAAAGATTCTTGTATTGACTGACTAAATATGTGATCCTTTGACACCAAGCTCGAATTTGTAGCTCTTACCATCTCTGAAATCTGTTTGTTCATACGGACAGTCACACAGACGGACATGGCTATATCGACTCGGCTTGTGATGCTGATCAAGAATATATAAACTTTATGGGGTCTGCCACGCCTCCTTCTGCCTGTTGCATACTTTTGCACAAACCCAATATACTCTTGCAGAGAGTATAACAAAAACCATATAAGCATAATCAAGCGTACATCTGTTTGATTGTACGCGAATACACATACGTTTGAAAATGTATGATGCATAAATGAATGTACGTGTGTATTCGGCGCGGCCAGCGTCCGCAGGCAGCGCTGCCGGCACACAGGCAGCAAAAACGTTCGAGCATGTGCTTGTGTGTTTCTATCTCGCTTGCACTTACGGGTTGATATTGCGTTCAATGATCAATATTGTAACGCTTCTAGTTTTCTCGTTTATAACCCGATTTTAATGCGCCTTTCAGGATAGTTTAATATAGTTAGTCTCCACTCGAATTATAAACTTCAATACTGTACGATAAGAACAAGTTCGCTAAAAACGGCATTGAAGATTGAAGAGTTTTTTATCAAATGTGTGAAAAGTGGGAGTGGCAGTCAAAAATTTTAAATGACAGTGCATTTTACTGTCGCTAGGAACCTCCATACCAAAATTGGTGAACATAGGTGCTATAGCTACTGATATATTCGCCGAAAACACAAATTTTTCCGAGATGTGTGTAGTTTTTTGCTCATTGTGGGCGAATGGGGAGTGGCATCAAAAAAAAAAGATTTCTGTATTGACTGACTAAATATGTGATCGATTGACACCAAGCTCGAACTTGTAGCTCTTACCATCTCTGAAATCTGTTTGTTCATACGGACGGACAGACGGTCAGATGGACAGACGGACATGGCTATATCGATTTGGCTTGTGATGCTAATCAAGAATATATATACTTTATGCGGTCTGCCACGCCTCCTTCTGCCTGTTACATACTTTGCACAAACCCAATATACTCTTGCAGAGAGTATAAAAACTGTGATCACCTCAACAAAAACTATGTGGTTGAAACAAAAGAGATAACTCTATATTTTCAGTGTATCACATTAATATTCGATTTTTTCTTTGCAACTTTAAGCATCGATAAAACTTACAAATCTAGACATTCGCCCACAAAGAACAAAAAACTGGACACATCTCGGGAAAAATCGGTGTTTTCGGCAAATATCTCAGTAACTATGGCACCTAGGATCTCCAATTCTGGTACGGGAGTTCCTAGCGACAGCATAGTTGCATTGCCATTTAAAATTTTGGACTGCCACGCCTCCATTTCCAACAATTAATAAACTAATTTTCTAACATCAATGCCTTTTTTAAGGTACATACATATATGCATCATATATTGTCAAACGTATGTGTATTCGCATACAAACAAACAGATGTGTGTTTGATTATCCTTAAATTGTTTTTTTTTCAAAGTGTTTTAATGAAAGTACTACACATTGTAATATCTGGATACCGATTTTAATAATTTGATCGGGACAAATGCAGAGAGTATTATATGGTCGGGCGTGCTCGACTGTACTTTTCTTTCTTGTTATACTCTCTGCAAGAGTAGTTTAAGTTTATGCAAAGTATGTAACCGGCAGAAGGGGGCCTGGCTGACTCCATTAAGTATATATATTCTTGATCAGCATCAATAGCCGAGTATATAGATACAGCCATGTCCCTCTAACCGTCCTTTCGTCAGGAGTATGCCAGAAAACGACGTTGACCAAGACCGCACAATCAGCAATCAGCGCGAATCGGACTTTCACATAAACTAGTGAACTCTCATACAGAGCGCTCTGGTGAAATACGTCGACAGCTAGCAGGCTGCTGCTAAAAATACCTGTTTGTCTATTAATTTTCAAGTGCAATTTTTGAAATTCTATTCAACACATTGAATGCTTAAATGAAAATATGGCTTGCTTAGTACAGCGTGTAATTTAAGCTGAAAAGCAATGTCTCAACCACTACACTTAGATTCATTGGTAACCATACTCGCTTGTCTTACCACAACGCAAAGTTATATGGATAATGGAACGCTTTATAGTAATTTAGTGAGTCATTCTTTAACATGCTACTTTATTTTTCTAACTACTACATATTATTTAAAAACAAGAAAGAATGCTATAGTCGCTTCGCGACTTTAGGATACCCGTTACTCAGTTTCAATTAGTTATTAACAATGGTGATGGATATAATAGCTTGGCAAACACAGAACATTTTCATACAAATTCATGTTTAGAGAATATTTTCGACCGATCGTTCCTATGGGGGCTATACGATATAGTAATACGATTTGGATCAAACTTTGTCAGTATGTATATATTGATTGCAAATGTATTCTGCGTGAGTTTGATTAATATAGCTTAGTTCACGCAAACGTTTTTTATACAAATTCATATTTGGAGCGTATATTTGACTGATCGGCCCTATAGGAGCTATACGATATAGTTATCCGATTTGAATCAAACTTGGTCAGTACATTTCCATCCTAGACATGTACTTTTAGTGTAAATTTGGTTCAGATAGCATAGCTAACAAAACAGTTTTCTATACTAAAACATTCTAACATTGCACTACTACTAATATTACTGTATACCCCAGTGTTAATAACATATTGAAACTGAGTAGCGGGTATCCTAAAGTCGCGAGGCGACTATAGCATTCTTTCTTGTTGATACTCTCTGCAAGAGTAGTTTAAGTTTATGCAAAGTATGTAACCGGCAGAAGGGGGCCTGGCTGACTCCATTAAGTATATATATTCTTGATCAGCATCAATAGCCGAGTATATAGATACAGCCATGTCCCTCTAACCGTCGTTTCGTCAGGAGTATGCCAGAAACCGACGTTCACACAAACTAGTGAACTCTCATACAGAGCGCTCTGGTAAAGCAATTCGACAGCTAACAGGCTGCTGCTAAAAATACCTGTTTGTCTATTAATTTTCAAGTGCAATTTTTGAAATTCTATTCAACACATTGAATGCTTAAATGAAAATCTGGCTTGCTTAGTACAGCGTGTAATTTAAGCTGAAAAGCAATGTCTTAACCACTACACTTAGATTCATTGGTAACCATACTCGCTTGTCTTACCACAACGCAAAGTTATGTGGATAATGGAACGCTTTATAGTAATTTAGTGAGTCATTCCTTAAAATGCTACTTTATTTTTATACTCTCTGCAAGATTATATTGGGTTTGTGCAAAAGTATGTAACAGGCAGAAGGAGGCGTGGCAGACCCCATAAAGTATATATATTCTTGATCAGCATCACAAGCCGAGTCGATATAGCCATGTCCGTCTGTCCGTCTGTCCGTCTGTCTGTCTGTCTGTCCGTCCGTATGAACAAACAGATTTCAAAAATGGTAAGGGCTACAAGTTCGAACTTGGTGTCAATCGATCACATATTTAGTCAGTCAATTCAAGAATTTTTTTTTTTTTTTCGATGCCACGCCCCATTCACCCACAATGAGAAAAAACTAGACACACCTCGGGAAAAATCGATGTTTTCTCCAAATATCTCAGTAACTATGGCACCTAGGATCACCAATTTGGGTACGGAGGTTCCTAGCGATAGCATAGTTGCATAGCCATTTAAAATTTTGGACTGCCACGCCCCCTTTTCCCACACTTGAAAAAACTTCAAATGCCGTTTTTTGCGAACTTGTTCGTATCATACAGTATTGTTATTAATAATTCTTGTGGAGATTAAGTATATTAAACTATCCTGAAAGGCGCATTAAAATCGGACTATAAACAAGAAAACTAGAAGCGTTACAATATTGATAAGTGAACGCAATATCAACCCATTGGTGCAAGCGAGACAGAAACACACAAGCACATGTTCGAATGTTTTCGCTGCTTGTATGTCGGCAGCGCTGCCCGCGGAAGCTGGCTGCGCCGAATACACACATACATACATACATATTTGCATCATATACATATTGTCAAACGTATGTGTATTCGCATTCAAACAAACAGATGTATGTATGTTTGATGCAAGTACTACACATTGTAATATTTGAATACCGATTTTAATAATATAATCGAGAAAAGTGCAGAGAGTATTATACAGTCGCGCGTGCTCGACTGTACTTTTCTTTCTTGTTCTAACTACTACATATTATTTAAAAACAAGAAAGAATGCTATAGTTGCCTCGCGACTTTAGGATACCCGTTACTCAGTTTCAATTTGTTATTAACAATGGTGATGGATATAATAGCTGGGCAAACATAGAACATTTTCATACATTCCGTCCGTCTGTCCGTATGAACAAACAGATTTCAAAGATGGTAAGAGCAACAAGTTCGAGCTTGATGTCAAACGATCACATATTTAGTCAGTCAATACAAGAATCTTTTTTTTTTCGATGCCACGCCCCATTTGCCCCCAATAAGCAAAAATCCTTACACACCTAGTGAAAAATTGGTGTTTTTGGCAAATATCTCAGTAACTATGGCATCTAGGATCCCCAATTTGGGTACGGAGGTTCCTAGCGACAGCATAGTTGCATTGCCATTTAAAATTTTGGACTGTCACGATTCCATTTCCAACCATTAATAAACTAATTTTCTAACATCAATGCCATTTTTAAGGTACATACATATATGCATCATATATTGTCCAACGCATGTGTATTCGCATACAAACAAACGGATGTACGCTTAGATTGTTTTTGTTTCAACGTGTTTTAATGTACTACACATTGTAATATCTGGATTCCGATTTTAATAATTTAATCGGGAACAAATCCAGAGACTATTATACAATCGGGCGTGCTCGACTGTACTTTTCTTTCTTGTTTGTTTTAACGTGTTCTAATACAAGTACAATCTATTGTAATACCTTGATACCGCATTAATTATAGATGGAGCCCTATCCATGAAGTTCTGTTGGAAAAAACGGGTTTGATAAAAAAAGCGCTTAAACTTTTTTGTACCGCCATCAAGCGACTTCGAGTCGCTGTAACTTAATTATCTGATCGGAAAATCCGTTTGCACACATATTCTATACATATCTATTTCATTTTATGGATTTGGCCGACTGAATGCATGAGAAGCACTAAATTTGCCAGTTGAACAATTATTCCCGCGCCTCTTTTGCGTACAAAGCAACTCTGTAACAACTAGCATGCAACGCTAAATTAAATAGTATTTTTATACTCTCTGCAAGAGTAGTTTGGGTTTATGCAAAGCATGTAACCGGCTGACTCCATTAAGTATATATATTCTTGATCAGCATCAATAGCCGAGTATTTAGATACAGCCATGTCCCTCTAACCGTCCTTTCGTCAGGAGTATGCCAGAAAACGACGTTGACCATGACCGCACAATCAGCAATCAGCGCGAATCGGACTTTCAGATAAACTAGTGAACTCTCATACAGAGCGCTCTAGTGAAACACGTCGACAGCTAGCAGGCTGCTGCTAAAAATACCTGTTTGTCTATTAATTATACCCGTTACTCGTAGAGTAAAAGGGTATATTGTAATCGTTGGAATGTATGTAACAGGGAGAAGGAGGCGTGGCCGACCCCATAAAGTATATATATTCTTGATCAGCATCAACAGCCGAGTCGATATAGCAATGTCCGTCTGTCCGCATACGCTGGCCGCGCCGAATACACACATACATACATACATGCATACATACGTATATGCATACATATAATTTCAAACGAATGTGTGTTTGTATTAATATTATGTAAATGCTGATAATCGGAGATTTCTTGAAAGTGGCGGGTGGTGCAACTGATAGAGTTGCGGCAATGCGAATTGTTAATTTAATTTTTTTTTAATTTCAATTCTAAATGTACATATAAAATTAAAATGTTTAAATATCATTCGAAAATTTGAATTCAAATTGAATACAATTGCGCACTACCATGGGAGTACGGGGTCTTTTACAGTCGGCTCGATCGACTGTAGCCTTTCTTACTTGTTGAAATTCTATTCAACACATTGAATGCTTAAATGAAAATCTGGCTTGCTTAGTACAGCGTGTAATGTAAGCTGAAAAGCAATGTCTCAACCACTACACTTAGATTCATTGGTAACCATACTCGCTTGTCTTACCACAACGCAAAGTTATATGGATAATGGAACGCTTTATAGTAATTTAGTGAGTCATTCTTTAAAATGCTACTTTATTTTTCTAACTACTATATATTATTTAACAAGAAAGAAAAGTACAGTCGAGCACGCCCGACTATATAATACTCTCTGCACTTTTCCCGATTAAATTATTAAAATCGGTATCCCGATATTACAATGTGTAGCACTTTCATTAAAACACGTTGAAACAAAAAGAATCTAAGCATAATTAAACACACATCTGTTTGTTTGCATGCAAATACACATACATATGTACATTTGACAATATATGATGCAAATATGTATGTACATATGTGTGTATTCGGCGCGGCCAGCGACTGCGGGCAGCGCTGCCGACACACAAGCAGCGAAAACGTTCGAACATGTGCTTGTGTGTTTCTATCTCGCATGCACCTATGGGTTGATATTGCGTTCAATTATCAATATTGTAACGCTTCTAGTTTTCTTGTTTATAGTCCGATTTTAATGCGCCTTTCAGGATAGTTTAATATAGTTAATCTCCACACGAATTATAGATAACAATACTGTATGATACGAATAAGTTCGCAAAAAACGGCATTTGAAGTTTTTTCAAGTGTGGGATAAGGGGGCGTGGCAGTCCAAAATTTTAAATGGCAATACAACTATGCTGTCGCTAGGAACCTCCGTACCCAAATTGGTGATCCTAGGTGCCATAGTTACTGAGATATTTGCCGAAAACATCGATTTTTACCGAGGTGTGTCTAGTTTTTTGCTCATCGTGGGCGTATGGGGCGTGGCATCGAAAAAAAAAAAAGATTCTTGTATTGACTGACTAAATATTTGATCGTTTGACACCAAGCTCGAACTTGTAGCTCTTACCATCTCTGAAATCTGTTTGTTCATACGGACGGACAGACAGACAGACAGACAGACAGACAGACAGACAGACAGACAGACGGACAGACGGACATGGCTATATCGACTCGGCTTGTGATGCTGATCAAGAATATATATACTTTATGGGGTCTGCCACGCCTCCTTCTGCCTGTTACATACTTTTGCACAAACCCAATATACTCTTGCAGAGAGTATAAAAACAAGAAAGAATGTTATAGTCGCCTTGCGACTTTAGGATACCCGTTTCTCAGTTTCAATATGTTATTAGCAATGGTGATAGATAAGATAGCTTGGCAAGCATAGAACATTTTCTTACAAATTCATTTTTAGAGCATATTTTCGAACGATCGTTCCTATGGGGGGAATACGATATAGTACTACGATTTGGATCAAACTTGGTCACTCTCTTAATATTATTGGCAAATGTATTCTGTGTGAGTTTGATTAATATAGCTTAGTTCACGCAAACGTTTTTCATACTATTATAGATTTGGAGCGTATTTTTGACCGATCGGCCCTATGTAAGCTATACGATATTATAGTTGTCCGATTTGGTCAAACTTGTTCAGTATGTCTATTTCCTAAACATGTACTCCCCGTGTAAATTTGGTTCAGATAGCATAGCTATCAAAAAAGTTTTCTATACTAAAACATTCTAGTTTTACCTGTACATTTACCTTTATATGAAGATAGAACGCCCTAAAGTGGGCGTGTCAAAAAACAAAAACAAACTTGTACTGCTTGGGTATTGTACCTTTTATTTGCGACCCCAAAAAACAGCAAAAAACTGGACACACCTCGGAAAAAATCGGTGTTTTCAGCGAATATCTCAGTAACTATAGCACCTATGATCACCAATTTTGGTATGGAGGTTCCTAGCGACAGAGTAAATGCACTGTCATTTAAAATTTTGACTGCCCACTTTTCATACATTTGATTAAAAACTCATCAATCTTCAATGCCGTTTTTAGCGAACTTGTTCTTATCGTACAGTATTGTTGTTTATAATTCGTGTGGAGACTAACTATATTAAACTATCCTGAATCATTAAAATCGTACTATAAACAAGAAAACTAGAAGCGTTACAATATTGATAATTGAACGCAATATCAACCCATAGGTGCAAGCGAGATAGAAACACACAAGCACATGTTCGAACGTTTTCGCTGCCTGTGTGTCGGCAGCGCTGCCCGCGGTCGCTGGCTGCGCCGAGTAATTCACAAGTAATGCAAGTAATTCACATTGTAATATCTCGATACCGATTTTAATAATTTATTTGGGACAAATGCACAGAGTATTATACGGTCGGGCGCGCTCGACTGTACTTTTCTTTCTTGTTCTAACTACTTTAGTCGCCTCGCGACTTTAGGATACCCGTTACTCAGTTTCATTATACTTGATTATTATACTCGTTACTCGTAGAGTAAAAGGGAATATTGTAATCGTTGGAATGTATGTAAAAGGCAGAAGAAGGCTTGGCAGACCACATGAAGTATATATTTTCTTGATCGGCATCAATAGCATCAATAAAACTAGAATGTTTTAGTATAGAAAACTATTTTGTTAGCTATGCTATCTGAACCAAATTTACACGGATAGTACATTTCTAGGTACATGTACTGACCAAAGAACTGCAGCGATACACCGCATGCAAAATTATCCAAATCACACACAGAGTATTTATACCCGTTACTCGTAGAGTAAAAGGGTATAATGTAATCGTTGGAATGTATGTAACAGGCAGAAGGAGGCGTGGCAGACCCCATAAAGTGTATATATTCTTGATCAGCATCAATAGCCGAGTCGATATAGCCATGTCCGTCTGTCCGTCCGTCCGTCCGTTCGTCTGTCTGTATGAACAAAAGGATCTCAGAGACTATAAGAGCTAGAAAGATGATAGGTCGCAA
Source organism: Drosophila arawakana (assembly GCA_018151165.1). Lineage (NCBI taxonomy): Eukaryota > Metazoa > Arthropoda > Insecta > Diptera > Drosophilidae > Drosophila > Drosophila arawakana. Next base: position 1,022,036 of record JAECWX010000336.1, on the reverse strand, counting down.
ATGAAAGGTACAATACCCAAGCAGTACAAGTTTGTTTTTGTTTTATTTGCATATAAAGGTAAATGTACAGGTAAAAGCAGAATGTTTTAGTAGATAGATAGCTATGCTATCTGAACCAAATTTACACAGGAAGTACATGTCTATGAAGTACATGTACTGACCAAGTTTGATCTAAATCGGACTTCTATATCGTATGGCTCCCATAGGGCCGATCGGTCAAAAATATGCTCTAAACATGAAAATGTTCTGTGTTTGGCAAGCTATTATATCCATCACCATTGTTAATAACATATTGAAACTGAGTAACGGGTATCCTAAAGTCGCGAGGCGACTATAGCATTCTTTCTTGTTTATACTCTCTGCAAGAGTATATTGGGTTTGTGCAAGGTATGTAGCAGGCAGAAGAAGGCGTGGCAGACCTCATAAAGTATATATATTCTTGATCAGCATCACAAGCCGAGTCGATATAGCCATGTCCGTCTGTCTGTCTGTCCGTCTGTCTGTCCGTATGAACAAACCGATTTCAGAGATGGTAAGAGCTACAAGTTCGAGCTTGGTGTCAAACGATCAGATATTTAGTCAGTCAATGTGCGTAACAGGAGGCGTGGCCGACCCCATAAAGTATATAAATTCTAGATCAGCATCAACAGCCGAGTCGATATAGCAATGTCCGTCTGTCCGTCTGTCTGTCTCTCCGTCTGTCCATCTGTCTGTCCGTCCGTCCGTCCGTCCGTCCGTATGAACACCTGGATCTTTTAAACTACAAGAGCTAGAGCCACCAAATTTGGAATGAAAGTCTGTCTATATTGCAGGCAGGTTAAGTTTATTTCAAATTTTTGCCACGCCCCCTACCGCCCCCGCAAATTGTAAAAAACTGTTTTCATTGCACTACAACTTTGAAACTATGAAAGCTATCGTAACCAAATTTACACAGTAGGTGTATGGTTCAACTATAACTATTCTCACCAAGTTTTATCAAGATCGGACAACTATAGCTTATAGCTCCCATAGGACAAATCGGTCAAAAACAAAAAATTTGTATGAAGACATGTAGTATATGCTAAGTGATCGCAACCAAACTCACACAGAATGTGTACATAATTATTAAAAGTAACTTCACCAAATTTGGTGCAAATCAGACAACTACAACATGTGAAACAAATTGGTCAAAAATGTTAAAAATTGTAATTTATGTACGTGTTTGAAGAAAAGTGGTAAATCAATGTTTATCTACTTTAGCCGTCCTCATTGTCAACAGTGCTGTGGTCCAAGTGATGTGACATGCATTAGAGAAACATGAGGTCTGCGGTTCAAAAACCAGCACAGACAGGCATTTGTTTTCTTTTTCTGTAACAAAACAATTTTATATGTGAGAATCCTGTGTCTGATACCGCGGGTTCGATTGCAGCTAGCGCATAACTTTTTTTTACTTTTTTTAAATTTTAATTTAAACTATTATCTTTTTTTAAATTTGTATTTTTAAAATATGAATCAGTCTACTGCTTCTTCTTTTAAGTTTGTAAGTATTTTTGTATGCGCACTACAAGGAGTACGGGGTCTTATACAGTAGGCACGTCGACTGTAGCCTTTCTTATTTGTTTCTTTTTGAAATTTGAAGGCCACAAAATTCTGTATAATTTGAGTAGACGTTAACTCTCTTGCTTTTGCGAACAAAAGGTCCGCTAATATATGCTTTTTGTCCTCTGCACTCTTTAAGTACATGTACTTCCTATATATGTAATAATCGTGTAAATTTGGTTCAGATAGCATAGCTAACAAAAAGATTTTTATACTAAAACATTCTAGTTTTACCTGTATACTTTATATGAAGATAGAACGCCCTAAAGTGGGCGTGTCAAAAAACAAAAATAAACTTGTACTGCTTGCGTATTGTACCTTTCATTTGCGACCCCTAAAATATATATACCTTATGGGGTCTGCAACGCCTCCTTCTACCTGTTACATACATTTCAACGATTACAATATAGCCTTTTACTCTACGAGTAACGGGTATAAAAAATTTTAATCTAATTCTAACGAAGCGACTCGTGTAGAAGTGAGCATCGAAATGTATCTATTTTTATTAGTAACACTCACAGTTGTACATTTGAATTATATAATTTTATAATCTCTGAGATCTAGGTATTCATACGGACAGAAGGAGATTGCTATATCGTCCCGGCTGTTGATGCTAAGTAAAAATATTTAAGTTAAGCCTGTATGTATCTGGCTGGATATAGACGGCGATATTACCTATTAAATAACATTGGGTAAATCGTTAGATGTAAATCGTTCCAATAGTTTAGGGAGGTGGTTTAATCATAAAGAACTTTGAAATTACAAGCTTCTTGATTAAGTTGTTGTTTTGGTACGTTTATTCTTTATAGTTAAATGATAATTTCAAAGACTGGTCTCCATATCACCTCGACGAGTTCTGCCCAAGCAGGTCGGCTTGGGTTCGCATAACACCTCCCATCAGCTAGCGCCAACGTCGACGCGGCCCTTGCCTTCGGAGTCAGCAAACTGACTCAAGAATGGCATTCCAGTGTGATGCGTTCGGTGAACATGCAACCCATTTCCATGCAGATCCTATCCATTCTATGGATCATGGCTTCCGAGTCGTGGTCATCGCAGTGATTCTATCTGCAGGCCTCTTTAGCTCCTAGAGCATGAATAAATCAACATGTAAAATTTCGCGCGGGTATTCGTGAATTGGAGTCGCTTATGGTTCAAGTTTATTCGGGTGTCGTTTATTTTGGTTTGTTTTGCAGCCTTGGCACGAATAGACTTGTGCATTGATATGGCTTGCCATTTTGGGGAAGTAAAATTGTTCGAGAATTAGGATTTTCTTTCCTTTTGTTCCTCGAGAGAGTCATGTAGTCAAAGGTTTCGCAACCTTTGCGTTACAACATTTTCGGCATATATTACTTTTTTACTATAGAAAGGGCAAAACTGCCTTTAAAGCAAGGCAAAAATTATGCGATGTGTACGGAGAATATGTATTGACAGAACGCCAATGCCAAAATTGGTTTTCAAAATTTCGTTTCAACAATTTCAATCTTGAGGATGCACCACGTGCTGAAAGGCCTCTTGAAGCCGATGTGGACAAAACAAAGTTGTTAATCGATGCAAATCGTCGAATAACAACTCGAGAGATTACAGAAAGATTAAATTTGTCACATGAAATGTAAGATTAATTTCCAAGCTTCACATATGGGTTCCTCATGTTCTTATAGATCGAAATTTGCTTCGTCGTATTAACGACTGTAATACGCTTATTCGACGTCAAGGAAACGATCCATTTTAAAAGTACATTGTTGCTGGCGACTAAAACTGTGTTGTTTTCAACAATGTAAGGCGCATGAAATCATAGTCTCAAAAGGATGAACCAGCTCAAATTACATCAAATCCCGATATTCACCAAAAAAAAGGTTGTGTTGTCCGTTTGGCGGGATTTCAAGTTGATCGTTTATTTTGGGCTATTGCTGCACAATACAACAATTGATTTCGAAGTTTATTGCAATCAACTAGACAAATTAAGTGATGCAGTCAAAGAAAAGAGATCACAATTGGTTAATTGGTGTAGTTTTCCACAAGGATAATGGGGTATGGGGTATTCAACTTTGATAACTTACTTAAAGCTATTGCAGCTTGAATGGGATGTGCTACTGCACCCACCATATTCCCCAGACTTGGCACCTTCGGACTCTACAGAATTTTTTGGATGGTACAACCTTCAAAACTTCAATCAAAAATCACTTAAACCAATTTTTTGCCAGCAAGGATCAAAAATTTTATGAGCATGGAATCATTCTCTTGCTCAAAAGATGGAATGAGCTATTAGAGCAAAACGTAGAATACATAATTTCAGAAAATGTTTTATAAAATAAAACAAGTAAGAAAGGCTACAGTCGATCGAGCCGACTGTAAAAGACCCCGTACTCCAATAGCAGTGCGCATTTGTATTCAATTTGAACTCAAATTTTCAAATGAAACTTAAAAATTTTAATTTTTTATGTAAATTTTGAATTGAAATTTAAAAAAACTTAATTAACAATTCGCATTGCCAGCATTCGAACCTACAACCTCAGACCAACGCGCCACAACTCTACCAGTTGCACCACGCGCCACTTTCGAGAATTCTCCGATTATCAGCATTTACATTTACACATTCGTTTGAAGTTATATGCATGCATATGTATGTATGCATGTATGTATGTATGTATTCGGCGCGGCCTTCCTCTGACGGCAGCGCTGTCGCCACACAAGCATCGAGAACGTTCGAACATGTGTTTGTATGTTTCTGTCTCGCTCTCGCGCATAAGTGATATTGCAGTTAAATAACAAAATTTCGAACGTAATTGCTCTTTTGTTAAAGGTAGTATTTTGATGCCACTTTCAGAATAGTTTGATTTGATATGTATCTATACGAATGTTGAATTACAACACTCTACTTAAACCTTAAAAACGGCATTTCAAATCCGAGTTTTTAGACCCCGTACTCTAAAAAAGAGTAGAGGGGTCTATTAGGTTTGTCAGAAGCGAAATGTGCGTAACAGGCAGAAGGAGGCGTGGCAGACCCCATGAAGTATATATATTCTTGATCAGCATCAATAGCCGAGTCGATATAGCCATGTCCGTCCGTCCATCCATCCGTCTGTAGAAACAAAAGGATCTCAGAGACTATAAGAGCTAGAAATATGATAGCGGTCGCAAATGAAAGGAACAATACCCAAGCAGTACAAGTTTGTTTTTGTTTTTTGACACGACCACTTTAGAGCGTTCTATCTTCATATAAAGGTAAATGTACAGGTAAAACTAGAATGTTTTAGTACAAAAAACTTTTTTGTTAGCAATGCTATCTGAATTTACACGGAAAGTACATGTCTAGAAGGTACATGTACTGACCAAGTTTGATCCAAATCGGACAACTATATCGTAGGGCCGATCGGTCAAAAATACGCTCCAAATATGAATTAGTATGAAAAACTTTTGCGTTAAATAAGCTATATTAATCAAACTCACACAGAATACATCTGCCAATAATATATATATACTGACCAAGTTTGATCCAAATCGGAATACTATATCGTATTGCTCCCATAGGAACGATCGCTCGAAAATATGCTCTAAACATGAATTTGTATGATAATGTTCTGTGTTTGCCAAGCTATTATATCCATCACCATTGTTAATAACAAATTGAAACTGAGTAACGGGTATCCTAAAGTTGCGAGGCGACTATAGCATTGTTTCTTGTTATTTTTAGACCCCGTACTCTAAACAAGAGTAGAGGGGTCTATTAGGTTTGTCAGAAGTGAAATGTGCGTAACAGGCAGAAGGACGCGTGGCCGACCCCATGAAGTATATACATTCTAGCCATGTCCGTCTGTCCGCGTGTCCGTCCGTCCGTCCGAATGAACGCATGTATCTTTTAAGCTACAAAAGCTAGAGATACCAAATATGAAACGAAAGTCCGTTATCTTCGCGAGCAGATCAAGTTTATTTCAAATTGTTGGCACGCCCCTTACCGCCCCCGCAATGAGCAAAAAACCACTTCGAAAACATTTTTGTTTTAGGCGAATATCTCAGTTACTATGGCACTTAGGAACACCATTTCCTAGAGACAGCCTTAATGCAATGCTATTAAAAATATTGAGCTGCCACTCCCCCATTTCTCATAAGAGCTTAAAAACTTTTAAACGTCAATGCCGTTTTTAAGGCATTTATTCAAATAGTCTAGTGCTGTAATTGAACATTCGTTTGGAGTTTTATCATATCAAACTATCCTGAAAGCGGCGTTAAAATCGTACTTTTAACAATATAGATATTACGTTAGAAAATTTATGTTATTTAACTGCAATATCACCCAATGCGCTGGCCGAGCCGAATACACACATACATATATAATTAGATATTTGGTGTGTTAATTAGTCCAATAAATACCGCGACACACTCTAACGGTAACGTTGATACAAAAGACGAAGCGAGATTTTTAAATTCACGAAAACTTGCTTTATTGATGATCAACTTAAGACTAACTGATATCTGCTTAATAGATAATAATGAAAGTTCTGTCGACTGAGGATTTAATGTTTACAATATTGAGGGTGACCGCTACTAGCTGTGAACCAAGCATTGCGCGTTATCTCAGCTCAAACCTGGGAACCAAAATATGCTGATTATGCGATTTACAATCGATGCTTATCGATTGGGGTATATGCACCGGCTAGACGGCTCTTTGTTTACAATTGCCGAATTGGTTTACAAGTGAAGCTTGGGAATGTTTATAATTGGGGGATTTGGAATTCGGTATTAAGATTAAGCTATGTATTATTGTTATGTATAATAGTTCGGTGTTTAGATTATTGTTATGTAAAGTGTAGACATAATCAGAATAAATATGCACTATGTATACGTATATATATATTTTCAAACGAATGTGTGTTTGTATGAATAACATGTAAATGCTGATAATTGGAGAATTCTTGAAAGTGGCGCGTGGTGCAACTGGTAGAGTTGCGGCGCGTTGGTCTGAGGCTGTAGTTTCGAATGCTGACAATGTGAATGGTTATTATAATTTTTTTTTAAATTTCAATTGAAAATGAACATATAAAATTAAAATTTTTAAATTTCATTTGAAAATTTGAATTCAAATTAAATACGTGGAGGCGTGGCATACCCCATAAAGTATATATATTCTTGATCACCATCACAAGCCGAGTCGATATAGCCATGTCCGTCTCTCTCCGCATGAACAAACAGATTTCAGAGATGGTAAGAGCTACAATTTCGAGCTTGGTGTCAATTCCTGTGACCTCAGCCACAAGTACCAGGACATATCGCAACCCTACCAGTTGAACCACGCCGTACTTCTTCGAAGGTTTCGGTTATTTATATTTATCTTTCGTTATATGACAATATGACGATTACATTATTATAATCGGTATCGAGATATTTCAATGTTTAGTACATGCATTAAAACACTTTAAAACAAAAACAATCTAAGCATACATCCGTTTGTTTGTATGCGAATACACATGCGTTTGACAATATATGATGATTATATGTACCAGGCCAGGAAGAACGAAAAATTAAAATAAGGCAATCGGGAATCTTGATGTTTCCTGCGGACGATTGGACTTGAAACGGGCTTTTGATGGGGTGCTACCATCTGCTATCCTAGGGCTAATAAAGTTCAGATTCACACGGGTGTGTGGGAACGATAGAGAATCATTGCTCATTAAATTGCCTCCCACTCTGCTTCGCTCTTGTTTTGCTCGGGACTCTCTAGTTCTTCTGGATGCGATGGGCAATTAAGCTTAGGCGTATCCTCATTATGATAAATCTCTTTAAAGTAAGGGTCACTTGTTGATACACCGCGTTCGAAACGGCTTCAGAATGATATGGAGCCAGGTCTAAGATGCACAATCTTTACGCTTTGCAAAATGTGTTGAGGTCGCCTCGAACTTGGCGGCAGTCTAATTTATTTCCATACTAATGAGCAAATTTGGAAGAGAGGAAGCTAGTCGACTAAGATTATTGTTTGACAAAACTTTTACTTTTTAATTGACGGACATTTGAATTAGAAAGAGATACTTTTGTCTTGTAATGTATTTTCTTTAAAATTTTTTACAACTCAATACGCATCACTCACCCCTTTTTACGGGATTTGTAGTTCCTTTGTTGTTGTTGGCTGCACTTGTAGCTTACACTGAAAGGCAAATTCTAAAGCCGAAAAAACATTGTGTTAGTTTTGGAATATAATGTTTAACATAGATGAATTTTATTTTAAATTGTTGTCATGTTAAATGCTAAAAAACTGCGATCACCTCACCAAAAACTATGTTCAATAATTGTAAGTTATGCACACATTGTTGAAACAAAAGAGATTCTATGTTTACATACATTAGCGGCGCTCCAAATATAAAATAGTATGAAAAACTTTTCCGTAAACAAAGCTATATTAATCAAACTCAAACAGAATACATTTGCCATCATATTTTGGCCAAATTTGATCCAAATCGGACTACTGTATCGTATAGCTCAGACAGGAACGATCGGTCGAAAATATGATCTCAACATGAACTTATATGAAAATGTTCTGTGTTTACAAAGCTATTATATCCATCACCATTGTTAATAACAAATTGAAACTGAGTAACGGGTATCCCATAGCATTGTTTCTTGTTATTTTTAGACCCAGTACTCTAATTTTGAGTTGCGATGCCCCCATTTCTCATAAGAGCTAAAAAACTTTCAAACGTCAATGCCGTTTTTAAGGCATTTATTCAAATAGTCTAGTGTTGTAATTGAACATTCGTTTCGACATATCATATCAAACTATCCTGAAAGCGGCGTTAAAATCGTACTTTTAACAATAGAGATATTACGTTAGAAAATTTATGTTATTTAACTGCAATATCACCCAATGCTCTGGCCGAGCCGAATACACACATACATATATAATTAGATATTTGGTGTGTTAATTAGTCCAATAAATACCGCGACAAACTCTAACGGTAACGTTGATACAAAAGACGAAGCGAGATTTTTAAATTCACGAAAACTTGCTTTATTGATGATCAACTTAAGACTAACTGATATCTGCTTAATAGATAATAATGAAAGTTCTGTTTACAGGGATTTAATGTTTACAATTTGGGGGTGACCGCTAAAAGCTGGGAACCAAGAATTGTCCGATTTCACATCTTGTGCCTGGGAGCCAAAATATGCTGATCGAGCGGTTTCGATCGTTGCTGATCGATTGGGGGAGATGCTCCGGCTAGTCTGCTCTTTGTTTACGATTGCCGAAATTGTTTACAAGTGAAGCTTGGGAATGTTTATAGTTGGGGAATAGCTATTGATGTGGAATTCGACGTTTAGGCTGCTATGTACTATTGTTATGTATAATGTAGACGTATTCAGTATGAATATGTCACTTCCCTCTCCTTAAGAGGCGAGCCTGTGAATCATGGTGAAACTGATGGGTAGAGTTTTGGTAATGTTGAATGTGCCATCTCGATAGTCATTTCGCCTTGTTGCTCGTGTTGTTCTTGTTGTATTTGTTGTTGAGCTGATTGTAGCGTTTCGTTCTTGGGTTCGTGAATTTGTTTTTTACATTTTTTTTTGGATTAATATTATGGATTAATATTGTAAGATACGTATTTTAAGTATAGGAATATGATTATGAACATAATGATAATAATTATTATAATTGTATATGTAAGGGCATTATTCTGTGATACTACTTTTACAATATCGTCATGATTTATGGGTTTGACTTTAATAATTTCTATTGGTGGATACAATGGTGTAAGATCAACTTCTGGTTGTAAGTAATTGTCGCTTAAAATTATATTATTTATTTGTAGTTTACATTGATTGATGTTAATTATTTTATTACCCTGAATATTAAGATTGACATTACTTTTCTGACAATTTTGTTTTACTGTTGTATTAGAAATGTTCCATGTTACAATAGTGTTAGGCTCAATATATTTTATCATTTCTTTTACATTTATGCGTTCAAAATTACATATTGGTTTTGTGTGTAGTAGGATTTTCGTAATGCATTCATCAATAATTGGTTCATTTTCTCTATTATAAATTTTATTATCTTTTTATACTCTCTGCAAGAGTATATTGGGTTTGTGCAAAGTATGTAACAGGCAGAAGGAGGCGTGGCAGACCCCATAAAGTATATATATTCTTGATCAGCATCACAAGCCGAGTCGATATAGCCATGTCCGTCTGTCCGTCTGTCCGTCTGTCTGTCCGTCTGTCTGTCTGTCTGTCTGTCTGTCTGTCTGTCCGTATGAACAAACAGATTTCAGAGATGGTAAGAGCTACAAGTTCGAGCTTGGTGTCAAACGATCAGATATTTAGTCAGTCAATACAAGAATCTTTTTTTTCGATGCCACGCCCCATTCGCCCACAAAAAGCAAAAAACTGGACACACCTCGGTAAAAATTGGTGTTTTCGGCAAATATCTCAGTAACTATGGCACCTAGGATCACCAATTCTGGTACGGGAGTTCCTAGCGACAGCATAGTTGCATTGCCATCTATAAATTTCGACTGCCACGCCCCCTTTTCCCACATTTGATAAAATAGTTTTCCAACTGCAATGCCTTTTTTAGCGATTTTGTTCGTATGGTTATTTATATTTCGTGTGGAGACTAACTATATTAAACTATCCTGAAAGGCGCATTAAAATCGGACTATAAACAAGAAAACTAGAAGCGTTACAATATTGTTAATTGAACGCAATATCAACCCATAGGTGCAAGCGAGACAAAAACACACAAGCACATGTTCGAACGTTTTCGCTGCCTGTGTGGCGGCAGCGCTGCCTTCGGACGCTGGCCGCGCCGAATGCACACATACATACATGCATGAATCATATATTGTCAAACGTATGTGTATTCGCATACAAACAAACAGATGAGTGTTTGATTATGCTTAGATGGTTTTTGTTTCAACGTGTTTTAATGGAAGTACTATTCATTGTAATATTTGGATACCGATTTTAATAATTTAATCGGGAAAATGCAGAGAGTATTATACGGTCGGGCGCGCTCGACTGTACTTTTCTTTCTTGTTCAAAATAAGATGTAGTACTAGTGTAGTCAAGTTGGTAGCCATCGTGGTCGGGATATGGAATGATTTTAATGGTATTGGTAGATTGAAAGTCGATTGGGATATGGGATACAATTAGTATGATATTATCTTGGAAATTAATCCAAGTGGATGTTTTATTTAAAAGAATGTTTCGGTTATTAACACTGTCAAGTCTGTCATAGGTAAGTAATTATACCCGTTACTCGTAGAGAAAAAGGGTATATTGTAATCGTTGGAATGTATGTAAAAGGCAGAAGGAGGCGTGGCAGACCCCATAAAGTATATATATTCTTGATCAGCATCAACAGCCGAGTCGATATAGCCATGTCCGTCTGTCCGTCTGTCCGTCCGTCCGTCCGTCCGACTGTATCAACAAAAGGATCTCAGAGACTATAAGAGCTAGAAAGATGATAGGGGTCGCAAATGAAAGGTACAATAGCCAAGCAGTACAAGTTTTTTTTTGTTTTTTGACACGCCCACTTTAGGGCGTTTTATTTGCATATAAAGGTAAATGTACAGGTGAAACTAGAATGTTTTAGTACAGTTTTGTTAGCTATGCTTTCTGAACCAAATTTACACGGTAAGTACATATCTATGAAGTACATGTACTGACCAAGTTTGATCCAAATCGGACAACTATATCGTATAGCTCCCATAGGAACGATCGGTCGAAAATATGCTCTAAACATGAATTTCTATGAAAATGTTCTGTGTTTGCCAAGCTATTATATCCATCACCATTGTTAATAACAAATTGAAACTGAGTAACGGGTATCCTAAAGTCGCGAATCGACTATAGCATTCTTTCTTGTTTGGGATTGAAAAGTCCTAATCTTGACAATTGCATGCCCATTTCAATGTCTTCTACATATTCTATAAATTGTAATAATTGGTAAGTAAATGTGTCCTGTAATGTTTGTTTGTTTTGGTGATCTTTAAATTTTTGCATTTCGCTATTTATTATATCATTTATGTCTTTAGCTTGAACAATATTTAAAGATAAGTTTTCAATGTTTTTCTCGAATTCAACTCTGTCATTATCGTCAAGTGTGCCAAAAAGAAATTTGTATAAAGAGCCTACAATGTTGAACAGAAATATTATACCATTTAGTTCTTGTTATAATTTGGTGTAAAAATATTGATTTGTGATGAATTTTTAAAGGTAAGCATAGTTCTACGAAAATATTCGTTTGTTATTATTATTTCAGTTAAGTTAATTCGCAAAGAATGATGTTCAAATCTAGTTGGTAATTCTAATGGTTTATCTGAGAACAGTAAATATCCGAGGTCCGTATCCAAGTTATTGATGTGAATTTGTTGAGCATGACATATGGTAAAGAGTGTGAATGATATTATGATTACGAAGTAGGAACCTGTGGAGTTTCAGTTTGGTTAATTTTCTTTCGTTTCTTAAATTGTGTTTTATAATAGTGTGTTGTTCTATTTTTGTTAGTAATTTGGTAATGATCAGGATCTGTTTGAGTGACGTTTTGGTTGGCTTTGAATGTGTTTTCTAATTTCTTTTTGTAATGGTCCCTTTCGATATCTAGTATCGATTTCGTATTCATGTCGATCACTGTTTATTTTGTCTTTTCTTTTCTGTCTTGTGTATCTAGAATTGGTTGTCCGGCGTATAAGAATATGTGTGCGGGAATTTGTCCAGTGGTGTCATGTTTGGTTTTATGGTTGTAAATATAAAGAATAGTTTCTATTTTGCTGAGCTTTTTTCTTCATCGTTTAATGTATTCATGATTCTGATTTTTAGACCACGTACTCTAAAAAAAAGTGTATAGGGGTCTATTAGGTTTGTCAGAAGCGAAATGTGCGTAACAGGCAGAAGGAGGCGTGGCCGACGCCATAAAGTATATATATTCTAGATCAGCATCAACAGCCGAGTCGATATAGCAATGTCCGTCTGTCCGTCAGTCTGTCTGTCCGTCTGTCCGTCCGTCCGTATGAACACCTGGATCTTTTAAACTACAAAAGCTAGAGACACCAAATTTGGAATGAAAGTCCGTTATCTTCGCGAGCAGATCAAGTTTATTTCAAATTGTTGCCACGCCCCTTACCGCCCACGCAAGGCGTGGCCGACGCCATAAAGTATATATATTCTAGATCAGCATCAACAGCCGAGTCGATATAGCAATGTCCGTCTGTCCGTCTGTCTGTCTGTCCGTCTGTCCGTCCGTCCGTATGAACACCTGGATCTTTTAAACTACAAAAGCTAGAGACACCAAATTTGGAATGAAAGTCCGTTATCTTCGCGAGCAGATCAAGTTTATTTCAAATTGTTGCCACGCCCCTTACCGCCCACGCAATGAGCAAAAAACCAGACACACCTCGAAAAAAAATTTACTTTTAGGCCAATAGCTCAGTAACTATGGCACTTAGGAACACCATTTCTGGTAAACAGGTTGCTAGAGACATCCTTAATGCAATGTTATTAAAAATTTTGAGCTGCCACGCCCCTTTTCCCCACATCAGCTAAAAAACTTTTACGCTTTAATGCCGTTTTTAAGGCATTTATTCATATAGTAGAGTGTTGTAATTCAACATTCGTATAGAGACATATAAAATCAAACTATTCTGAACGTGGCATCAACATACTACCTTTAACAAAAGAGCTACAGCGTTACAAAGTTTGTTATTTAAGTGCAATATCACTTACGCGCGAGAGCGAGACAGAAACATACAAACACATGTTCGAACGTTTTCGATGCTTGTGTGGCGACAGCGCTGCCGGCAGACATACATGCATACATATAATTTCAAACGAATGTGTGTTTGTATGAATAATATGTAAATGCTGATTATCGGAGAATTCTTGAAAGTGGCGCGTGGTGCAACTGATAGAGTTGCGGCAATGCGAATTGTTAATTTAATTTTTTTTAAATTTCAATTCAAAATGTACATATAAAATGAAAATTTTTAAATTTCATTCGAAAATTTGAATTTAAATTGAATACAATTGCGCACTTCTATGGGAGTACGGGGTCTTTTACAGTCGGCTCGATCGACTGTAGCCTTTCTTACTTGTTTCGTTAATAGTTTTATGAAGTCGTCAATGTCTGCTATACCTGTTTTTGATGTATTTAATTGTATTTCTACTCCTTCTCTGTCAAGCCATCTTTTGAGTGCTATGCTGGTGAATGCGCCGTCTCGGTCTGCTTTTAATAGTATTGGTTTACCCAACTGATTAAATATGCACATTAATGCGTTTTTGCATTCAATCCAATCTTTTGTTTTGATTTGTTCGAGAGTAACAAATTTTGAGTAAATATCAATACAACTTAGATAATGCTTTCCTTCTGAAGAATAAATGTTCGGTTTTTGCTAAATTGCAGATGTGACATTCGTTTATAATGTTTTGTGTTAACAATTGGCTGTTAGGGAAGTAATAAGTTTCACCGAAAAGTTTATTTGTTTTCTGAATTCCTGGATGTAGAAGTTTTTCATGAGTTTTAAGAATGAGTTCTTTAAACTCGGCGTATGAATTTATATTTTTATACTCTCTGCAATAGTATATTGGGTTTGTGCAAATGTATGTAACAGGCAGAAGGAGGCGTGGCAGACCCCATAAAGTATATATATTCTTGATCAACATCACAAGCCGAGTCGATATAGCCATGTCCGTCTGTCCGTCTGTCTGTCTGTCTGTCTGTCCGTCCGTATGAACAAACAGATTTCAGAGATGGTAAGAGCTACAAGTTCGAGCTTGGTATCAAACGATCAGATATTTAGTCAGTCAATACAAGAATTTTTTTTTTCGATGCCACACCCCATCCGCCCACAAAAATCAAAAAACTGGACACACCTCGGTAAAAATTGGTGTTTTCGGCAAATATCTCAGTAACTATGGCACCTAGGATCACCAATTCTGGTACGGGAGTTCCTAGCGACAGCATAGTTGCATTGTCATTTAAATTTTGGGCTGCCACGCCCTCTTTTCCCACATTTGATAAAATAGTTTACAAACTGCAATACCGTTTTTAGCGATTTTGTTCGTATGGTTATTTATAATTCGTGTGGAGACTAACTATATTAAACTATCCTGAAAGGCGCATTAAAATCGGGTTATAAACGAGAAAACTAGAAGCGTTACAATATTGTTAATTGAATGCAATATCAACCCATTGGTGCAAGCGAGACAGAAATACACAAGCACATGTTCGAAAGTTTTCGCTGCCTGTGTGGCGGCAGCGCTGCCTTCGGACGCTGGCCGCGCCGAATGCACACATACATACATGCATGCATCGTATATTGTTAAACAAATGTGTATTCGTATACAAACAAACAGATGTACGTTTGATTATGCTTAGATTGTTTTTGTTTCAACGTGTTTTAATGCAAGTAATTCACATTGTAATATCTCGATACCGATTTTAATAATTTAATCGGGAAAATGCAGAGAGTATTATACGGTCGGGCGCGCTCGACTGTACATTTCTTTCTTGTTTATGTTTGGAATGCCTTTAGAAAATATTATTTGCCTTTTAAATGTGTTTATGGGTTTTTCGGTTGTAAATATTAAGTTGCTATTGTCTTCATCAGTACTATGCTGTGTCTCTTCTCCAAAATAGGCTTGGTCTATTTTAACGCGTGATAAAGCATCGGCTATGTGATTTTCTTTTCCTTTTATGTATTTAATGTTAAAGTCGTATTCTGATAATTTAACTCTCCATCTAGTTAGTTTTGAATTTGACTTTTTCATTTTGTAGAGCCAGCATTGTGGTTGATGGTCACTATTTATTTCAAAATGTCGTCCTAGTAGATAATCTCGGAAAGTTTTTGTTGCCCATACAATAGCTAAGAGTTCTTTTTCTATGGCACTGTAATTAGTTTCGTGTTCATTTAAAGTTCTGCTAATGTAACTAAGTGGGTGTCCGTTTTGAGAAAGTACAGCTCCAAGAGCTACGTTACTTGCATCTGTAGTTAATACGAATTTAGTATTACTACATGGGCTGAAAAGTCTTTGACCTGACAATGAAAACACGAAATTTTGAATGAAAATTTGCCTTTATTCTTCGAAATAATCTCCATCTAGAGTAATGCATTTATTATAACGGTCTTCCAACATCTCGATACCGCTCTGATAATGCGATGCGTCAAGTCCTTCAAAATAGGCGTTTGTTTCCGTTTCGGCCTCTTCATTTGAGTAAAATCTCTTGCCAGCAAGCCACACTTTAAGTCGGAGAAAGAGGTAATGATCGCTGGGGGCCAAATCTGGCGAGTACGGTGGATGAGGGACTATTTCGTATCGCAATTCCTTCAAGTTTTCGGTCGTATCGTGAGCTGAATGTGCAGGAGCGTTGTCTTGGTGAAAAAGCATTTTTAGACCCCGTACTCTAAAAAAGAGTATAGGGGTCTATTAGGTTTGTCAGAAGCGAAATGTGCGTAACAGGCAGAAGGAGGCGTGGCCGACCCCATAAAGTATATATATTCTAGATCAGCATCAACAGCCGAGTCGATATAGCAATGTCCGTCTGTCCGTCTGTCCGTCTGTGTGTCTGTCCGTCTGTCTGTCCGTCCGTCCGTCCGTATGAACACCTAGATCTTTTAAACTACAAGAGCTAGAGCCACCCAATTTGGAATGAAAGTCCGTCTGTATTGCAGGCAGGTTAAGTTTATTTCAAAAACAGTTTTCATTGCACTACAACTTTGAAACTGTGAAAGCTATCGTAACCAAATTTACACAGTAGGTGTATGGTACAACTATAACTATCCTCACCAAGTTTCATCAAGATCGGACAACTATAGCTTATAGCTCCCATAGGACAAATCGGTCAAAAACAAAAAATTTGTATGAAGACATGTAGTATTTGCTAAGTGATCGCAACCAAACTCACACAGAATGTGTACATAATTATTAAAATTAACTTCACCAAATTTGGTTCAAATCGGACAACTACAACATGTGAAACAAATTGGTCAAAAATGTCAAAAATTGTAATTTATGTACGTGTTTGAAGAAAAGTGGTAAATCAATGTTTATCTACTTTAGCCGTCCTCATTGTCAACAGTGCTGTGGTCCAAGTGATGTGACATGCATTAGAGAAACATGAGGTCTGCGGTTCGAACCCCGGCACAGACAGGCATTTTTTTTTTTTTTTTTTCTATAACAAAACATTATTATATGTAAATGCAGATAATCAGCAGTACATGCAAATTGAGGTATGGTGCATATGGTAGAGTGGCGACATGTGAGAATTCTGTGTCTGATACCGCGGGTTCGATTGCAGCTAGCGCATAATTTTTTTTTACTTTTTTAAATTTTAATTTAAACTATTATCTTTTTTTAAATTTGTATTTTAAAATATGAATCAGTCTACTGCTTTTTCTTTTAAGTTTGTAAGTATTTTTGTATGCGCACTACAAGGAGTACGGGGTCTTATACAGTCGGCACGTCGACTGTAGCCTTTCTTACTTGTTTTCTTCTTCATGTGAGGGCGTTTGACCTTGACCTCGGCATCCAATCGGTACAATAATGCACAGTAATATTGCTTATTTATTGTTCTACCATGTTCTAGATAGTCAATGAATATAACTCCATGTGCGTCCCAAAAAATACTAGCCAACACCTTACCGGCCGACTGTTGCGTCTTCGGGCGCTTCGGACGAGTTTCTCCAGGCAACAACCAGTCAGCAGACTGTCGATTGGATTCAGGTGTGTAATGGTGAATCCATGTTTCATCCATGGTCACAAATCGGCGTAAATACTCCTTCTTATCGCTTTGGAATAGGCCCAGATTTAGCTTCGAAAGTTTAATTCGATTCTCTTTTTGATCGATTAAGAGAAAACGCGGCACCCATCGCGCGCATAACTTTCGCATATGCAAATACTCGTGTATGATATGACCCACACGTTCTTTTGATATGCCAATGGTGTTATCTTTACTGTTAAATTTACTTTACGGTCCCCCAACACAATATCACGAATTTTTGCGATGTTTTCTGGAGTTACTGCCTCATCAAACCTTCCGGGACGAGGTGCATCATTGGTGCTCGTACGGTCACGTCGAAATTCAGCAAACCAACATTTTACGGTGGAATGTGCTGGGGCATGCGTCCATATTTGGTATTGGGTGTCTGTCGTTTATAGTTACTTCGTTAAGTTTTCTATAGTCGATTACTATTCTAAACTTTGGTTTACCTGATGCGTCTTTTTTTTCAGCACAATCCATATTGGACTGCAAAAGCGAGAATTACTGGGCCTTATGATACCTTGGTCTAACATTTCCTGGATTTGTTTTTCAACCTCTTGCTCGTAAGCTTGAGGATAACTGTATCGTTTTGAGTATATGGGGGAGTTATGAGTAACGTTGATATTATGTTTCTCTTGGTTGCTGAAACTAAGTTGATCTCCTTCTTGGAATTGAATGTGCTGATAGGACTGTAATAATTTTTTTAATTTTGATTTTTCTTCTTTATTTAGGTGATCTAACCGATAAATATTTGTTTTTTCGCGTAATTCTGTACTCAAATTTTGTGGGGATTCAGGACTATTGCAAATATTCTTTATATACAGAATTTGAAAAATGATTTTGATTAATGTTTGGCGAATCATTTATTAATTTGTATTTTTTATTAAATAGTGTTACTGACTGGGATTTGTAGTCTATTATTCCTTGGGCTTGTGTTAACAATTTTCTGCCAACTAATAAGTCATAATCCGAAGAGAATTTATGTAAAAGGAATTCACTATTACTCATGAATATGTTATTAGAAGGAACATTGATCTTTTTATACTCTCTGCAAGAGTATATTGGGTTTGTGCAAAAGTATGTAACAGGCAAAAGGAGGCGTGGCCGACCCCATAAAGTATATATATTCTTGATCAGCATCAACAGCCGAGTCGATATAGCATTGTCCGTCTGTCCGTGTGTCTGTCCGTCCGTCCGTATGAACACCTGGATCTTTTAAACTACAAGAGCGAGAGCCACTAAATTTATAATGAAAGTCCGTTACTAACTCAGGCAGGTTAAGTTTATTTCAAATTTTTGCCACGCCCCTTACCGCCCCCACAATAAGCAAAAGACCAGACACACCTCGAAAAAAATGTAGTTTTAGGTTAATAACTCAGTAACTATGGCACTTAGGAACACCATTTCTGGTAAACAGGTTGCTAGAGACAGCCTTAATGCAATGCCATTAAAAATTTTGAGCTGCTACGCCCCCTTTTCTCATTAGAGTTAACCAAACGTTTACGCTTTAATGCCATGTTTAAGGCATTTATTCATATAGTAGGGTGCTGTAATTCAACATTCGTATAGAGACATTTAAAATCAAACTATTCTGAAAGTGGCATCAAAATACTACCTTTAACAAAAGAGCTACTGCGTTAGAAAGTTTGTTATTTAACTGCAATATCACTTACGCGCGAGAGCGAGACAGAAACATACAAACACATATTCGAACGTTCTCGATGCTTGTGTGGCGACAGCGCTGCCGGCAGACGCTGGCCGCGCAGAATACACACACATTCATATATTTATACATACGTATATGAGTAGTTAGAATATAGTCAACCGGGAATTTCCCCCTCTCCTGCGGTAAAGCGCCATCTAGCGGTGAGTAGAAAATCAGGGAGATTTGTTAGCGTCATCTAGCGGTGAGTAGAAATTAAGGGAAAGTTGGGAATTTATTAGCGCCATGGTTTGTGTCCAAAATTAAAATTGGTTTGGTTTCCTGGTTTCATAACTAAATTTTGAGGATCCGTTTGGGATCAAAAATAAAATTGGTTTCCTGGTTTCATAACTAAATTTTGAGGATCCATTGGGGATAAAAAATAAAATTTATAGTTAGCGACATCTAGCGGAGATTAGAGAAACTGACATATGGTTTGTGTCCTACATAAATAGTGAGGATCCAGTTGTTTTAACCGGGGAACATCAGGCGTAACAAATATTCTGTGATTCAGTTTGGCCGATTTAACATCAGAGTCTCATCCCGGTTGCCTATATTTTAACTACTTGTTCTCCCTCTCTCCTTTTCTTTTTTTCCTTCTTTTCTCTCTCTTTTTTGCGCTCCTCGCGAAAATTTTTTAACAAGCGAACAGAATTAACTCTACGAAAATGAATCTAATTTCACTCTGCTTTTTATTTTCTATTGATAAATATAAATTTAATCCGGTTGCGCACACCGGGAGGGTGGGTAAACCAGTTACTGTATACAGGTACTGTATACGTGCAGCCCACCTGTATTAGGGGTGAGTTTTACAAGCAGCCATACAGCTCGAATATCTGAGGACAAAACAAGTGTGCCAGTACCGATCATCTTCAATTGAGTCCGCTGTCAATCGTTGTTAACACATTTTATTGCCTTTCTTTACGAAGGTCGGTTGTGATCCTTTTGTATATCGGTCCCTTTTCTTTATCACTCATAAGTGTTCTAGGGTTAATGAGCATTTCCAAGTATCACGTCGTGAAGTCTGGTGGTCTGTGGGTTTTTTCTCATCAATGAGTTTATTTCCGGTTACACCAAAGCCGACGCATACAAACAAGAATTCCTGGTTGCCTATATTCTAACTACTTTAAGGCATAAGCTGAGGCTAAGGCAATTAATTTTCGTTTGCTTAAATCTCTTTCTCTTAAAAACGGAGTCTAAACATGTCTGAACATGTTGAATGTGTTACAGGTGTCTTCTGTTCAACCCCAAAATTAATTCTATATCCATGTCATTGATTTTATGAATACTGTCACATTTAACTAATTTTCGTTTTTTAACACTGAATACTAATTACCTTTCTTTTGCTTAAATCAGTTTCTTTTATAAATCGTGTCTTAACATGTTTGAACATGTTGAATGTCTTGCAGGTGTTCCCGATTCAACCCCAAATTTAGTTCTCGATCCACATGCTGAGTATGTCCCATGTCATTGATTTTATTACTACTGTCACATTTAATGTGTTTTCTATAATCTACAGAGAATACTAATCAAATTGATTTTGTAAAGATCCCCTCACCCCCATCCCTCTGCTGATGGACACGTCTGAACATGTTGAAGAAAGAATTAGTTTAGTATGCTTTGTGTCTACTATCCTTTAAGCCCCCATCCCCCCAAAAATTAGGTATCGATAGGCTCAATAGATACCCCTTCACGGTGATTTAATTTCTCCGAACATGTTCTCAAAGTTTCCTTTTTAGACCCCGTACTCTAAAAAAGAGTATAGGGGTCTATTAGGTTTGTCAAAAGCGAAATGTGCGTAACAGGCAGAAGGTGGCGTGGCCGACCCCATAAAGTATATATATTCTTGATCAGCATCAACAGCCGAGTCGATATAGCAATGTCCGTCTGTCCGTCTGTCTGTCTGTCCGTCTGTCCGTCCGTCCGTATGAACACCTGGATCTTTTAAACTACAAAAGCTAGAGACAAATTTGGAATGAAAGTCCGTTATCTTCGCGAGCAGATCAAGTTTATTTCAAATTGTTGCCACGCCCCTTACCGCCCACGCAATGAGCAAAAAACCATACACACCTCGAAAAAAATTTACTTTTAGGCCAATAACTCAGTAACTATGGCACTTAGGAACACCACCAAGCAGGTTGGTAGAGACAGCCTTAATGCAATGCCATTAAAATTTTTCAGCTGCCACGCCCCTTTTCCCCACATCAGCTAAAAAACTTTTACGCTTTAATGCCGTTTTTAAGGCATTTATTCATATAGTAGAGTGTTGTAATTCAACATTCGTATAGAGACATATAAAATCAAACTATTCTGAACGTGGCATCAACATACTACCTTTAACAAAAGAGCTACAGCGTTAGAAATTTTGTTATTTAAGTGCAATATCACTTACGCGCGAGAGCGAGACAGAAACATACAAACACATGTTCGAACGTTTTCGATGATTGTGTGGCGACAGCGCTGCCGGCAGACGCTGGCCGAACCGAATACACACATACATACATACATGCATACATATAATTTCAAACGAATGTGTGTTTGTATGAATAATATGTAAATGCTGATTATCGGAGAATTCTTGAAAGTGGCGCGTGGTGCAACTGATAGAGTTGCGGCAATGCGAATTGTTAATTTAATTTTTTTTAAATTTCAATTCAAAATGTCCATATAAAATGAAAATTTTTAAATTTCATTCGAAAATTTGAATTTAAATTGAATACAATTGCGCACTTCTATGGGAGTACGGGGTCTTTTACAGTCGGCTCGATCGACTGTAGCCTTTCTTACTTGTTTGAGAATGTGTTTCTTGAATCCACATTTACTTTGAAATGTTTTTAAGCTGGTACATAAACTACAATAGTACTGAACCATTTTGCTTACTGAGGTTTACTAAATCCCTACACAAGACAAAGAAGGATTATATTTATTTAAAAATCAGGTTTTTAAGGGGTAGCCGCATAAGTAAGAAAAAGATGAATAAAAATAGAATGAGAGAATAATGGAATCCAATGATTTGATTGGATACTGCATTAGTCACCATTTGCTGTTTCATTCTAATTGGTTATTGAATCGCGTGTAAATTTCCATAAAAAGCGGACGTATTCCATTCTATTCTTTAGTTCTTACAGTTTTCAGTCTAAGTGAACATTAAAGAGTTTAAAAATAAATAGCACCATGGTATGTATTAGTAACATATAATCATTTATAACTAAATAACGTTTACATTCTCAGGCTTTCTTCGAATCAATAAATGATGTGACAGGCCATGTAGGACAAGGATATACAAAAACTGGGAGCCTCACGATTGGTTATGAGTATACTATAACAGATTGTCAACTAAAGAAAACAGTCTACGGAGAGAAAATTTCTCTTTACTGATGCCGACGACAAACCCCTTTGGATTTTTATACTCTCTGCAAGAGTATATTGGGTTTGTGCAAAAGTATGTAACAGGCAGAAGCCGGCGTGGCAGACCCCATAAAGTATATATATTCTTGATCAGCATCACAAGCCGAGTCGATATAGCCATGTCCGTCTGTCTGTCCGTCTGTCTGTCCGTCTGTCTATCTGTCTGTCCGTATGAACAAACAGATTTCAGAGATGGTAAGAGCTACAAGTTCGAGCTTGGTGTCAAACGATCAGATATTTAGTCAGTCAATACAAGAATCTTTTTTTTCGATGACACGCCCCATTCGCCCACTAAAAGCAAAAAACTCGACACACCTCGGTAAAAATTGGTGTTTTCGGCAAATATCTCAGTAACTATGGCACCTAGGATCACCAATTCTGGTACGGGAGTTCCTAGCGACAGCATAGTTGCATTGTCATTTAAATTTTGGGCTGCCACGCCCTCTTTTCCCACATTTGATAAAATAGTTTACAAACTGCAATACCGTTTTTAGCGATTTTGTTCGTATGGTTATTTATAATTCGTGTGGAGACTAACTATATTAAACTATCCTGAAAGGCGCATTAAAATCGGGTTATAAACGAGAAAACTAGAAGCGTTACAATATTGTTAATTGAACGCAATATCAACCCATTGGTGCAAGCGAGACAGAAACACACAAGCACATGTTCGAACGTTTTCGCTGCCTGTGTGGCGGCAGCGCTGCCTTCGGACGCTGGCCGCGCCGAATGCACACATACATATTTGCATCATATACACATTGTTAAACGTATGTGTATTCGAATACAAACAAACAGATGTGTGTTTGATTATGCTTAGATTGTTTTTGTTTCAACGTGTTTTAATGCAAGTAATTCACATTGTAATATCTCGATACCGATTTTAATAATTTAATCGGGACAAATGCAGAGAGTATTATACGGTCGGGCGCGCTCGACTGTACTTTTCTTTCTTGTTATACTCTATGCAAGAGTATATTGGGTTTATGCAAAAGTGTGTAAAGGGCATTACTTATGAAACATAATTTTTGGTACGCACGTTCCTAGCAACTGCATAAATGCAATGTCATTAAAAATCATCAAGTAATACAATAATTTTCAAACTTCTTATGTTGGAACGTTTTCGCTGCCTGTGTGGCGGCCACCGTACGCTGTCAGCGCCGACCAATGGAATTCATATATTTGTGCAAACATATAATGTCAAACGTATGTGTACTTTGAGGTTATATTTTTACATATTTTTAGTGGCCAATTTTCATTAAATGGGTTCAAACATTTGTTGTAATATATAATAAACTTAGTATTTTGAAACAGTAATTATAACTGTAGAAACAAGTAAGATAGGTCGATCGAGCCGACTGTAAAAGACCCCGTACTCCCATAGTAGTGCGCATTTGTATTCAATATGAATTCAATTTGAAATGAAATTTAAAAATTTTAATTTTGTATGTACATTTTGAATTGAAATTTAAAAAAAAATTAAATTGAAATTATAGGTATGCATATGTATATGTATGTATGTGTGTATTCGGCGCGGCCGGCGGCTGCCGGCAGCGCTGTCGCCACACAAGCATCGAGAACGTTCGACCATGTGTTTGTATGTTTCTGTCTCGCTCTTGCGCGTAGTGATATTGTACTTAAATAACAAAGTTGTAACGTAATTTCTCTTTTGTTAAAAGTAGTATTTTGACGCCACTTTCAGGATAGTTTGATTTGATATGCCTCTAAACGAATGTTGAATTACAATACTGTACTATATGAATAAATGCCTTAAAATCGGCATTGAAGTTTAAAAGTTTTTTAGCTCTTATGAGAAAAGGGGGCGTGTCAGCTCATTCCAACGATTACAATATACCCTTTTACTCTACGAGTAACGGGTATAATTAGTATGAAAAACATTTGGGTTTACTAAGCTAAATTAATAAAACTCACACAGAATACATATGCCAATGACCAAGGTTGATCCAATTCGGACTACTATATCGTATAGCTTCCATTGGGCCGATCGGGCAAAAATATGCTCTAAACATGAATTTGTATGAAAATCTTCTGTGTTTGCCAAGCTATCTTTTCTATCAGCATGTTAATAACATATTAAAACTGAGTAACGCGTATCCTAAAGTCGCGAGGCGACTACAGCATACTTTCTTGTTAAAA
This sequence comes from Drosophila arawakana, assembly GCA_018151165.1. Taxonomy (NCBI): domain Eukaryota; kingdom Metazoa; phylum Arthropoda; class Insecta; order Diptera; family Drosophilidae; genus Drosophila; species Drosophila arawakana. Next base: position 997,446 of record JAECWX010000336.1, on the reverse strand, counting down.
TATGTTTGTTTTTTTCTTATGTAACAAAAATTTATAACATATAAATGCAGATAATCGAACAGTTCTTAAAGCGGCGCGTGGTGAAAATGTTAGAGTTGCAGCACATTCCGGAACCTTCGTCTGAGGTCGCAGGTCGAATACAGACAGTGCATATCTTTAATATTATTTTTTATACTCTCTGCAAGAGTATATTGGGTTTGTGCAAAAGTATGTAACAGACAGAAGGAGGCGTGGCCGACCCCATAAAGTATATATATTCTTTATCAGCATCACATTCCGAGTCGATATGACGATGTCCGTCCGTCTGTCTGTCTCTCTGTCTGTTTGTCTGTCCGTATGAACAAACAGATTCCAAAGATAGTAAGAGCTACAAGTTCGAGCTTGGTCTCAATCGATCACATATTTAGTCAGTCAATACAAGAATTTTTTTTTTTCGATGCCACGCCCCATTTGCCCACAATAAGCAAAAAAACTAGACACACTTCGGGAAAATCGGTGTTTTCGGCAAATATCTTAGTAACTATGGCACCTAGGATCACCAACGGAAGTTCCTAGTGACTGCATAAATGCATTACTATTAAACTATCCTGAAAGGCGCATTAAAATCGGACTATAAACAAGAAAACTAGAAGCGTTACAATATTGATAATTGAACGCAATATCAACCCATTGGCACATGTTCGAACGTTTTCGCTGCCTGTGTGGCGGCAGCGCTGCCTGCGGACGCTGGCCGTGCCGAATACACACATACATACCAGAGACCTGCAACGAGTATAAAAATTTCGAGTATAGTCGAACGCTTACTCGTGATCGTTTTGTTCGAACAAATTTGATACCCGATCGTTTGGTGTGCGTACCGCGGGCATGCTTATACTCGTTTTACTCGAGTATATACTCGAGTATTTTGCCGTTATACAACATGTTTTAAGCAAGCCAAACAGAAACTTATAATATTTTGCATGAAATATTCTCAGCGGTGGTACTAGACTAAATGATTTAACGGCTTTAAAGAATGTACTTTAAATACATTGACATTTAATAATAAATGTAATTCTGTTTTTATTATTTTGTTCATAAGTTTTTTACAGAATTTAAATGTGACAATTTATAGAAATCAGCATTACAATGGTAATTTGGAAACCCTTTGTAACGCTCAACAGATAAACGTAGATGGGAATTCCCTTGTTTGGCCAGAGTATGACTCTCTGAGTTTTGTAAAAGGGGTTGTTTTGCATTTAGCGCAATATTTGCAGCAGGTAGAAACTCTTCCGTTTTGGTTTTTCTGTCTTAAAGAAAATATAAGCGAAATGCGTGGTATGCCAAACATATCAATACTTGCTCGCACTAATACACACAAACAAAGACAAGTCTCGAGATTGTTGCGAGTGCCATCAGTGTTGCTCTATAAATTGTTTTCCGCCAGAACTAGCTTTAACTTATGTGTACATGGGAAAATCAATGCACATATATTACAATTATTTCATTTTTTATATTATGCACTGTGGGTTTTAATTTTATTAATAATAAAAGAAGAAGAAAAACATATGTTTAAACATTTTTCTTATTATTTTTCATTGAAATTTAGCCATTTCGCTTTTTTTCCGCTAGAACTAGCATATTTTCATTTTAATAAATGACAACACTGCGAACGTCACGCAACGCAAGCGAACCAACGAACTTGCTTGTTATTTTTTATTTTTTTTATTTTTTTATTTAAGAGCTAACTTATTAATAATAAAATTAAAGGCTAGCTTAACACTATGGCTTTGGCGGCAGAGGCCTTCAGCTCTAGATTTGTGTTTATAAGTGTATTTGTTTTCTAATGGTATTGTATGTTGTATTTACAGTGTTAACATGTGTGATGTACATGATTTTTTTTTTTTTTTTATATGTGGTGATATAGATTAGTTAATTTTAAGTATTTCAGGATGTTTGATGTGTTTGAAGGAGTGGGGTTGGCTAAGCATTGGAGGGGGTTGGTGTTATTAAATATTGCTTCTCTTTGAGGTTTTAGTGTACTGCAGTTTGTGAGGATGTGCTCGAGTGTTATGGTGTCGTTGCAGAGGGGACATACACCGGGGGATTTATCTATGTAGTGTTTGTGGGTTATTTTGGAGTGTCCGAGTCTCAGTCTAGTTATTATTATTTGATCTTTTCTCGAGAAGTGTAGTGAGTTTCTTTTAAGAATATGGTAATTGTTAAGTTTGTTTGGGTTGTTTGTTTGGTACCAGGCTGATGTTTCGGTTATGTTGGATTGCAGTTTTGTGAGGTGGATGTTTTTTAAGTATTTTTGTATGTCTTGTATGTTAAGGTTTTCCTTTGTTATTAGAGGCTGATTCGCTGCATTTTTGGCAGAAGTATCTGCTAGTTCGTACCCTACTATTCCTACATGCCCGGGCACCCAGAGTAGTTTGAATTTGGGGAAGTTTTTGTTGATAACATTGCGAGCGTATGAGGGGTAATGTTCATTGTTGTTTGGGTTGTTAATTGCGTCTATTGCAGAGAGTGAGTCGGTACATATGCAGAAATTACCTCTTTTGTTTTTTAGAGTTTCTAGGGCTTCTACTATTGCGATGAGTTCTGCGGAAAATACGGAGGAGTAGTGGGGTAGGAGATATGATTTGATGGTATTGGCTTCGGTTGTGATAGCAAAGGTAGTGGTAGTGCTGTTTTGAGATCCATCTGTACAGATGTATGTGTATTTAGGGTTGTCTATGGTCTTAATTCGAATGAATTCGGCTTTGTATGTTTGTGGGCATGTGTTTTTATACTCTCTGCAAGAGTATATTGGGTTTGTGCAAAAGTATGTAACAGGCAAAAGGAGGCGTGGCAGACCCCATAAAGTATATATATTCTTGATCAGCGTCAAAAGCCGAGTCGATATAGCCATGTCCGTCTGTCTGTCCGTCTGACCGTCTGTCCGTATGAACAAACAGATTTCAGAGATGGTAAGAGCTACAAGTTCGAGCTTGGTGTCAAACGATTACATATTTAGTCAGTCAATACAAGAGACTTTTTTTTTTGCGATGCCACGCCCCATTCGCCCACAATAAGCAAAAAAATGGACACACCTCGGAAAAAATTGGTGTTTTCGGCAAATATCTCAGTAACTATGGCACCTAGGATCACCAATTCTGGTACTGGTGTTCCTAGCGAGAGCATAGTTACATTGCCATTTAAAATTTTGGACTGCCACGCCCACTTTTCCCACATTTGATAAAAAAGTCTGGAACCTTCAATGCCGGTTTTGGCGAACTTGTTCGTATCGTACAGTATTGTAATTATATAATTCGTGTGAAGACTAAATATATTAAACTATACTAAAAGGCACATTAAAATCGGGCTATAAACAAGAAAACTAGAAGCGTTACAATATTGATAATTGAACGCAATACCAACCCGTAGGTGCAAGCGAGATAGAAACACACAAGCACATGTTCGAACGTTTTCGCTGCCTGTGTGTCGGCAGCGCTGCCCGCGGTCGCTGGCCGCACCGAATACACACATACATACATATATGCATCATGTACATATTGCCAAACGTATGTGTATTCGAATACAAACAAACAGATGAGTGTTTGATTATGCTTAGATTGTTTTTGTTTCAACGTGTTTTAATGCAAGTAATTCACATTGTAATATCTCGATACCGATTTTAATAATTTAATCCGGAAAAGTGCAGAGAGTATTATATAGTCGGGCGTGCTCGACTGTACTTTTCTTTCTTGTTTAATAATTTTTTTTGTTTTTAGTTTTGTATAAAATTTTAACAACAAATGTTTTTTGTTAATAAATAAATGTTCGATTTTAAACAAAATAGTTTCCACTGACGAACGCGGGTAACTTAAAATTATTAGCAATTTTATGTTTAAAATTTTTAATTTGTTTATAGGAGATTACTGTTTTTGTTTAAAAAGAGTTCGAAAGATTTTAAAAACACGGTTATCGGTTCTGAACGTATCACCAACTGAACTCCTACAGCAGGCGATTTTTACCTTACCTGGTTCGTCAACAAGTTCAATCAGGGTTGTTTTTCAGAGGTATCCGAAAATCATTATTGGTTGACCCTAGTATTTAATTGTTATGCAGGTGACATACATTAAAGGAAACAAGTAAGAAAGGCTACAGTCTATCGAGCCGACTGTAAAAGACCCCGTACTCCCATAGAAGTGCGCAATTGTATTCAATTTAAATTCAAATTTTCAAATGAATTTTAAAAATTTTAATTTTATATGTACATTTTGAATTGAAATTTAAAAAAAAAACAAGTAAGAAAGGCTACAGTCGACCGAGCCGACTATAAAAGACCCCGTACTCTCATAGTAGTGCACATTTGTATTCAATTTGAATTGAAATTTAAGAAAAAAACAAGTAAGAAAGGCTACAGTCGACCGAGCCGACTATAAAAGACCCCGTACTCTCATAGTAGTTTGTATTCAATTTCAATTGAAATTAAAAAAAATAATTTAACAATTCGCATTGCCAGCATTCGAACCTACAACCTCAGACAAACTCTATCAGTTGCACCACGCGCCACTTTCAAGAATTCTCCGAATATCAGCATTTACATATTATTCATACAAACACACATTCGTTTGAAATTATATGTATGCATGTATGTATGTATGTGTGTATTCGGCGCGGCCAGCGTCTGCCGGCAGCGCTGTCGCCACAGCGTCTGCCGGCAGCGCTGTCGCCACACAAGCATCGAAAACGTTCGAACATGTGTTTGTATGTTTCTGTCTCGCTCTCGCGCGTAAGTGATATTGCAGTTAAATAACAAACTTTGTAACGCAGTAGCTCTTTTGTTAAAAGTAGTATGATGATGCCCCTTTCAGAATAGTTTGATTTTATATGTCTCTATACTTATGTTGAATTACAATACCCTACTATATGAATAAATGCCTTAAACATGGCATTAAAGTGAAAACGTTTGGTTAACCCTCAGGAGAAAAGGGGGCGTGGCAGCTCAAAATTTTTAATGGCATTGCATTAAGGATGTCTCTAGCAACCTGTTTACCAGAAATGGTGTTCCTAAGTGCCATAGTTACTGAGTTATTGGCCTAAAACTAAATTTTTTTCGAGGTGTGTCTGGTTTTTTGCTCATTGCGGGGGCGGTAAGGGGCGTGGCAAAAATTTGAAATAAACTTAACCTGCCTGGGTTAATAACGGACTTTCATTATAAATTTGGTGGCTCTAGCTTTTGTAGTTTAAAAGATCCAGGTGTTCATACGGACGGACAGACAGACGGACAGACGGACAGACGGACAGACGGACATTGCTATATCGACTCGGCTGTTGATGCTGATCAAGAATATATATACTTTATGGGGTCGGCCACGCCTCCTTCTGCCTGTTACGCACATTTCGCTTCTGACAAACCTAATAGACCCCTCTACTCTTTTTTAGAGTACGGGGTCTAAAAATTTAACAATTCGCATTGCCAGCATTCGAACCTACAACCTCAGACAAACTCTATCAGTTGCACCACGCGCCACTTTCAAGAATTCTCCCCGAATATCAGCATTTACATATTATTCATACTAACACACATTCGTTTGAAATTCTATGTATGCATGTATGTATGTGTGTATTCGGTGCGGCCAGCGTCTGCCGGCAGCGCTGTCGCCACACAAGCATCGAAAACGTTCGAACATGTGTTTGTATGTTTCTGTCTCACTCTCGCGCGTAAGTGATATTGCAGTTAAATAACAAACTTTCTAACGCAGTAGCTCTTTTGTTAAAAGTAGTATGATGATGCCACTTTCAGAATAGTTTGATTTTATATGTCTCTATACTTATGTTGAATTACAACACTCTACTATATGAATAAATGCCTTAAACATGGCATTAAAATGAAAACGTTTGGTTAACTCTCAGGAGAAAAGGGGGCGTGGCTGCTCAAAATTTTTAATGGCATTGCATTAAGGATGTCTCTAGCAACCTGTTTACCAGAAATGGTGTTCCTAAGTGCCATAGTTACTGAGTTATTGGCCTAAAACTACATTTTTTTCGAGGTGTGTCTGGTTTTTTGCTCATTGCGGGGGCGGTAAGGGGCGTGGCAAAAATTTGAAATAAACTTAACCTGCCTGGGTTAATAACGGACTTTCATTATAAATTTGGTGGCTCTAGCTTTTGTAGTTTAAAAGATCCAGGTGTTCATACGGACGGACAGACAGACGGACAGACGGACATTGCTATATCGACTCGGCTGTTGATGCTGATCTAGAATATATATACTTTATGGGGTCGGCCACGCCTCCTTCTGCCTGTTACGCACATTTCGCTTCTGACAAACCTAATAGACCCCTATACTCTTTTTTAGAGTACGAGGTCTAAAAAGGAAACTTTGAGAAAATGTTCGGAGAAATTAAATCACCGACAAGGGGTATCTGTTGAGCCTATCGATACCTAATTTTTGGGGGGATGGGGGCTAAAAGGATAGTAGACACAAAGCAAAAGAGAAAGAGATTATCAGCTGTGCCGGTCGTGTTTTTTTGCGCTCTGTCTATTTTAATTATTTCCGCCTTAATTTGTGTATTTTAAAATTCAAATTGTTGAAAATTTAATTTGTGCTAAGTATGCCCAAAATCTGGTTTGTGCAAAGTTTTATTTGGTGTGCATTATTACGAAATATTAACATATTTTTATTAATACAGCATCTCAGCTGTGTTTTTGTTTGTGCCCGTTTTTGCTGTGACCTTTGCTCCCTTTTCGTGGCTCTGCTGAGCAATATATAAGTTTGTGTGTTTGTTCGCTTGCACACAATTTCTCACTTGCGCTTGCATCCACGGTTTGCCTTTGTTGATTAACTGTTTCTCGTTAACATTTGTTTTTGTATTCTTGCGAATTCTGTTTTCGAGCTTATTTGTTTACATCTAAGGTATTTTGTGTACTCTTATTTTTTTCTCCTTGTCACTCTATTTGCTGAGTTATTTTTGAGTGAAATGGCATGCTGCAAAAACAATTGCAATTATGGTCCATCTCGTGACAGTGACCAACCAAATTATGTGCACTGTTGGTTGTGTGACAACATTATGCATATAAAATGTGCTGGTCTTACTGGGCGTGAATTCGAAAAATTCATATCCTCAGCCAAAGTAGGCAGTGGTGGATTACGATGGTCATGTCCAGTTTGTATTGAGCTGCAATGTGATTTTTCACGTATGTATAATACTGTGAAAAAAACAATTTCTTAAGTTGCGCTCACTTGCTAAGAAGCTAAACACTGATTTTGATATTAGTGCGGACTTGCTTAGCAATTATAAGTTTGAGACCCCACCTGATCCCACCTGTTCTCAGCAACAACTTACTCCTCACCTCACCTCTGCATAATGGGCCTCCCCTTTTATCCTTTTCTCCCTCTCCCAGTAACTCTTCACCCCCTCCTTCCCATATTCTTCCTGTAACATCTCCTGTACCTGATCAACCCACATGTGCCAATGTTGCTTTCCCGGCACTGCCTGTCCCCCCTGTAACCGATCCATCACTCATTACTATAAAAACAGTGGCTGTTAATGGAGTTGCGGCTAAGAGTAAAAACTCTAAAAGTCCCCCTAACCGACGTAACAGTCGATCTACTGCCACCCCCGCAGTCGCCCCTTCACCGCCTAATATAAATGTGGTACCTGGCATTACCCCTAATGTTGCAAATGTTGCAACTCCCATAATTGTTCAGCCTCCTCTGCTTACCGTCGTGGCTCCACGCAAGCATATATTTATATCTAGGCTTTACGCAGACACGACTATCGAGTCAGTGGCTGCATTTATCGCTTCCAAAACTCCTGGCAGCGTTAGTATATCTAAATTTAATTTCGCTGAGCCTAGAGAGATCTCCTCATTTAAGATTAGTGTATCCCCTGAAATGTTTCCTGCCATATGTGATCCAAAGTTTTGGCCTCCTCATATGATTGTTCACGAGTTTAAACAAAAGATTAGAACTCGTGCAAATCCTATCTCCCTTCCGACTAGTGGTCCGTCTCAATCGGCCCCAGCAATAGTCTCAAAAAACTAGACTCTGACCAACTTTTCATTCTATATCAGAATGTAAGGGGTTCGGGGTCTAAATTAAAACAATTACATAAGAATAGTTTCTCTTTTGATTCTGATATTGTTGCATTTTCAGAGACTTGGCTTAACTCTAGTATAGCTGATAATGAAATAATGTCATCAACATATAATATATTTAGACGCGATCGTCCTAATCGACGTGGTGGTGGAGTCCTTATTTCAGTGAAATCCAGCCTTAATGCTGAAATAATAGATGTTTCACCACTAGATGAAATTGAAATTGTTGCCGTTAAGGTTTCTTTTTCGTCATTTGCGCTTTATGTTACTTGTTCCTATATTCCTCCATAGTCTGAAATGTCGATTTATTTGCATCATTTCAATTTCATTAAAGAAACACTTAGTCACATTCGTGATCAAGATTTCTTTGTGACACTTGGTGATTTTAACTTGCCAAACGTTTCCTGGACGTGTTCTGACAAGTTTAATTACATTCCCACACCTAATAATGACTTTTTAGATGGTTTGATTGATCTTCCTCTTTTTCAAGTCAATCATATATATAATCGTCTAAACAGAATGCTGGATCTCATCTTTGTAAATGATTCATCCAGTGCCGTTGTCACTAGATCTTCTCCTGTAGTTGTACCTGAAGATTCTTTTCATCCCACTCTTGGACTATCCTTGACTATTCCTAACTTAACCCATTTAGCTCCTTCTTTCTCTTCCAAGTCGCGCCGTTGCTTCCGCAAAAGAAATTATCCCTTGCTAAATCAACTGATTCTTGCTACCGACTGGTCTATACTATACAGCACGAATGATATTAACATAGCTGTCGAGTATTTTTACAACATTTTAAACTCAATTTTTGATGTCTGCATTCCATTTTGTGTTGTAAAGTCCGTTTCACGTAAACCACCTTGGTTTTCAACAAGACTATCCAACTTAAAAAACAAAAAATCTAAATATTTTAAAAAGTTTAAGCAGACAGGTTCTATCTTAGACTTTTTAAATTATTCTAAATTAAAAGCTTCCTTTACCCTTCTCAATTCTCAATGCTATGAAAGTTATCTCATTAGCTGTAAGAATCAATTTGCGCGTGATCCTAAACAATTCTTTAATTTTGTTAATTCTAAACGTAAATATAGTACCTTACCAAATTCCTTCTTTTTCAATTCCTGTAAAGTAATCGATGATTCGGCTGCTTCCGATCTCTTTGCTACCTTTTTTCAATCAACATACACCTCCAGTTTGCCTACTAACTTCTCTTACCCCTATAATCTCCCATCCACTAACTCTGTTTTCTTATCTCACATTACTGATAGTTGCATGCTTTCCTAACACCCTAAAGTCTGCCTTTATGTATGCAGATGATGTGAAATTATTATTATCTTATAAGAACCCTTCGGATCATGCGTTATTACAAGATGATTTAAACACAATGCATAACTGGTGCATAACAAATCACTTGCACCTCAATTTCTCTAAATGCCCATTTATGACTTTTAACAGGGTTACTCCTTACATAGCCAATTACTATATCGACAATGTACCCTTAAAACGCATACTATTAGTTGAAGATCTTGGTGTTTTCTTTGATAATAAATTAAGTTTCACACATCATATCTCCACAATTGTTAATAAAGCCAAGGGCACTCTTGGATTTATTAAACGCTGGTCTAAGGAATTTAATGATCCCTTCGTCACTAAACTTCTTTATACATCCCTTGTCCGGCCCATTCTTGAATATTGTTCATGCGTCTGGTCTCCTCAACATGCACATACTCCAGATTTAATTGAGTCGGTGCGAAAGCAGTTTTTACTCTTTGCACTTCGCGGACTCAATTGGGACCCTAACCTTCGTCTTCCATCCTACACCAACAGGCTCTTACTCCTCGATCTTCCGTCCCTTATTAATCGCAGGAGAGTTCTTGGAGTTATTTTTCTTCATAAACTTATAATTGGCTCCCCATCCCTCTTAGAACGTCTAAATTTTAACATTCCAGCCAGGGCAACCAGGTACTACATCCCTTTATTTCTTTCTACATGCACTACTGACTACGCTTTGCACAATCGTTTTCGGGTACTATGCACTAATTATAATCATTACTATAGAATAATTGATACATCTCTCTCTCTTTTCCAACTTAAAGCTTCACTTTTCAGTCAACTCCGTTAAATCTCTGATTTCCATGGGTAGTATGTTTGGAATCCCTTCCATTCATGCGTCCCTTTAAATCAGAGATCTTTCGTGTTAGTTTTGGCACACATTTTTATTGATCTGGTTGGGTTTTTCAGGGTTTTCCCAATCCTCGCAACATATGTTGGATCAATTTCAATACTTTTTATCCCCAGATTAACTATTAACTATTAATTAATTTATCAATCTAAACTACTAAATTTTTGTTTAAGCCTTTTCAGTTTAAAATAAAATTTTTTTCTTTTTATATTTTTACCTTGTAAATGTTATTAATATTAATTTTAATATATTTATAATCTTATTTTTGCTTAATACTCGCGACTGTTCTTAGTCTGCGTTAATAAATAAAAAAAAAAAAAAAAAAATACTAAACTAATTCTTTCTTCAACATGTTCAGACGTGTCCATCAGCAGAGGGATGGGGGTGAGGGGATCTTTACAAAATCAATTTGATTAGTATTCTCTGTAGATTATAGAAAACACATTAAATGTGACAGTAGTAATAAAATCAATGACATTGGACATACTCAGCATGTGGATCGAGAACTAAATTTGGGGTTGAATCGGGAACACCAGCAAGACATTCAACATGTTCAAACATGTTAAGACACGATTTATAAAAGAAACTGATTTGAGCAAAAGAAAGGTAATTAGTATTCAGTGTTAAAAAACGAAAATTAGTTAAATGTGTTAGTATTCATAAAATCAATGACATGGATATAGAATTAATTTTGGGGTTGAACAGAAGACACCTGTAACACATTCAACATGTTCAGACATGTTTAGACTCCGTTTTTAAGAGAAAGAGATTTAAGCAAACGAAAATTAATTGCCTTAGCCTCAGCTTATGCCTTAAAGTAGTTAGAATATAGGCAACCAGGAATTCTTGTTTGTATGCGTCGGCTTTGGTGTAACCGGAAATAAACTCATTGATGAGAAAAAACCCACAGACCACCAGACTTCACGACGTGATACTTGGAAATGCTCATTAACCCTAGAACACTTATGAGTGATAAAGAAAAAGGACCGATATACAAAAGGATCACAACTGACCTTCGTAAAGAAAGGCAATAAAATGTGTTAACAACGATTGACAGCGGACTCAATTGAAAATGATCGGTACTGGCACACTTGTTTTGTCCTCAGATATTCGAGCTGTATGGCTGCTTGTAAAACTCACCCCTAATACAGGTGGGCTGCACGTATACAGTACCTGTATACACTGTCACTGGTTTACCCACCCTCCCGGTGTGCGCAACCGGATTACATTTATATTTATCAATAGAAAATAAAAAGCAGAGTGAAATTAGATTCATTTTCGTAGAGTTAATTCTGTTCGCTTGTTAAAAAATTTTCGCGCGGAGCGCAAAAAAGAGAGAGAAAACAAGAAAGAAAAGTACAGTCGAGCGCGGCCGACCGTATAATACTCTCTGCATTTGTCCCGATTAAATTATTAAAATCGGTATCCACATATTACTTTGTGTTTTACTTGCATTAAAACACGTTGAAACAAAAAGCATCTAAGCATAATCAAACACACATCTGTTTGTTTGTGTTCGAATACACATACGTTTGACAATATATGATTCATGCATGTATGTATGTGTGCATTCGGCGCGGCCAGCGTCCGAAGGCAGCGCTGCCGCCACACAGGCAGCGAAAACGTTCGAACATGTGCTTGTGTGTTTCTATCTCGCTTGCACCAATGGGTTGATATTGCGTTCAATTATCAATATTGTAATGCTTCTAGTTTTCTTGTTTATAGTCCGATTTTAATGCGCCTTTCAGGATAGTTTAATATAGTTAGTCTCCACACCAGTTATAAACTACAATACTGTAGGATACGGAAAAAACGGCATTGAAGCTTGAAAACTATTTTATAAATTGTGGGGAAAGTGGGCGTGGCAGTCCAAAATTTTAAATGACAATGTAAGTATGCTGTCGCTAGGAATACCCGTACCAGAATTGGTGATCCTAGGTGTCATAGTTACTGAGATATTTGCCGAAAACACCAATTTTTCACGAGGTGTGTCCAGTTTTTTGCTTATTGTGGGCGAATGGGGCGTGGCATCGAAAAAAAAAAAGATTCTTGTATTGACTGACTAAATATCTGATCGTTTGACACCAAGCTTGAACTTGTAGCTCTTACCATCTCTGAAATCTGTTTGTTCATACGGACAGACAGACGGACAGACAGACAGACGGACAGACGGACAGACGGACATGGCTATATCGACTCGGCTTGTGATGCTGATCAAGAATATATATACTTTATGGGGTCTGCCACGCCTCCTTCTGCCTGTTACATACTTTTGCACAAACCCAATATACTCTTGCAGAGAGTATAAAAAGAAAATGAGTATAAAAAGAAAGATGGAGAACAAATAGTTAGAATATAAGCAACCGGGATGAGACTCTGATAATAAATCGGCCAAACTGAATCACAGAATATTTGTTACGCCTGATGTTCCCCGGTTAAAACAACTGGATCCTCACTATTTATGTAGGACACAAACCATATGTCAGTTTCTCTAATCTCCGCTAGATGTCGCTAACTATACATTTTATTTTTGATCCCCAATGGATCCTCAAAATTTAGTTATGAAACCAGGAAACCAAACGAATGTGTGTTTGTATGAATAATATGAAAATGCTGATATTTGGAGAATTCTTGAAAGTGGCGCGTGGTGCAACTGATAGAGTTTGTCTGAGGTTGTAGGTTCGAATGCTGGCAATGCGAATTGTTAAATTATTTTTTTTAAATTTCAATTCAAAATGTACATAAAAAATTAAAATTTCATTTGAAAATTTGAGTTCAAATTGAATACAAATGCGCACTGCTATGGGAGTACGGGGTCTTTTATAGTCGGCTCGGTCGACTGTAGCCTTTCTTACTTGTTTTTTTTTTGTATTTTTTTCTTTTTGTTTCACTTAATCAATATTTTATTTGTACGTTAAAAAGTTTCACTTAGTTTAGTTGCTTAGTTTTTTTCTCATAATTCACTTTATTGGCTTAGTTACGATTGAGTTTGTTTTTTGTTTGTTTGCACAGATAGCTATTTCGAATTTTATTGAGATAACCAGGTATAGGTGGAATTTGTTCTCTCCTAATTCTATCGCGTCTTCTTGAATTATTTTGGTTTACACGTCACTGTCGAGGTTTGACACGATATTTACCGTCGCTTGGGTTGCCTTCGCGTTGAAGAAGCGAGATTTATAAATTCACGACAACTTGCTTTATTGATGATCAACTTAAGACTAACTGATATCTGCTTAATAGATAATAATGAAAGTTCTGTTTACAGGGATTCAAATGTTTACAATTTGGGGGTGACCGCTAAAAGCTGGGAACCAAGAATTGTCCGATTTCACATCTTGTGCCTAGGAGCCAAAATATGCTGATCGAGCGGTTTTCGATCGTTGCTGATCGATTGGGGGAGATGCTCCGGCTAGTCTGCTCTTTGTTTACGATTGCCGAAATTGTTTACAAGTGCAGCTTGGGAATGTTTATAGTTGGGGAATAGCTATTGATGTGGAATTCGACGTTTAGGCTGCTATGTACTATTGTTATGTATAATGTAGACGTATTCAGTATAATTATGTCACTATATACATATATGCATACATTTATTTTCAAACGAATGTGTGTTTGTATGAATAACATGTAAATGCTGATGAATCGGAGAATTCTTCAAAGTGGCGCGTGGTGCAACTGGTAGAGTTGCGGCGCGTTGGTCTGAGGTTGTAATTTCGAATGCTGACAATGAGAATGGTTATTATAATTTTTTTTAAATTTCAATTCAAAATGAACATATAAAATTAAAATTTTTAAATTTCATTTGAAAATTTGAATTCACCATCACAAGCCGAGTCGATATAGCCATGTATGTTTGATTATAATTGTTTTTTTTTTGTTTCAACGTGTTTTAATGCAAGTACTACAAATTGTAATATCTCGATACCGATTTTAATAATTAAATCGAGAAGCAGTGCGGAGACTGTACTTTTTTTTCTTGTTGTTCATACAGACAAATAGACAGTCGGACAGACGGACATGCCTATATCGACTCAGCTTGTGATGCTGATCAAGAATATATATACTTTATGGCGTCTGCCACGCCTCCTTCTACCTATTACATACATTGCACAAACCCAATATCGCTTGCAGAGTATAAAGAGCAAATTGCGACAGAAAAATGTATTAAATGGTCGTCAGTCAAAAAGCATATGCAATATTATTTATGATCTTAAGTGTATTAATTTTATACTTACTGCGATTACTCTACTTAAAAATTAAAATCAATATTTTTACATAAAGACCACAGATACCGCTCCATTGTCAACGTTAAGTGGTCTTACCACATATGTTCAGCAACTGTCTGTAGATCTATCTGATATCATGGAGCAAATTGGAAAATTTCAAGAGCAACTGGTGGATCTTCGACGCTGCGGTTCACGAAGATTTTTTACATCACCTTTGGCTTCTACACACTTGTTCGATTCACAATCGATAACAGCTCCATCTTCTACAGCTAAGCAAAGTCAAGACGTGCCAATAGAAGTGGGAGTCGGATCAAGCACGCCACCTAATTGTGTAAATCAACCCCACGGTGTAGTGCGTATTCGTCCACTGCTCAATATGGAATCATTTTTCGTATTTTGCAATCAAAAAATTCGAGGTGGGGGCTGGACTTCAGTAGCCAAACGCTATGATGGCAGTGAAAATTTCAGACGTAAGTGGACGGATTATAAAATTGGGTTCGGAGCATTGACAACGGAATTTTTTATTGGGCTCGAAAAGTTACACCAGATTACTGACAGTGGTGACTATGAATTGCTTGTTATGCTAGAAAATCGAAAGCAAGACCTGCGGTACGCCTTATATAATCATTTTAGTATTGGCTCTGAATCTGAACAGTATCGTCTAAATGTATTAGGAAGCTATCAGGGCAATGCTTCCGATGCATTGCGCCAACATATTGGGAAAAAGTTTAGCACATTCGACAGAAATAATAATGACAGCGATTTGAATTGCGCTGTGGCTCAGTCTGCAGCATACTGGTATGCTAACTCCTGCACTTTAAGGTGGGTTCATCATTTCTCAATTTGCTTAATTTAATTTGCATTCTATATATTTTCAGCAATCCATTTGGCATTTATCAACGTTTATTGGAACGTGATGTAGATGAATTTAGGGGAATTTTGTGGCACGGTTTTCTTGATGGTCCCAAAGGATCTTTAAAACGGTTACAAATGCTGATACGGCCTCGTACAGTGATGGACTAATCACATTTATGTCATGGGGCCACATTTATGAAATGAAGCACATAAAAAAAAGAAATCAGTATCCTATTGATAAGAATAATATATAAAACAACTTTTCGATATTGTCCTATTCCTATTTATAGTGCTTATTCGGTTTTTAACAGGCTACCAGAATTGTACTTGCAAAGTGCAATTTCTATTTGTAAAACGTTACAAGTACAAATGCAATACAAAACAAGAAAGAATGCTATAGTTGCCGCGCGACTTTAGGATACCCGTTACTCAGTTTTAATATGTTATTAGTAATCGTAATGGATAAGATAGCTTGGCAAACAGAACATTTTCATACAAATTCATGTTTAGAGCATATATTCGACCGATCGTTCATATGGGAGCTATACGATATAGTAGTCCGATTTGGATCAAACTTGGTGAATAAATGGACATCAAGACTTGTTTGGTTGAGCACAAAAATTCAACTAACTTTATTTCTTAAAATCCTAGGCCTTATATAGCTAAAAATTACAGCGGAGTACAGCTCTCCTCTAAGAATTTGGTGTTGTACCCCACGCACAGGATAGAGCGTGGTTTAATATTTAGAAGTATTTTTATCTTAGGCTTCGTTGCCAAGCATGGAAACGGGTCGCAAGCATAGATAGACAAGTATATTCATAGATTACAAATTTAGGGTTTACATCGTTTCTTAAAATAATCGCTGCGTTGTTAATTTCTGTTAATATAATATGTTCGTGCTTGAACATTCTGCCAAGGGCCACAGAAACGGCGGTTACTCAATTAAAATTAAATTACATTTAAACCATGTTTACCACATTTTTTTGTTGTCGCTGTTAATGCTGCTGACGCTTCTGTAGTCGCTGTTGCTGTTGACGCTGCTTCTGTCCTGATGCTGACTCTGCTGCTGATGCTGCTGTTGATGCCTCTGCTCACGCTACTGTTGATGCCTCTGCTCACGCTGCTGCTGATGCCTCTGCTCACGCTGCTGCTGATGCCTCTGCTCACGCTGCTGCTGATGCCGCTGACGATGCTGACGCTGACGCTTATGTCGCTGACGCTTAGTCGCTGCTGTCTTTGCGGACGTTGTTTCTAGCTCTTGGGGTTGTAAGTCCTCTAGCCACTCCGATTTCCGATTCTATTGCTTAAGAATCGTTTTTAGACCTCGTACTTTTCTTTTTCACTTTCCGATGTAAGCCTCGGAAACGCTAAATTTTTTACCATCGAGTTAGATTCTCGATCGCACACAATTCCGACGTAAAGCCTCGGAAACGCTAAATTTTTTTTATTTTTATTCGCTGCCTCTTTTCTTTTAGAGCGCTAGAGTTTTTGTTAATCCTCTTCGGATATTTATTATCTCTGTCTCACAAGGAGAACTAGAGCAATCAGTTCTGCGTTTCGATCACAGACTCGAAAACGCTCACTCTGTCTCCTCAAAGGGAGAACAAGAGCCATCAGTACTGCGCTTCTTATGATAGCAACAGACCAATATTTAGCAACCTTAAGGACATCACTATAAGATGCTGGTTTAAAATTCTGTGTCTCTTACCACTGGTGGGGGAAAACAACAGAATGCTCGAAGGACCAATGAATAAATGGACTTCGAGACTTTATTATATTTTTCTCGACTTCAGCCTCGAAATTTCTCACTCTGCCTCCTCAAAGGGAGAACAAGAGCCAGCAGTTCTGCGTTTCGATCACAGACTCGAAAACGCTCACTCTGTCTCCTCATAGGGAGAACAAGAGCCATCAGTACTGCGCTTCTTATGATAGCAACAGACCAATATTTAGCAACCTTAAGTACATCACTATAAGGTGCTGGTTTAAAATTCTGTGTCTCTTACCACTGGTGGGGGAAAACAACAGAATGCTCGAAGGACCAATGAATAAATGGACATCAAGACTTGGTTGGTTGAGCACAAAAATTGAACTAACTTTATTTCTTAAAATCCTAGGCCTTATATAGCTACAAATTACAGCGGAGTACAGCTCTCCTCTTAGAATTTGGTGTTGTACCCCACGCACAGGATAGAGCGTGGTTTTATATTTAGAAGTATTTTTATCTTAGGCTTCGTTGCCAAGCATGGAAACGGGTCGCAAGCATAGATAGACAAGTATATTCATAGATTACAAATTTAGGGTTTACATCGTTTCTTAAAATAATCCCTGCGTTGTTAATTTCTGTTAATATAATATGTTCGTGCTTGAACACTTGGTCAGTATATATATAATATATAGTATATATATTATATTATATGTGAGTTTTATTAACATAGCTTAGTTAACGCAGAAGTTTTTCATACTAATTCATATTTGGAGCGTATATTTAACCGATTGGCCCTATGTGAGCTATACGATATAGTTGTCCGATTTAAATCAAACTTAGTCAGTACATGTCTTGCCCAGACATGTACTTTCAGTGTAAATTTAGTTCAGATAGCATGGCTAACAAAAAAGTTTCCTATACTAAACCGATTTGGTCAGCGTTTGGATTATGTCCCACAGATCATTCATCTGCCGCGCCGAACTCTGACGTGTGCCGCACAGATTTTGTATCCTCTGCTGCTCCTCCTTGCAGGCATCGCCACTCTGCTGCACCAGTTCCTTCTGCGTCTCCAGGATCTGCTGCACTAGGCGTCCCTGTTGTGCATCTTGATCGAGTTTTGCACTCTTGTGCAAGTTTATGTTATTTAACTCCAATATCACCCAATGCGCTGGCCGCGCCGAACACACACATACATATATAAATATATGCATACATTTAATTTCAAACGAATGTGTGTTTGTATGAATAACATGTAAATGCTGATGAATCGGAGAATTCTTGAAAGTGGCGCGTGGTGCAACTGGTAGAGTTGCGGCGCGTTGGTCTGAGGTTGTAGTTTCGAATGCTGACAATGAGAATGGTAATTATAGTTTTTTAAAAATTTCAATTCAAAATGCACACATAAAATTTAAATTTTTAAATTTCATTTAAAGAAGGAGGCGTGGCAGACCCCATAAAGTATATATATTCTTGATCAGCATCACAAGCCGTGTCGATATAGCCATGTCCGTCTGTCCGACTGTTTGTCTGTATGAACAACAAGAAAAATATGTACAGTCTCTGCACTACCTACGCCACCTAATTGTGTAAATCAACCCCACGGTGTAGTGCATATTCGTCCACCGCTCAATATGGAATCATTTTTCGTATTTTGCAATCAAAAAATTCGATGTGGGGGCTGGACTTCAGTAGCCAAACGCTATGATGGCAGTGAAAATTTCAGATGTAAGTGAACGGATTATAAAATTGGGTTCGGAGCATTGTCAACGGAATTTTTTATTGGGCTCGAATAGTTACACCAGATTACTGACAGTGGTGACTATGAATTGCTTGTTATGCTAGAAAATCGAAAGCAAGACCTGCGGTACGCCTTATATAATCATTTTAGTATTGGCTCTGAATCTGAGCAGTATCGTCTAAATGTATTAGGAAGCTATCAGGGCAATGCTTCCGATGCATTGCGCCAACATATTGGGAAAAAGTTTAGCACATTCGACAGAAATAATAATGACAGCGATTTGAATTGCGCTGTGGCTCAGTCTGCAGCATACTGGTATGCTAACTCCTGCACTTTAAGGTGGGTTCATCATTTCTCAATTTGCTTAATTTAATTTGCATTCTATATATTTTCAGCAATCCATTTGGCATTTATCAACGTTTATTGGAACGTGATGTAGATGAATTTAGGGGAATTTTGTGGCACGGTTTTCTTGATGGTCCCAAAGGATCTTTAAAACGGTTACAAATGCTGATACGGCCTCGTACAGTGATGGACTAATCACATTTATGTCATGGGGCCACATTTATGAAATGAAGCACATAAAAAAAGAAATCAGTATCCTATTGATAAGAATAATATATAAAACAACTTTTCGATATTGTCCTATTCCTATTTATAGTGCTTATTCGGTTTTTAACATGCTACCAGAATTGTACTTGCAAAGTGCAATTTCTATTTGTAAAACGTTACAAATACAAATGCAATACAAAACAAGAAAGAATGCTATAGTTGCCTCGCGACTTTAGGATACCCGTTACTTAGTTTTTATACTCTCTGCAAGAGTATATTGGGTTTGTGCAAAGTATGTAACAGGCAAAAGGAGGCGTAGCAGACCCCATAATGTATATATATTTTTGATCAGCATCCCAAGCCGTGTAGATACAGCCATGTCCGTATGAACAAACAAATTTCAGAGATGGTAAGAGCTACAAGTTCGACCTTGGCCTCACTCGCTTACATATTTAGTCAGTCAATACAAGAATCTTTTTTTTTTCGATGCCACGCCCTATTCGCCCACAATGAGCAAAAATCTAGACACACCTCGGAAAAAATCTGTGGTTTCAGCGAATATCTCAGTAACTATGGCACCAAGGATCACCAATTTTGGTACGGAGGTTTCTAGCGACAGCATAACTGCATTGTCGATTAACATTTTGGACTGCCACGCCTCTTTTCCCACAATTAATAAAAATAATTCTCTACTTTCGTTCCGTTTCTAAAGCATTTGTCGATATAAGTATTGTAAATAATAATTTGTATGGAGACTAATTACATCAAACTATCCTGAATGGTGCATTAAAATCGGACTATAAACAATAATTCTAAATCGTTACAATATTAAATGCAAAATCAATACATGCAGGCAGTAGCGCTGCCCGCGGACGCTAGCCGCTCCAAATACACACATATATACATACATGTCCGTCTGGCCGTCTGTCTGTCTGTCCGTATGAACAAACAGATTTCAGAGATGGTAAGAGCTACAAGTCCGAGCTTGGTGTCAAACGATCACATATTTAGTCAGTCAATACAAGAATCTTTTTTTTTTGCTGCCACGCCCCATTCGCCCACAATAAGCAAAAAACTGGATACACCGGGACTCGGGTGTTTTCGGCAAATATCTCAGTAACTATGGCACCTACGATCACCAATTCTTTTACGGGTGTTCCTAGCAACAGTATAGTTGCGTTGCCATTTAAAATTTTGGACTGCCACGCCCACTTTTCCCACATTTGATAAAAAAGTCTGGAACCTTCAATGCCGGGTTTGGCGAACTTGTTCGTATCGTACAGTATTGTAGTATTTATAATTCTTGTGGAGACTAACTATATTAAACTATACTGAAAGGCGCATTAAAATCGGACTATAAACAAGAAAACTAGAAGCGTTACAATATTGATAATTGAATGCAATATAAACCCATTGGTGCAAGCGAGATAGAAACACACAAACACATGTTCTAACGTTTTCGCTGCCTGTGTGTCGGCAGAGCTGGCTGCGCCGAATATACACATACATACATATATGCATCGTTCTTCTGGCCTGGTACTTGTATGCGTCACATATTGTCAAACGTATGTGTATTCCCATTCAAACAAACAGATGCATGTTTGATTATGCTTAGATTGTTTTTGTTTCAACGTGTTTTAATGCAAGTAATTCACATTGTAATATCTCGATACCGATTTTAATAATTTAATCGGGAAAAGTGCAGAGAGTATTATATAGTCGGGCGTGCTCGACTGTACTTTTCTTTCTTGTTAAATTGTGTTTTTATAACACATGAAACATGGATTTTCTAAACTACAAAAGCTGTAGCAACCGAGTTAGGAATGGAAGTCAAGACGGACATTGGTACATCGACTCGGTTGTTGATGTTGATCTAGGATATACATATATACTTTATGGGTTCGGCCACGCCTCCTTCTGCCTGTTAAGCTCATTTCGCTTCTGACAAACTTAATTAACATTGTAAGACGTGGCCCATCTTAATAGTTGTAAGACATAAATTTATCGATGGCGCCTTCTATTGGGAGCACGGATAGCGTCCGCGTTTCTTGGTCGAGAGCGTCGCCCACACTTTGTGATCAGCGACGCAGCGAGTAAGACGTGCACAAGAAAGAGCACAGGGAATAAGAGAAGAAGGACTAGTGCAGCAATAGGGTCCGTACCTGCGAAGAAATTAGAAAAGAGAAATAAATAAAACAGATGAGCATAAGCGAAGAATTAACACGTGTTGTTTATCATACTAGTGCAGTGTAAAGTCTTTCTCAACTCACATTTCGCCATCTTTTCGATTCCCTTCGAGGCCGGCGTCGACTCTATGTCACCCTGTCGATGAAAACGATCTACAGCATCCCGAAGCCACGGTCTCGCACAACCCTGCGGCGATCCGCATAGAATGACTACGGTATCCTCGCCTGGATCTCGCGTCCCTTGCCCTTAATCTGGTCCGTTTTTCCTCGTCTGCAATGTCTCCGCGAAATTTACAAATTGTTTTGTAAGATTCGAGCCTTGGACATAGTGAGATCTGTACCCCGGATAGATCGCTTCCTTACAACTCCTCTGCTCATTATACTCTGTGCAAGAGTATATTGGATTTTGTGCAAAGTATGTAACAGGTAGAAGGAGGCGTGGCAGACCCCATAAAGTATATATATTCTTGATCAGCATCACAAGCCGAGTCGATATAGCCATGTCCGTCTGTCTGTCTGTCCGTCCCTATGAACAAACAGATTTCAGAGATGGTAAGAGCTACAAGTTCGAGCTTGGTGTCAAACGATCACATATTTAGTCAGTCAATACGAGAAACTTTTTTTTTTCGATGCCACGCCCCACTCGCCCACAATAAGCAAAAAACTAGACACACCTCGGAAAAAATCGGTGTTTTCAACAAATATCTCAGTAACTATAGCACTTAGGAACACCAATTTGGGTTCGGAACTTCCTAGCGACAGCATAGTTGCATTGCCATTTAAAAATTTGGACTGCCGCGCCCTCTTTTCACACATTTGATAAAATAGTGCCGTTTTAAGCGATTTTGTTCGTATCGTACAGTATTGTTATTTATAATTCGTGTGGAGACTAACTATATTAAACTATCCTAAAAGGATATGTATGTACACACATTCGTGTAACATTGGGATGGAACGCAACGAGATGGAAACTCCATATATGGAGGAAACGAAGGGAAGGAATGCAACGGGATGGCAACCCCATACATGGAGGAGAGAAAGGGAAGTAGAAAAAGACCAGTTGGTAAAAGAAGTGGTTGTCGAGCGTGGCGGTTGAAGATCTTAATTCGCGAGTACATAAGTTGAATGTTGTTCGTACGTTGTGGAAAGAGTCATCAAAGTCGTATTGCGGCATTTTGTTTTTAAGTTGGTCATTTATTTCTATTCACTTGAACTTTGTAATACCTAATTTAACTATTCATTGAATTACTGATTAATAAACATTCTACATTTGGGGGCTCAACCGCCTGGTGATTAGACAATTAAAGATCAACTCGTAGTGACTAAGTTAAAATAATTCAACCTGTAAAGACAAGTCAAAAAAAAAAAAGTTTTAATTTAAAAGCATGTGTGAAGAAGAACAAAAGAGACATGGTGCAATCACGCGATCGCAGTCTAATAGAGGTACCGCAATGTACGAAAACGAACAAGGCAGAACACAAAAGCATGCAGAAGATGATACAAAATTTTACGAAGCAGCAATAGACAGAATGAAAATAAACGATATGCAAGCAGAAAATAATGGAAGCCTGCAACAAATTATTCAGTTGCTAACGTTAAAAATCCAAGCAGACGAAATTACACAGTGAGAGCCGAAAATCAGTGGTGAAAACTTCAGTAAGGTAGTGCCAGATTTTGATGGTTATAATATGCAGGTTGAATATTGGTTCACAAATTTCGAGCAGAACGCAGACGCATATGAACTCACCGAAAAACAAAAATATGTTCAAGACCGTGGGAAAATGACAAAGTTGGCCAAACTATTCTTGGAGTCTGTCGTAGTTAATAACTATTTGGATTTGAAAGCTGTTGTCATTGCTGAATTTAAACGCACACTAAGAAGCGCTGACATACACACGAAGCTAAGGGAATGAAAAATCAAGAAAGACGAACATTGTCTTGAATATTTGCTGAATATGAAAAAAATTGCATCACAAGGGATTGTTGATGAAGAGTCTGTTATAAACTATATTGTCGATGGTTTGAACATAAAATCGGAATATAAGTTTGGGTTGTATGGATGTAAGACATACCAAGAGCTCAAAGAGAAAATTGACCTCTATGAGCGGAAGCTTAACATCGAAAATGAAAAGAAGGCATACACTGGTGGCAAGAATAATAGGCCAACTACACGCTGTTTTAATTGTGGCTCAGTGGATTTCATGAGAAAAGACTGTAAATCAGAAACAAAGTGCTTTAAATGCGAAGGTCTGGGACACATTTCCAAAAACTGTCCGCAAAATGTTCAAAATATTAACGTAGTCAAGGAAGACAAACGAAACAAAGAGATATCCTTGAATGGTGTTAAAGTTTTCTGTTTAGTCGACACTGGCTTGGATGTCACATTAATTCGCCACTGTGTGTTCAAAAAGTTATCAGAAGTTATTTTGGAGAAATGCTGTTCAGTTCTACGTTTCCTGGGAAATAGCAAGACTCAACCGCTAGGAATGTTCATTGGCGTTATAAGCGTAGATGATTGCGAAACAGAGCAGAAACTCGTCGTGGTTCCTGATAACAATATGGAGCATGACTGCCTACTTGGATACGATTTTGCGTCAAAGTTCTGCTTAATATTGAACAAAGGAGAGTTCAAGTTCACAAAGGTGGTAGCGCGACCAGACAGCGCTGAACCAACTGAGCTAAGTATTTATAACATTGTTGAAGACGAATGTAACATAAATGCTCCCCCGCAGTTTATACCATTGATGGAATCGATAATTACGGGTTACACTGGATCGACTTCACCATTTGAGTGCCCCATGCGAATGAAGATAGTGCCTGACGGGCAATTAAAGCTGTTCCGTCATCAACCAACTCGCCATACACCCGAGGAGTCGGAGGTGGTGAAACAACGGGTCGACGATTGGTTACACAAGGGTATTGTGCGCAAGTCGACATCGAATATTGCAAGCCGAGTTGTGATCGTCAAGAAAAAGGACGGATTGAGCAGGGTATGCGTGGACTTTCGTCAACTAAACTCCATGGTGCTTAAAGATTGCTTCCCGGTACCGTTGATGGAGGACGTGTTGGAAAACTTAGAATATCACTTCTCTCCTACATATCTAATCGCGTGCCGTACCGTTGATCAACGCGTTACTAACATTTGACTTAAATTTTATTTAATTTTTTTTGGTTGGTCTGGTTAGTGTTTTTCTGAGGTTTTCCTAACACTTGCAACGAATGTTGGACCAACGTTACTTAATTGTTTTTAATTTTTTTTAATTCTTCCCCTTGTAAGTTAAGTTCATTATTTAAACTTAAATTTAAATATAATGTCAATTTCAAACCTTTTGTTTTCTCTCTTTTGTTTTTAAATTTAATGTAAATCTTACTTTTAATTATTTTCTTATACTTAATTACATTAATTTAATTCATTTTTCTTTTTGTATCGACTGTTAATAGTCAGACAATAAATAAATAAATAAAAAACAAGAAAGAAAAGTACAGTTGAGCGCGCCCGACCGTATAATACTCTCTGCATTTTCCCGATTAAATTATTAAAACCGGTATCCCGATATTACAATGAATAGTACTTGCATTAAAACACGTTGAAACAAAAACCATCTAAGCATAATCAAACGTACATCTGTTTGTTTGTATGCGAATACACATACGTTTGACAATATGTATGTATGTGTGCATTCGGCACTGCCAGCGTCCGAAGGCAGCGCTGCCGCCACACAGGCAGCGAAAACGTTCGAACATGTGCTTGTGTGTTTCTGTCTCGCTTGCACCAATGGGTTGATATTGCGTTCAATTAACAATATTGTAACGCTTCTAGTTTTCTTGTTTATAGTCCGATTTGTATGAACCGAATTATAAATAACAAGAAAGAATGCTATAGTCGCCTCGCGACTTTAGGATACCCGTTACTCAGTTTCAATTTGTTATTAGCAATGGTGATGGATATAATAGCTTGGCAAACACAGAACATTTTCATAGAAATTCATGTTTAGAGCATATTTTCGACCGATCGTTCCTATGGAAGCTATACGATATAGTTGTCCGATTTGTATCAAACTTGGTCAGTATATATATATTATTGGCAGATGTACTCTGTATGAGTTTGATTAATATAGCTTAGTTAACGCAAAAGTTTTCCATACTAACTCATATTTAGAGCATATTTTCGACCGATCGGCCCTATGGGAGCTATACGATATAGTTGTCCGATTTGGATCAAACTTGGTCAGTATATATATATATTGGCAGATGTATTCTGTGTGAGTTTGATTAATATAGCTTAGTTAACGCAAATGTTTTCCATACTAACTCATATTTAGAGCATATTTTCGACCGATCGGCCCTATGGGAGCTATACGATATAGTTGTCCGATTTGGATCAAACTTGGTCAGTATATATATATATTATTGGCAGATGTATTCTGTGTGAGTTTGATTAATATAGCTTAGTTAACGCAAAAGTTTTCCATACTAACTCATATTTAGAGCATATTTTCGACTGATCGGCCCTATGGGAGCTATACGATATAGTTGTCCGATTTGGATCAAACTTAGTCAGTACATGTACTTCCTAGATATGCACTTTCCGTGTAAATTTGGTTCAGATAGCATAGCTAACAAAAAAGTTTTCTGTACTAAAACATTCTACGTTTACCTGAACATTTACCTTTATATGCAAATAAAACGCCCTAAAGTGGGCGTGGCAAAAAACAAAAACAAACTTGTACTGCTTGGGTATTGTACCTTTCATTTGAGACCACTAGCATTTTTCTAGCTCTTATAGTCTCTGAGATCCTTTTGTTCATACAGACGGACGGACGGACGGACGGACGGACGGACGGACGGACGGACGGACGGACGGACGGACAGACGGACAGACGGACAGACGGACATGGCTATATCGACTCGGCTATTGATGCTGATCAAGAATATATATACTTTATGGGGTCTGCCACGCCTCCTTCTGCCTGTTACATACATTCCAACGATTACAATATACCCTTTTACTCTACGAGTAACGGGTATAAAAATACGAACAAAATCCCTAAAAACGGCATTGAAGTTTGAAAACTATTTTATCAAATGTGGGAAAAGGGGGCGTGGCAGTCCAAAATTTTAAATGGCAATGCAACTATGCTGTCGCTAGGAACCTTCCGTACCAGAATTGGTGATCCTAGGTGCCATAGTTACTGAGATATTTGCCGAAAACACCGATTTTTCCCGAGGTGTGTCTAGTTTTTTGCTTATTGTGGGCGGACGGGGCGTGGCATAGAAAAAAAAAAGAATCTTGTATTGACTGACTGAATATCTGATCGTTTGACACCAAGCTCGAACTTGTAGATCTTACCATCTCTGACATCTGTTTGTTCATACGGACAGACAGACAGACAGGCAGACAGACGGACAGACAGACGGAAATGGCTATATCGACTCGGCTTGTGATGCTGATCAAGAATATATATACTTTATGGGGTCTGCCACGGCTCCTTCTGCCTGTTACATACTTTGCACAAACCCAATATACTCTTGCAGAGAGTATAAAAACGGAACCCTTACTCCCACATCAGCAGCTGCAGCTCTGGACAGCAACGTGGAACAACACAACTATTTAATTTATATATACTGACCAAGTTTGATCCAAATCGGACTACTATATCATATAGCTTCCATAGGAACGATCGGTCGAAAATATGCTCTAAACGTGAATTTGTATGAAAATGTTCTGTGTTTGCCAAGCTATTATATCCATCGCCATTGTTAATAACAAATTGAAATTGAGTAACGGATATCCTAAAGTCTCGAGGCGACTATAGCATTCTTTCTTGTTCTAAAGCTGCCTTTACGCTTCTCAATTCTCAATGCTATGAAAGTTATCTCGTTCGCTGCAAGAATCAATTTGCGCGTGATCCCAAACAATTCTATAACTTTGTTAATTCTAAACGTAAATCTAGTACCTTACTCTATTCGTTCTTTTTCAATTCCTGTAAAGTAATCGATGACTCGGCTGCTTCCGATCTCTTTGCTAACTTTTTTATACTCTCTGCAAGAGTATATTGGGTTTGTGCAAAGTATGAAACAGGCAGAAGGAGGCGTGGCAGACCCCATAGAGTAAATATATTACTGATCAGCATCGAAAGATGCGATAAGAACAAGTTCGCTAAAAACGGCATTGAAGATTGAGGACTTTTTATCAAATGTGGGAAAAGTGGGCGTGGCAGTCCAAAATTTTAAATGACAATGCAACTATGCTGTCGCTAGAAACTTCCGCACCCAAATTGGTTTTCGTAAGTGCTATAGTTACTGAGATATTTGTCGAAAACACCAATTTTTCCCGAGGTGTGTCCAGTTTTTTGCTTATTGTGGGCTAATGCGTGGCATCGAAAAAAAAAAGATTCTTGTATTGACTGACTAAATATCTGATCGTTTGACACCAAGCTCGAACTTGTAGCTCTTACCATCTCTGAAATCTGTTTGTTCATACGGACGGACAGACAGACAGACGGACAGACGGACAGACGGACATGGCTTTATCGACTCGGCTTGTGACGCTGATCAAGAATATATATACTTTATGGGGTCTGCCACGCCTCCTTCTGCCTGTTACATACTTTTGCACAAACCCAATATACTCTTGCAGAGAGTATAACAACAATTGAGAAAGGCTACAGTCGACGTGCCGACTGTATAAGACCCCGTACTCCTTGTAGTGCGCATACAAAAATACTTACAAACTTAAAAAAAGAAGCAGTAGACTGATTCATATTTTAAAATACAAATTTAAAACAAGAAAGAATGCTATAGTCGCCTCGCGACTTTAGGATACCCGTTACTCAGTTTCAATTTGTTTATTGGCAATGGTGATGGATATAATAGCTTGGCAAACACAGAACATTTTCATAGAAATTCATGTTTAGAGCATATTTTCGACCGATCGTTCCTATGGAAGCTATACGATATAGTTGTCCGATTTGTATCAAACTTGGTCAGTATATATATATTATTGGCAGATGTACTCTGTATGAGTTTGATTAATATAGCTTAGTTAACGCAAAAGTTTTCCATACTAACTCATATTTAGAGCATATTTTCGACCGATCGGCCCTATGGGAGCTATACGATATAGTTGTCCGATTTGGATCAAACTTGGTCAGTATATATATATTATTGGCAGATGTATTCTGTGTGAGTTTGATTAATATAGCTTAGTTAACGCAAAAGTTTTCCATACTAACTCATATTTAGAGCATATTTTCGACCGATCGGCCCTATGGGAGCTATACGATATAGTTGTCCGATTTGGATCAAACTTGGTCAGTATATATGTATATTATTGGCAGATGTATTCTGTGTGAGTTTGATTAATACAGCTTAGTTAACGCAAAAGTTTTCCATACTAACTCATATTTAGAGCATATTTTCGACCGATCGGCCCTATGGGAGCTATACGATATAGTTGTCCGATTTGGATCAAACTTGGTCAGTACATGTACTTCCTAGATATGCACTTTCCATGTAAATTTGGTTCAGATAGCATAGCTAACAAAAAAGTTTTCTGTACTAAAACATTCTACGTTTACCTGAACATTTACCTTTATATGCAAATAAAACGCCCTAAAGTGGGCGTGGCAAAAAACAAAAACAAACTTGTACTGCTTGGGTATTGTACCTTTCATTTGAGACCACTAGCATTTTTCTAGCTCTTATAGTCTCTGAGATCCTTTTGTTCATACAGACGGACGGACGGACGGACGGACGGACGGACGGACAGACGGACATGGCTATATCGACTCGGCTATTGATGCTGATCAAGAATATATATACTTTATGGGGTCTGCCACGCCTCCTTCTGCCTGTTACATACATTCCAACGATTACAATATACCCTTTTACTCTACGAGTAACGGGTATAAAAAGATAATAGTTTAAATTAAAATTTAAAAAAGTAAAAAAAAGTTATGCGCTAGCTGCAATCGAACCCGCGGTATCAGACACAGGATTCTCAGATGTCGCCACTCTACCATATGCACCACACCTCAATTTGCAGGTACTGCTGATTATCTGCATTTACATTTAATAATGTTTTGTTATAGAACAAGTAAGAAAGGCTACAGTCGACGTGCCGACTGTATAAGACCCCGTACTCCTTGTAGTGCGCATACAAAAATACTTACAAACTTAAAAGAAGAAGCAGTAGACTGATTCATATTTTAAAATACAAATTTTAGAAAAGATAATAGTTTAAATTAAAATTTAAAAAAGTTAAAAAAAGTCATGCGCTAGCTGCAATCGAACCCGCGATATCAGACACAGGTTTCTCACATGTCGCCACTCTACCATATGCACCACACCTCAATTTGCAGGTACTGCTGATTATCTGCATTTACATATAATAATGTTTTGTTATAGAAAAAGAAAAAAAATGCCTGTCTGTGCCGGGGTTCGAACCGCAGACCTCATGTTTCTCTAATGCATGTCACATCACTTGGACCACAGCACTGTTGACAATGAGGACGGCTAAAGTAGATAAACATTGATTTACCACTTTTCTTCAAACACGTACATAAATTACAATTTTTAACATTTTTGACCAATTTGTTTCACATGTTGTAGTTGTCCGATTTGAACCAAATTTGGTGAAGTTACTTTTAATAATTATGTACACATTCTGTGTGAGTTTGGTTGCGATCACTTAGCATATACTACATGTCTTCATACAAATTTTTTGTTTTTGACTGATTTGTCCTATGGGAGCTATAAGCTCCGATCCTGATGAAACTTGGTGAGGATAGTTATAGTTGTACCATACACCTACTGTGTAAATTTGGTCACGATAGCTTTCATAGTTTCAAAGTTGTAGTGCAATGAAAACTGTTTTTTACAATTTGCGGGGGCGGTAGGGGGCGTGGCAAAAATTTGAAGTGAACTTAACCTGCCTGCAATATAGACGGACTTTCATTCCGAATTTGGTGGCTCTAGCTCTTATAGTTTAAAAGATCCAGGTGTTCATACGGACGGACGGACGGACAGACAGACGGACAGACACACAGACGGACAGACGGACATTGCTATATCGACTCGGCTGTTGATGCTGATCTAGAATATATATACACTATGGGGTCGGCCACGCCTCCTTCTGCCTGTTACGCACATTTCGCTTCTGACAAACCTAATAGACCCCTATACTCTTTTTTAGAGTACGGGGTCTAAAAAGAAAACAAATGCCTGTCTGCGCTGGGATTCGAACCGCAGACCTCATGTTTCTCTAATGCATGTCACATCACTTGGACCACAGCACTGTTG
The DNA here is from genome assembly GCA_018151165.1 of Drosophila arawakana. NCBI lineage: Eukaryota > Metazoa > Arthropoda > Insecta > Diptera > Drosophilidae > Drosophila > Drosophila arawakana. Next base: position 966,638 of record JAECWX010000336.1, on the reverse strand, counting down.
ACAATCAGGACGGCTAAAGTAGATAAACATTGATTTACCACTTTTCTTCAAACACGTACATAAATTACAATTTTTAACATTTTTGACCAATTTGTTTCACATGTTGTAGTTGTCTGATTTGCACCAAATTTGGTGAAGTTACTTTTAATAATTATGTACATATTCTGTGTGAGTTTGGTTGCGATCACTTAGCATATACTACATGTCTTCATACAAATTTTTTGTTTTTGACCGATTTGTCCTATGGGAGCTATAAGCTATAGTTGTCCGATCTTGATAAAACTTGGTGAGGATAGTTATAGTTGAACCATACACCTACTGTGTAAATTTGGTTACGATAGCTTTCATAGTTTCAAAGTTGTAGTGCAATGAAAACAGTTTTTTACAATTTGCGGGGGCGGTAGGGGGCGTGGCAAAAATTTGAAATAAACTTAACCTGCCTGCAATATAGACAGACTTTCATTCCAAATTTGGTGGCTCTAGCTCTTGTAGTTTAAAAGATCCAGGTGTTCATACGGACGGACGGACGGACGGACGGACAGACAGATGGACAGACGGAGAGACAGACAGACGGACAGACGGACATTGCTATATCGACTCGGCTGTTGATGCTGATCTAGAATTTATATACTTTATGGGGTCGGCCACGCCTCCTTCTGCCTGTTACGCACATTTCGCTTCTGACAAACCTAATAGACCCCTATACTCTTTTTTAGAGTACGGGGTCTAAAAACAATCTAAGCATAATCAAACATACATCTGTTTGTTTGCGTGCAAATACACATACGTTTGACATTATATGTGTGTATATATGTATGTATGTTTGTATTCGCCGCAGCCAGCATACGCGGACAGCGCTGCCGCCACACAGGCAGCGAAAACGTTCGAATATGTGCTTGTGTGTTTCTATCTCGCTTGCAGCAATGGGTTGATATTGCGTTCAATTATTAATATTGTAACGCTTCTAGTTTTCCTGTTTATAGTCCGATTTGTATGCACCTTTCAGGATAGTTTAACATAGTTAGTCTCCACACGAATTATAAATTACAACAAGAAAGAATGCTATAGTCGCCTCGCGACTTTAGGATATCCGTTACTCAATTTCAATTTGTTATTAACAATGGCGATGGATATAATAGCTTGGCAAACACAGAACATTTTCATAGAAATTCATGTTTAGAGCATATTTTCGACCGATCGTTCCTATGGAAGCTATACGATATAGTTGTCCGATTTGTATCAAACTTGGTCAGTATATATATATTATTGGCAGATGTACTCTGTATGAGTTTGATTAATATAGCTTAGTTAACGCAAAAGTTTTCCATACTAACTCATATTTAGAGCATATTTTCGACCGATCGGCCCTATGGGAGCTATACGATATAGTTGTCCGATTTGGATCAAACTTGGTCAGTATATATATATTATTGGCAGATGTATTCTGTGTGAGTTTGATTAATATAGCTTAGTTAACGCAAAAGTTTTCCATACTAACTCATATTTAGAGCATATTTTCGACCGATCGGCCCTATGGGAGCTATACGATATAGTTGTCCGATTTGGATCAAACTTGGTCAGTATATATATATATTATTTGCAGATGTATTCTGTGTGAGTTTGATTAATATAGCTTAGTTAACGCAAAAGTTTTCCATACTAACTCATATTTAGAGCATATTTTCGACCGATCGGCCCTATGGGAGCTATACGATATAGTTGTCCGATTTGGATCAAACTTAGTCAGTACATGTACTTCCTAGATATGCACTTTCCGTGTAAATTTGGTTCAGATAGCATAGCTAACAAAGTTTTCTGTACTAAAACATTCTACGTTTACCTGAACATTTACCTTTATATGCAAATAAAACGCCCTAAAGTGGGCGTGGCAAAAACAAAAACAAACTTGTACTGCTTGGGTATTGTACCTTTCATTTGAGACCACTAGCATTTTTCTAGCTCGTTTAGTCTCTGAGATCCTTTTGTTCATACAGACGGACGGACGGACGGACGGACGGACGGACAGACGGACAGACGGACATGGCTATATCGACTCGGCTATTGATGCTGATCAAGAATATATATACTTTATGGGGTCTGCCACGCCTCCTTCTGCCTGTTACATACATTCCAACGATTACAATATACCCTTTTACTCTACGAGTAACGGGTATAATAATGTACGATAAGAACAAATACTTTAAAAATATCATTGAAGTTTAAAAATTATATTATTTCTAGTGGCAAAAGGGGGCGTGGCAGCTCGAAAATTTTAATGTCATTGCATTTATGCTGTTGCTAGGAACTTCTGTACCAAAATTGTTCCTAAGTGCCATAGTTACTGAGATATTCGCAGAAAACATAGATTTTTCCGAGGTGTGTCTAATTTTTGGCGTGGCATTGGAAAAAAAAAGTTTCTTGTATTGACTGACTAATAATGTGATCGATTGACACCAAGCTTGAATTTGTAGATCGAAATCTGTTTGTTCATGCGGACATGGCTATATCGACTCGGCTTGTGATGCTGATCACGAATATATATACTTTATGGATCTGCCACGCCTCCTTCTGCCTGTTACATACTTTTGCACAAACCCAATATACTCTTGCTGAGAGTATAAAAAGAGTAGAGGGGTCTATTGTCAGAAGCGAAATGTGCGTAACAGGAGGCGTGGCCGACCCCATAAAGTATATATATTCTAGATCAGCATCAACAGCCGAGTCGATATAGCAATGTCCGTCTGTCCGTCTGTCTGTCCGTTCGTATGAACACCTAGATCTTTTACACTAGAAAAGCTAGAGCCACCAAATTTATAATGAAAGTCCGTTATTAAGTCAGGCAGGTTAAGTTTATTTAAAAATTTTGCCACGCCCCTTACCGCCCCCGCAATGAGCACAACACCAGACGAACCTCGAAAAAAATGTAGTTTTAGGCCAATAACTCAGTAACTATGGCACTTAGGAACACCATTTCTGTTAAGCAGGTTGCTAGAGACAGCCTTAATGCAATACCATTTTGAGCTGCCACGCCCCCTTTTCTCATAAGAGTTAACCAAACGTTTTCACTTTAATGCCGTTTTTAAGGCATTTATTCATATAGTACAGTGTTGTAATTCAACACTCGTTTAGAGACATATCAAATCAAATTATCCTAAAAGTGGCATCAAAATCCTACTTTTAACAAAAGAGCTATCACGTTACAAATTTTCTGTAATTTAACTGCAATATCACAGTACACGCGAGCGAGGCAGAAACATACAAACACATGTTTAAGCGTTCTCGACGCTTTTGTGGCGACAGCGCTGCCGGCAGACGCTGGCCTCGCCGAATACACACATACATACATACAATTTCAAACGAATGTGTGTTTGTATAAATAATATGTAAATGCTGATATTCGGAGAATTCTTGAAAGGGGCCCGTGGTGCAACTGATAGAGCTAGACTGAGGTTGTAGGTTCGAATGCTGGCAATGCGAATTGTTAAATTATTTTTTTTCAATTTCAATTCAAAATGTACATAGAAAATTAAAATTTTTAAATTTCATTTGAAAATTTGCATTCAAATTGAATACAAATGTGCACTACTATGAGAGTACGGGGTCTTTTATAGTCGGCTCGATCGACTGTAGCCTTTCTTACTTGTTTTTTATTAGACTCCTTAACACCATTTGATGGTATTATAGGTTTCGACTTGCTAACGCAAGTAGGAGCAACCATAGATACCGAGAATGGTACAATCAATCATGGATCTGTATCTGAAAAGCTGCAGCATCATTATTGTGACAAAGTCAATTTCACCAACGTGAATGATATTGTCGTACCGGAAGTCATAAAAGCTGAATTTAGGGGTATGATTTTGAAATGATCTAGAGCTTTCACGACCTCTAACGAGGCATTGCCGTTCAATACATCTGTTGTGGCTACGATCCGTACAGAGGACGATAAGCCAGTATATTCGAAACTATATCAGCATCCCATGGGGGTTAATGACTTTGTAAAAAAAGAAATTAAAGATTTGCTACAGAATGGCATCATTAGGCCTTCAAGGTCCCCCTTAAATAACCCAAAATGGGTCGTTGACAAAAAGGGTATAGACGAAAGTTGGAGCAGGAATTAGCGACTGGTAATTGACTTTAGGAAACTAAATGAAAAGACCATCGCAGATAAGTATCCAATGCCCAACATATCCATGATATCGTCGAACTTGGGCAAAGCCAAATACTTTACGACATTAGATCTAAAGTCCGGCTTTCACCAAATTTACTTGGCAGAGCAAGATCGTGAGAAAACAGCTTTCTCCGTAAACGGCGGAAGGTATGAATTATGCAGACTACCGTTCGGATTGAAGAGTGCGGGAAGCACCTTCCAAAGAGCGATAGACGACGTGTTGCGTGAACAAATCGGAAAATCTGGTTATGTTTACGTAGACGACGTGATAATTTTTTCTGAAAATGAAAAGGATCATGTAAAGCACATGAAAGTTTCAAAAGAAAAAACCCATTTTTTCAAAACGTGCGTAGAATAATTAGTGTTCATCGTAACTCTGGGTGGCGCTAAAACAGACCCGGAAAAGGTAAGGGCAATACAAGAATATCCGGAACCGAAATCCCTGTATGAGCTTAGATCATTCCTAGGATTGGCCAGCTACTAAAGATGTTTTGTTAAAGACTTTGCAGCAATTGCAAGGCCATTGACAAATTTGTTAAAAGGAGAGAATGGGTTCGTCAGTAAACACATGTCAAAGAAAACAACCATAGATTTTGGCACTCCAGAGCGAGATGCGTTCGAAAAATTAAGGAATGTTCTAGCCTCAGAGGACGTTACTCTCAGATACCCAGATTTCAGGAAAGCATTCGATTTGACGACAGATGCCTCTGCCCATGGTATTGGCGCAGTACTGTCTCAGGAGAACAGACCCATAACAATGATTTCGAGATCATTAAAAGAGAGTGAGTCACATTATGCCACCAACGAGAGGGAACTATTAGCTATATTTTGGGCCTTGGGAAAATTACAACAATACCTATATGGTACAATGGACATTAACATATACACAGACCACCAGCCATTAAGCGGTGTCTGATAGAAACCCCAATGCAAAGATAAAAATATGAAAAGCGTATATCGACGAGCATAACGCAAAGATCCACTACAAACCGGGTAAAGAAAACCACGTAGCAGACGCACTCTCGCGACAGAACGTGAAGTAAAGTAATATCCGACGCAGCAACAATTCATAGTGAACTATCTGTAACTTATACAATAGAAGCTACTGAGAAACCTTTGAATTGTTTCAGAAACCAGATAGTTTTAGAGGAATCAAGGTTTTCTTTAAAACGAAACTTCATATTCTTTGGCGAATGAACACGCCACAAAATTCACTTTACTGATAGAAATGAAATCCTAAAGGAAGTTAACGCGGTAGTTAATCCTAGTGTGGTCAATGCTATACACTGTGATCTGCCGACGCTGGCATTCATCCAGCATGAGTTAGTGAGAACATTCCCGTCAACAAAGTTTTGGTACTGTAAAAATATGGTAATCGACATAGTTGACAAAACCGAACAAAGGGACATTGTCATAGCAGAGCACAATCGGAAAAACATCAAGCAAATTTAAGAAGAGTATTACTTTCCGAAAATGGCCAGGCTGGCTAAGGAATTTGTGGACAACTGCAGAACTTGCACTATGTCCAAATACGACAGGCACCCGAAAAAAATAAATTCTCGGAGAAACACCAACATAATCAATTCCCGGCGAGCGGTTGCACATTGACATTTTCTCGACCGATAAGAAACAATTTCCGACATGTGTCGATAAGTTTTCTAAATTCGCAATAGTGCAACCAATAATATCACGTGCCATAACAGACGTAAAAGGCCCTATCATCCAAATTATAAACTTTTTTCCCAAAACAAAGGTTGTGTATTGTGATAATGAGGCAGCATTTAATTCCGAAACCGGTACGAAATGTCACTGTTAAAGAACAACTTTGGGATCGATGTGGTAAATGCGCCACCATTACATAGTACTTCTAATGGCCAAGTGGAACGATTGCACAGCACGTTGTCGGAAATTGCTAGATGTTTTAAATTGGAAAGAAAGATCGACGATACGATCGAAGTTATCCTACTTGCAACTCTAGAGTACAACCGTTCACTGCATTCAGTGACAGGCAAGAAACCGATAGAAGTGATACATTCATCGACTGATGAATTTAGGGAAGCCATAAGGGCAAAGATTGAGAAAACTCAACAGATTCAACTGGACAGAAACAATCCACACAGGCAAAAAAGGATATTTGAGGTAGGAGAAAAAGTCTTCATCAAATCCAACAAGAGACTTGGAAACAAGCTTACCCCCTTGTGCTCAGAAGCGGTAATACAAGTAGACCTAGGAACGTCTGTACTCATTAAGGTGAGGGTGGTCCACAAGAAAAACTTAAAATAGGAATTAGATTAGCGATTATAAATTAGTACTAGAACTAAGAAACACAGTAGGTTTAATCCAATTTTATTTATTTGGTCGATTTTATCCCTAATAAGTATAATAAACGCTCGAATCACCGACTATTATCATTCAAATTACATACCCATAGTAGATGGAAATGTAATGATTTGGGAACAACATGACTATGCACGACACTCAAGTAATTTGACCGAATTTTTAAGTATGAATGAAGAAACAGAAAAATTGTCCGAGTACTTTCCCCAGTCTCATAGATGTTAACCATACTAGAAGTCTTTTGTCCGTTTTAGAGGTGCACCACCGAATTGCCAGAAGCTTGGATTTTCTTGTGACAGCACTTAAGGTAGTGGCCGGCACACCGCACGCTAAAGATTTAGAAAAGATCAGAATGACCGAAAGAAGATTAATCGAATCAAACAACAAACAGGTAGTAATAAACACAGAAACCCAGAAGCAGATAAATCAATTAACCGATACAGTAAATAAGATAATTAAAGCAAAGAAGAATGATCTAATAGACACGCCACATTTGTACGTGGCATTATTGGCCAGAAATAGAATGTTAATAAATGAAATCCAAAATTTAATGCTCACGATCACTCTTGCAAAAGCCAACATAAAAAACGCAACAATCTTTGATCACGATGATTTAAAATCTGTGTTTATCAAACATCCCGCAGAAGTTCCTATAGTTAGCCTGATGGAGGCATCTAATATTAAGATTTTCCAGTCCGAAAATATTGTCCACATTTTAATCGAATATCCCAGAATTAAGTTTATATGTAGAAAGGTCAACATTCTCCCGGTGTCCCAAGAGCACACTGTACTTCAGCTTCAAGATGACACCGTAGCTGAATGCAACAACGACGTTTTAGCGGTAACAAGCTGCACCACAACAACTTACGCCTCGATCTGCAAGTTGGAAGCACAGCACATTGTAACACGCAACCTAGTCACAATGGCGTATTACAATGGTAGATGACGGAATCATGGTCTTAAACGAGAGTCCTGCCAGTATCAGCACCGATGACGGGGCAACAGTATCAATCAACGGTACTTTCCTCATCGTGTTCGAGCCCATAGCTGTCATAAATGGAACAAAGTATGTGAACCGGCGCGAAATCATAAACAAGACGCTGGGCATAGCAGCTTCGCCTGTTTTGAAGATCATTGGCCACGACCCAATCCTGAGCATGCCTTTACTACAAAGGATAAACAACCACAACCTACATATCATCCAAGAACTTCAGGAAGAGGTAACATCGGCCGGTTCGCCTAAGGCATGGTTTTCTGCCGCAGTTGGGTTCAGCCTGAGTCTCAGCGGTTCCATTCTCCTCTACCAGAGTTTGAGAAGAAGACGACCCTTACAGAAGATACAGGCGATCGTGGACAGCTATAAGATGAACGGGGACGGTCATACTTCTGAGGGGGGAGTAGTTAACGAGTGCCCCTCGCACATTGTTGTGTAACATAAATAAATGCAAAAATGTTAGCCAGCAGTCACGCTGAAGTTGCCGTCTCAGCGAAAGTTCAGTTCAGCGCCCTAGATGCGACGGTCAAACGACGGTAACCTGATATCTTGCACATGCTGCAAGATCAGCGTTATCACTTATGCCCAGTCGGCTCGCCGGCTGTAGTTTTGTAGCTTTAAGTTCGTATATTTTGTATCTTTGTATTCCTTAGCAACTAAGTACTTTTGGTTTAGCTTAAGCGCTAGCTTGCTGGTGGTTCCTAATTCAGTTTTGTTCTTACAACGAAAGCGAAAAGCTCGTTTAATAAACTCTGCTCCGGCAACAAGCCGTAAAACACTTGGAAATAATTATTTCTGCATTGCTGTGGCACAAGCCCAGTGATACGAGAGACAAGTAATCTCTCCACCATAATCATCCTAAAGAACGGAACATTACGGAACCTTTACTCCCACATCAGCAGCTGCAGTTCTGGACAGCAACGTGGGACAACGCAACTATTTAATTTATATAAATATGTTTATTTGCACCAGTAATTAATTGTTTATTTTATTTATGTGTATAATTTAATTCGATTTGTGAGTTTTGCGTCAAATAGCCTTTCAATAAATCACATATATTATATATCAGAGCCGAAACGCAATGTCTCTAGTATACAACAAATAGAGCAGTAATTTTATATACACGTTCAAGTGTTATGTGCCGCTTCTATGCTTGCACTTTTTATATTCTCCTGCACTGACTTGTTTGGGCACTGTTACCTTATCAACAGAAGAATCGAAACCGACACACACTGCAAACCAAAGCCTTGAAATGCCTAATAGACCAACGAACGCGATTGAAAATCCCTGCTCGGGTGCCAATGAAAAATCGAAAACTACTTTAATTAAAACAAATTTCAAGTTCTTAAACGTTGTAATTTATTTGTTGAACTTCGCAATCGCGGAAAGGCTTAGCAGCGTGTGTGTGGCTAATGCAAGACCAAAAATACGAACTGACCGCCCGCTGCACTGCCGAATACAAATCAAACTTACATGCTGGTTTAAGTATAAGAGATTTTATGCTTACATTATAGGCTACTACATTAGGTTCTGTAAGTAGATAACAAGCATCGATTGCAATTACAAACTTCTTACAACTCGGCCTTACTGACAAGAAATCGCCCTCGATTCCAAGGCCTGAAACTTAAGATGCTACGCGACCACCTGGTCAGTGTTGCCTTATTTCAGACAGTCAGAGATGTAGCTCACATCGCTTTATAAATTTCTTATTCACTCTTGACGTCGTACCTACATTTCGTACGACTACAAAATCACCTTCCTCATACTGGACGGCAGGACGGTGATGCTTCGCGAAATACTCATCATTATATTCCTGAGATCTTAGGATGTTCAGCAGGGCAATCTTCCGCAGCTCTCCTAAAATGGGGTTCTGTTCAAGAAATTTGCTACGCAACGACTTAGATATTTCATCAATAACCACACCACGTTGCTCTCGCCGAACAGAACGACAGAGGGAGCAAAACTGGTGGTGGCATGAACAGCATTATTAAGGGCAAACTCCACTTTCGGCAGCTACTGAACCCAGTCGGCATGGTCTAACGGCTCCGTCTACTTGCTTAGCATCGGACCTAAGACACGGTTGACGTGCTCCATCTTCCTGCTTCTGGAGGAGCATTGCTCCAAACCCTGAGGAGCTCGCATCGCAATGCAACTCGGTCCAACTTCGGGTCATATATGGACAACACTAGCGCTTCTACGATTTTGGACTGCAACGTTCGGAATGCGTTAAAGCATTCATCCGAGAAAATATGTATACTGAGCGTCTTTTCTCAACAATCGGGACATCGGGAAAGCAATCTTAGCAAAATTAGGTAAGAATCGGCGGAAGTAGGAAAACAGTCCTATGGAACGTTCCAGTTCCTTGCGATCTTTCGGAATGGGGAAATCTCGGATCGCTTGGAGATTTGCCATCTTGGGCGTAATCCCGGCAGAATTGGCTAAATAACCTAGATACTCTAGATCATGGTATGCGAAACGACATTTGGTTAGCTTCAAACATAGGCCATTTACCCGTAACGTATGCAACGTCTCCTTCAGGACACTTATATGAGTCTCAAAATTCCTAGAAGCTATCAAATTATCATCCTTATAAATGACTAGCTGACCCCGGTGAATCAGATCCTTCAGAGCAAAATACACAAATCTGGCAAATACTGGAGGGCCATTACAGAGCCCAAACGGCATGCGCACATACTCAAACTGACCATCAGGTGTCACAAAGCATGTGTACTTAACTGAGTCTGGGTTCTAGGTGAATTTGTAGCATTAGATTACTTGAAGTACAACTCTTATATTTAAGCTAGCATGTTAGTTGAATTGCTAATCGTTAATTAACTTATGTACAATTTGTTTTAATCAAATTAGTTTTCGAATTTTTCAGCAATCATCTAGGTGTGGAAGTGGAAAGTGGTCACGAACAGTTATCTTATTCAACGCCCGATTGTCGACACACATACTCAGGGTATTGTCCTTCTTACGGACGGGCACAATAGATGAAGCATATGGCGAACTACTATGTCGAATAATTTCAGCTGCTAATAGATCTTCACAGATCTGACGAACCTCCTGGCACTCATGATGAGAAAAACGGCGACAAAACAACGGCGTCTGATTAGTTAATTCGATTTTCATTTCATATTCTATTGGGCTAATATGCTCCTCTGGTACGTCTAAATAAGATTCCTTAATGACTTCATTTAGCACGTCCGACTGCTCTGGTAACAATGATGGTTCTATGTCAAATCGTTCGTCTTCTCCTACGGATACGTCTATAGCAATCATAATTGCTAATGCCTCGTCTATCGTTTCGTTTTTGTCTTTTCCAAACTGCCCCGTTAGCATCATAGTGGGCTCAACAGCCGAAGCATACGGCTCTGACCCGACCGCACATCTGGCATCTTTTTCTGGGAAATTATTGGGCATCAGAACAGCAGTGAGTTTATTGTGGTAATCCCTGTTGGTCTCATCAGGACCTCTATGCCGATTTTTATCACCTTGGCATAGGATTTGGCCAGCACAATATTGACCTTCTTTAAAAAATCCCAAAAATCCCCAAAATGAGAGGCAACGCAGTTGCACAATTCGGTAATATAAGCATTTTAATACTTTTGCGGTATTTTTGATGCGCACAGCGCACATTATTTGCCCTAGTGACAAAATTCGGCCTCCTCCGAGGTAACGGCACGACAGCAGTTGTGGGCGTAGACGGCAGGATTTTGGGATCTCCGACTCCTAGATGAACGACCTAGGGCTGCCCGAATCGAGCAAAGAAAACGTCTGACTAAACTCACTGCGATTTGAAATAATGGCAACACTCACCGTTTGAAGAGTATCCATCGGTTCCGGCTGCCCCTCCACTGTGGCAGCCTGGTTACTGGCCATTGCTCCTGCCCTCTCTGAGCACATCTTGTACTAGTGTCCCATCTTGGCACACTTAAAGCACGATTCCGGGATGCGGCGTGGCTTTGGGCATTGGCTTCTATAATGCGCGAATCCCACACAGTTATAGCAGCGGATCTCTGCCGTCGAGGTGTCTCTCTGCCTGTCCGATTTCTTCAGTCCGACACCTTCTGGAGCCGCCGCTGCTCGTAACGCTCCAGCAGGTTCTTCAGCTCGGGCAGCGTCTGAGCGGCGTACAGTATTCCAACAACCGGTAAGTTCTCCTTTAATCCATAGATGATCAAGTCGACCAGCTCGCCCTCAGGGAACCCCCGGTGCATGGCGATCTCCTGCATCTCGAGGGCGTAACGCAAGTACCCCTCTCCAGGCTGCCGACATCTAGCACGTAAAGCCGCGTATAAGGAACGCGAATGAGGACCGCCTTCAGGTCGTCGTACCGGTGTACGGTGACTGTTCTTAAGAAGACCGCGGCCGTTCCTTCCAGCATGCATCTGCATGCTATCAACCGCATCCTCCAAGTCGCTGATTTATTTGTGCACATCATAGGCGTTGTCGCCTGAAATTCGGGAAACCATGGTTTCAATCAGACTGACATCAGTTGTCCGTAAGGCGGGATTTGCATTGCCTCCGAGCTGTCGCTGGAGCTCCACAATTTAATATTGGAGTTCCAGTAGCTCCATTTGCTTTCGAAATTCTGACAGTTGTTGATCTACCGCCGCCTGTTCCGCCAGCGCCGCCTGCTCCGACTGTCGAAGATAGTGTGCCACCGACGGTGGTATCCCATCGGGCGTGGTGATTCCCGTGGACGTGACCATATCGGCGTTCGGCACGGCAGCAGGTTCCAGTAGCATGGCTGCAGAGTAATCCGCGACAGCAGTAGGCACATCCAGGCTTCGGCAAGCAGCAACAGCACGGGGCACGGTCGTGTCGGCCATAAACCCACCAACAGCATTGATGTCTGCAGCGGTAACGACTACGGGGGTAGCAGTAGCAGTGGCCTCATAAGCATTAGCAGCAACAGCGCCAGCAGCTGCAGTAGGAACAAGAGCAGCCATAGAGACAGTAGCAGCAGTGGGTACGGTGGAGGCAGCACTAGGAACGATAGGAGCAGCAGTGTTGGTAGCAGCAGCAGTAGTGGTAGCAGCAGCAGTAGTGATAACAGCGGTAAGAGTAGCAGCATCGGTAGCAGTAGCAGCAACAGCAGCGGCAGTAACCGGCCGTGGCACCATCATCGGCATCTCTTCATTAGCAACAGACTCTTTCCATGACATTGGCTGTTCTGGCAGGGCCATTATGGTGGCCACGGGCGATCCTATTACTGGCGGCTGAGCGCCTTTTCCCCGAGTGTCCGCCATGACGCGGGCGGCAGCGGCAGACTGTTTTGGCTTTTCGTGGTCCGCAGTTTCCATGGTCTCCTCCGGATGGTCCACCGTGGCCAACTGCTAGCCACTCGACGGCTGTTCTAGAGCCTCATTATAGAGGCGCCGCAGCTGTACCACAGTGGCCGAGGCTGGCACTTCTATGCCGCGTGTCCACAGAATTTTAATCAGCTTCTCCTTAGTCACCATCGTTGTGTTTCCTCAGCAGATTCATGTAGGCTTGTAGATATCCCACTTCTGACTTGTTAATATATAACAAGAAAGAAAAGTACAATCGAGCACGCCCGACCGTATAATACTCTCTGCAATTTTCCCGATTAAATTATTAAAATCGGTATCCAGATATTACAATGTTTAGTAGTTGCACTAAAACACGTTTAAACAAAAAGAATCTAAGCATAATCAAACGTACATCTCTTTTGTTTGCGTGCGAATACATTATATGTGTGTATATATGTATGTAAGTTTGTATTCGGCCCAGCCAGCTTACGCGGGCAGCGCTGCCGGCACACAGGCAGCGAAAACGTTCGAATATGTGCTTGTGTGTTTCTATCTCGCTTGCAGCAATGGGTTGATATTGCGTTCAATTATTAATATTGTAACGCTTCTAGTTTTCTTGTTTATAGTCCGATTTGAATGCACCTTTCAGGATAGTTTAACATAGTTAGTCTCAACACGAATTATAAATTACAATAATGTACGATAAGAACAAATACCTTAAAAATGGCATTAAAGTTTAAAAATTATATTATTTCTAGTTTCAAAAGGGGGCGTGGCAGCTCGAAAATTTTAATGCCATTGCATTTATGCTGTTGCTAGGAACTTCTGTTCCTTAAGTGCCATAGTTACTGAGATATTCGCAGAAAACATAGATTTTTCCGAGGTGTGTCTAGTTTTTGGCTCATTGCGGGCGAACGGGGCGTGGCATTGGAAAAAAAAAGATTCTTGTATTGACTGACTAATAATGTGATCGATTGACATCAAGCTTGAATTTGTAGATCGAAATCTGTTTGTTCATGCGGACATGGCTATATCGACTCGGCTTGTGATGCTGATCAAGAATATACATATATACTTTATGGGGTCTGCCACGCCTCCTTGTACCTGTTACATACTTTGAACAAAATCCAATATACTCTTGCACAGAGTATAATGAGCAGAGGTGATGTAAGGAAGCGATCTATCCGGGGTACAGATCTCACTATGTCCAAGGCTCGAATCTTACAAAACAATTTGTAAATTTCGCGGAGACATTGCAGACGAGGAAAAACGGACCAGATTAAGGGCAAGGGACGCGAGATCCAGGCGAGGATACCGTAGTCATTCTCAGCGGGTCGCCGCAGGGTTGTGCGAGACCGATGCTTCGGGATGCTGTAGAGACCACGATCGTTCTCATCGACAGGATGACATCGAGTCGACGCCGGCCTCGAGCGAAGAGAATCGAAAAGATGCCGAAATGCGAGTTGAGAAAGACTTTACACTGCACTAGTATGATAAACAACACGTGTTAATTCTTCGCTTATGCTCATCTGTTTTATTTATTTCTCTTTTCTAATTTCTTCGCAGGTACGGACCCTATTGCTGCACTAGTCCTTCTTCTCTTATTCCCTGTGCTCTTTCTTGTGCACGTCTTACTCGCTGCGTCGCTGATCACAAAGTGTGGGCGACGCTCTCGACCAAGAAACGCGGACGCTATCCGTGCTCCCAATAGAAGGCGCCATCGATAAATTTATGTCTTACAACTATTAAGATGGGCCACGTCTTACAATGTTAATTAAGTTTGTCAGAAGCGAAATGAGCTTAACAGGCAGAAGGAGGCGTGGCCGAACCCATAAAGTATATATGTATATCCTAGATCAACATCAACAACCGAGTCGATGTACCAATGTCCGTCTTGACTTCCATTCCTAACTCGGTTGCTACAGCTTTTGTAGTTTAGAAAATCCATGTTTCATGTGTAGCAAAACCACATTTAATAGACAAATAATATATTTGAAAGGCATGCCAAACATTCAACAAGAAAGAATGCTATAGTCGCCTCGCGACTTTAGAATAAGCGTTACTCAGTTTCAATATGTTATTATTTTTGCTGTTCCGATTAGACCAACTAGAAACTTTCTTCCACTCTCTCTTCAACCTTGCTCTACCAACTTTGCCATTCATAATCCTTTTCCGAGTCCTATGTAGTAACTACAACAAACTTTCTCGAGTTGTAAGTAGTTCTACTTCGACCGCCTTAATTAGAACTTCTCTCCTCTGTCACCTGTCTAGATCTTAATTAACTTAGCCTAATAATTTAATAATAATTGTATTTTGTTTTTAGTTATGTTATGTTATGTTATAATAAATAAATCGTTAGCCGTACGTTATGCGGTGTGCCCCTCGGTCGGTTGGGCGGGAGGTGGCTGAATTATTTGCAGGGTTCCGCGCGCTAGCAAGCATGTTGCTGGCCCACTTGAATGTACTGTCCCGTTAGTACATTAACGTCCAAATAATAATAATATTAGTGCAACCGTTAAGCTTATAAATAAAATAGCTTGACAAACAGAACATTTTCATTCAAATTCATGTTTAGAGCATATTTTCGACCGATTGTTCCTACGTCAGCTATGTGATATAGTAGTCCGATTTGGATCAAACTTGGTCAGTATATATATATTAATTGGCATATGTATTCTGTGAGAGTTTGAATTATTCAGCTTAGTAAAACGCCTTAAAGTGGGCGTGTCAAAAAACAAAAATAAACTTGTACTGCTTGGGTATTGTACCTTTCATTTGCGACCCCTTTCATCTTTCTAGCTTATAGTCTCTGAAATCCTTTTGTTCATACAGACGGACGGACGGACAAACGGACATGACTATATCGACTCGGCTATTGATGCTGATCAAGAATATATATACTTTATGGGGTCTGCCACGCCTCCTTCTCCCTGTTATATACATTCCAACGATTACAATATACCCTTTTACTCTACGAGTAACAGGTATAATTAAATTAACAATTCTCATTGTCAGCATTCGAACGATCCTACAACCTCAGACCAACGCGCCGCAGCTCTACCAGTTGCACCATTCGCCAGCTTCAAGAATTATCCGATTATCAGCATTTACATGTTATTCATACAAATACACATTCGTTTGAAATTATATGAATGCATATATGTATGCATGTGTGTATTCAGCGCGGCCAGCGTCTGCCGTCAGCGCTGCCGCCACACAAGCATCGAGAACGTTCAAACATGTGTTTGTATGTTTCTGCCTCGCTCGCGTGTACTGTGATATTGCAGTTAAATTACATAAACTTTGTAACGTGATAGCTCTTTTGTTAAAAGTAGGATTTGATGCCACTTTTAGGATAATTTGATTTGATATGTCTCTAAACGAGTGTTGAATTACAACACTGTACTATATGAATAAATGCCTTAAAAACGGCATTGAAGCTTAAAAGATTTTTAGCTCTTATGAGTTGCAGCTCAACATTTTTAATGGCATGGAACCTGCATACCGTAATTGGTGCTTCTAAGTGCTATAGTTACTGAGATATTCGCCTAAAACACACATTTTTTCGAGGTGTGTCTGGTTTTTTGGTCATTGAGGGAACGGTAAGGGGCATGGCAATAATTTGAAAGAAACTTGATCTGCTCGCGAAGATAACGAACTTTCATTTTAAATTTGGTGTCTATAGCTTTTGTAGTTTAAAAGATCCAGGTGTTCATACGGACGGGCGGACGGATGGACATGGCTATATCGACTCGACTGTAAAGAATATGTATAATTTATGGGGCCGGCCACGCCTCCTTCTCCCTGTTATATACATTCCAACGATTGCAATATACCCTTTTACTCTTCTCGTACTTTCGGTTACGAGTAAAAGAAATACTCGAGTCATTTCGATGGAGGTAAAAAAAATATTCAAGTAAAGAAATACCCGATCACATTTTTACTCTAAATTTTTATACTCTCTACAAGAGTATATTGGGTTTGTGCAAAAGTATTAACAGGCAGAAGGAGGAGTGGCCGACCCCATAAAGTATATATATTCTTGATCAGCGTCACAAGCCGAGTCGATATAGCCATGTCCGTCTGTCCGTCTGTCTGTGTCTGTCTGTCCGTATGAACAAACAGATTTCGGAGATGGTAAGAGCTACAAGTTCGAGCTTGGTGTCAAACGATCAGATATTTAGTCAGTCAACACAAGAATAAAATAGTTTTCAAACTTCAATGCCGTTTTTAGCGATTTTGTTCGTAACATACAGTATTGTTATTTATGATTCGTATGGAGACAAACTATATTAAACTATCCTGAAAGGCGCATTAAAATCGGGTTATAAACAAGAAAACTAGAAGCGTTACAATATTGATAATTGAACGCAATATCAACCCATTGGTGCAAGCCAGACAGAAACACACAAGCACATGTTCCAACGTTTTCGCTGCCTGTGTGGCGGCAGCGCGGACATGTATGCATCATGTATTGTCAAACGTATGTGTATTCGCATACAAACAAACAGATGTACGTTTGATTATGCTTAGATGCTTTTTGTTTCAACGTGTTTTAATGCAAGTACTATTCATTGTAATATATGGATAACGATTTTAATGATTTAATCGAGAAAATGCAGAGAGTATTATACGGTCGGGCGCGCTCGACTGTACTTTTCTTTCTTGTTGTATTTTGGCGTAATATAACTTTGAACAAGTGTTTGAAAGTTATTAACCTAACTTTGTCCTGTTCAGAGCATTGTGGAAAAAATTTCGAAGCGAACGTTTTTACACATGTAATTCACGTAATTTGTTATTACGTTTTCACTGCTATTTGTCAAGTAAATCCAAATATATGATAGTTTACGATATTATTTTCAGGATACGAAGTGATTTTATCTCATTATGTACTTTGTGTGTTTGTGGGATGCATGTGTAAACAAAGTCCCTTGTAGACAGAAGTGGACCACTTTTTGTCAGTAGATGTGGACCACTTAAATAATGCCTTTCTCCAAACAGTACATTAGTTCCATAAATTATTTAAAAGTCTATTTTACCTATTTATATAGTTTTACTATCGTGTCATCGAAAAAAGGGGAGAAAAACCTCAAAAAAAACCTCAAAGGGAAAATTTTTAAAATGTAGGAGTTTAATAATTTGCATCCCTCTATAATACATACAGGCAGCCAAAATGTTCGAACGTGTTCTTTGTACGTTTCTGTCTCACTTTCCCACTTGCAGTGATATTGCACTTAAATAACATAAACTTTGTAACGTGATAGCTCTTTTGTTAAAAGTAGGATTTAGATGTAATTTTCAGGATAATTTGATTTAATATGTCTCCAAATTAATGTTAAATTACAACAGTGTACAATTTTAATAAATGCCTTAAAAACGGAATTGAAGTTTAAAAGTTTTTTAGTTCTTATGAGAAAAGGGGGAGTGGCAGTCAAAAATGTTTTAGAATTTTTTTCCGCAATGGGATTTTAAGCAGATCTGACTTTGAAAAAACTAAAATGCCAGCGCTGCTTTCAAATAACATTAATAAATGTTTCTACTTAATAAGATAGTGTAGAGTAAACCAGAATAGTGTATAATAAGTTCTAAAGAACTATTTAATTTAGCTAATAATATAAATAAAATAAAACTAGAAATAACGCAATGGTCGCCTCAAAACTGTGACATGCAATACCTAATTATACCCGTTACTCGTAGAGTCTGCATGAACAAAAGGATCTCAGAAATTATAAGAGCTGAATAGGTGAACGGGTTCGCAAATGAGGGATAAAATCCCCAAGCAGTACAAGTTTGTTTTTTAGAGCCCGTACTCTAAAAAGAGTGTGGGATCATGAATATAGCAGTTAGCATAAGCAAAAAAAAATGGAGCACTGGCATAAGCAATGAATTGAACTGTAAGAAGTTTGTAATTGCAATCGATGTTTTGAGTAACTTTGTAATTATCGATTAGAATTAAGTATTGTTAAGCCCTTAATGTTAGTATATTTTAGTATTTTAAGACCAAGGAAAAATGGAAGCCGGTCACACTTATTGCCGGTTGTCGATCTCTTTTTTTTCGAGATTACCAGACGTATCAATAGGTGTTAAGAGAAATCCACCGATATAATTGCCATCCGGCCAATACATGATTGTTTGTTATACTCTCTGCAAGAGTATATTGTGTTTGTGCAAAAGAATGTAACAGGCAGAAGGAGGCGTGGCAGAACCCATAAAGTATATATATTCTTGATCAGCGTCACAAGCCGAGTCGATATAGCCATGTCCGTCTGTCCATCTGTCTGTCTGTCTGTGTGGCTGTCTGTCTGTCTGTCCGTCCGTATGAACAAACAGATTTCAGAGATGGTAAAAGCTACAAGTTTGAGCTTGGTGTCAAACGATCAGATATTTAGTCAGTCAATACAAGAATCTTTTTTTTTCGATGCCACGCCCCCTTCGCCCACAAAAAGCAAAAAACTGGACAAACCTCGGGAAAAATTTGTGTTTTCGGCAAATATCTCAGTTACTATTGCACCTAGGATCACCAATTCTGGTACGGGGGGTTCCTAGCGACAGCATAGTTGGATTGCCATTTAAAAATTTGGACTACCACGCCCCCTTTTCCCACATTTGATAAAATATTTTTCAAACTTCAATGTCGTTTTTAGCGATTTTGTTCGTATCGTACAGTATTGTTATTTATGATTCTTATGGAGACAAACTATATTAAACTATCCTGAAAGGCGCAATAAAATCGGGTTATAAACAAGAAAACTAGAAGCGTTACAATATTGATAATTGAACGCAATATCAACCCATTGGTGCAAGCGAGACAGAAACACACAAGCACATGTTCGAACGTTTTCGCTGCCTGTGTGCCGGCAGCTCTGCCCGCAGTCGCTGGCCGCGCCGAATACACACATATATACATATATGCATCTTATATTGCCAAAGGTACAATATAAAGAAAGAAAAGTACAGTCGAGCGCGCCCGACCGATATCCAGATATTACAATGAATAGTACTTGCATTAAAACACGTTGAAACAAAAACCATCTAAGCAAAATCAAACGTACATCTGTTTGTTTGTATGCGAATACACATACGTTTGACAATATGTATGTATGTGTGCATTCGGCACTGCCAGCGTCCGAAGGCAGCGAAAACGTTCGAACATGTGCTTGTGTGTTTCTGTCTCGCTTGCACCAATGGGTTGATATTGCGTTCAATAATCAATATTGTAACTCTTCTAGTTTTCTTGTTTATACCCCGATTTTAATGCGCCTTTCAGGATAGTTTAATATAGTTTGTCTCCATACGAATCATAAATAACAATACTGTACGATACGAACAAAATCGCTAAAAACGGCATTGAAGTTTGAAAACTATTTTATCAAATGTGGGGAAAGGGGGCGTGGAAGTCCAAATTTTTAAATGGCAATCCAACTATGCTGTCGCTAGGAAGCTCCGAACCCAAATTGGTGTTCCTAAGTGCTATAGTTACTGAGATATTTGTCGAAAATACCAATTTTTGCCGAGGTGTGTCCAGTTTTTTGCTTATTGTGGGCTTATGGGGCGTGGCATAGAAAAAAAAAGATTCTTGTATTGACTGACTAAATATGTGATCATTTGACACCAAGCTCGAACTTGTAGCTCTTACCATCTCTGAAATCTGTTTGTTCATACGGACGGACAGACAGACAGACAAACGGACAGACGGACAGACGGACATGGCTATATCGACTCGTCTTGTGATGCTGATCAAGAATATATATACTTTATGGGGTCTGCCACGCCTCCTTCTGCCTGTTACATACTTTTGCACAAACCCAATATACTCTTGCAGAGAGTATACAAATTTGTGTTTTAGGCGAATATCTCAGTAACTATAGCACTTAGAAGCACCAATTACGGTATGCAGGTTCCATGCTATTAAAAATGTTGAGCTGCAACGCCATATTTTCTCATAAGAGCTAAAAATCTTTTAAGCTTCAATGCCGTTTTTAAGGCATTTATTCATATAGTACAGTGTTGTAATTCAACACTCGTTTAGAGACATATCAAATCAAATTATCCTAAGAGTGGCATCAAAATCCTACTTTTAACAAAAGAGCTATCACGTTACAAAGTTTATGTAATTTAACTGCAATATCACAGTACACGCGAGCGAGGCAAAAACATAAAAACACATGTTTGAACGTTCTCGATGCTTGTGTGGCGGCAGCGCTGCCGGCAGACGCTGGCCGCGCTGAATACACACATACATACATATATGTATTCATATAATTTCAAACGAATGTGTATTTGTATGAATAACATGTAAATGCTGATAATCGGATAATTCTTGAAACTGGCGAATGGTGCAACTGGTAGAGCTGCGGCGCGTTGGTCTGAGGTTGTAGGATCGTTCGAATGCTGCCGACACACAAGCAGCGAAAAAGTTCGAAAATGGGCTTGTGTGTTTCTATCTCGCTTGCACCAATGGGTTGATATTGCGTTCAATTATTAATATTGTAACGCTTCTAGTTTTCTTGTTTATAGTCCGATTTGTATGCACCTTTCAGGATAGTTTAACATAGTTAGTCTCAACACGAATTATAAATTACAATAATGTACGATAAGAACAAATACCTTAAAAATGGCATTAAAGTTTAAAAATTATATTATTTCTAGTTTCAAAAGGGGGCGTGGCAGCTCGAAAATTTTAATGCCATTGCATTTATGCTGTTGCTAGGAACTTCTGTTCCTTAAGTGCCATAGTTACTGAGATATTCGCAGAAAACATAGATTTTTCCGAGGTGTGTCTAGTTTTTGGCTCATTGCGGGCGAACGGGGCGTGGCATTGGAAAAAAAAAGATTCTTGTATTGACTGACTAATAATGTGATCGATTGACATCAAGCTTGAATTTGTAGATCGAAATCTGTTTGTTCATGCGGACATGGCTATATCGACTCGGCTTGTGATGCTGATCAAGAATATACATATATACTTTATGGGGTCTGCCACGCCTCCTTGTACCTGTTACATACTTTGAACAAAATCCAATATACTCTTGCACAGAGTATAATGAGCAGAGGTGATGTAAGGAAGCGATCTATCCGGGGTACAGATCTCACTATGTCCAAGGCTCGAATCTTACAAAACAATTTGTAAATTTCGCGGAGACATTGCAGACGAGGAAAAACGGACCAGATTAAGGGCAAGGGACGCGAGATCCAGGCGAGGATACCGTAGTCATTCTCAGCGGGTCGCCGCAGGGTTGTGCGAGACCGATGCTTCGGGATGCTGTAGAGACCACGATCGTTCTCATCGACAGGATGACATCGAGTCGACGCCGGCCTCGAGCGAAGAGAATCGAAAAGATGCCGAAATGCGAGTTGAGAAAGACTTTACACTGCACTAGTATGATAAACAACACGTGTTAATTCTTCGCTTATGCTCATCTGTTTTATTTATTTCTCTTTTCTAATTTCTTCGCAGGTACGGACCCTATTGCTGCACTAGTCCTTCTTCTCTTATTCCCTGTGCTCTTTCTTGTGCACGTCTTACTCGCTGCGTCGCTGATCACAAAGTGTGGGCGACGCTCTCGACCAAGAAACGCGGACGCTATCCGTGCTCCCAATAGAAGGCGCCATCGATAAATTTATGTCTTACAACTATTAAGATGGGCCACGTCTTACAATGTTAATTAAGTTTGTCAGAAGCGAAATGAGCTTAACAGGCAGAAGGAGGCGTGGCCGAACCCATAAAGTATATATGTATATCCTAGATCAACATCAACAACCGAGTCGATGTACCAATGTCCGTCTTGACTTCCATTCCTAACTCGGTTGCTACAGCTTTTGTAGTTTAGAAAATCCATGTTTCATGTGTAGCAAAACCACATTTAATAGACAAATAATATATTTGAAAGGCATGCCAAACATTCAACAAGAAAGAATGCTATAGTCGCCTCGCGACTTTAGAATAAGCGTTACTCAGTTTCAATATGTTATTATTTTTGCTGTTCCGATTAGACCAACTAGAAACTTTCTTCCACTCTCTCTTCAACCTTGCTCTACCAACTTTGCCATTCATAATCCTTTTCCGAGTCCTATGTAGTAACTACAACAAACTTTCTCGAGTTGTAAGTAGTTCTACTTCGACCGCCTTAATTAGAACTTCTCTCCTCTGTCACCTGTCTAGATCTTAATTAACTTAGCCTAATAATTTAATAATAATTGTATTTTGTTTTTAGTTATGTTATGTTATGTTATAATAAATAAATCGTTAGCCGTACGTTATGCGGTGTGCCCCTCGGTCGGTTGGGCGGGAGGTGGCTGAATTATTTGCAGGGTTCCGCGCGCTAGCAAGCATGTTGCTGGGTGTTGCTGGCCCACTTGAATGTACTGTCCCGTTAGTACATTAACGTCCAAATAATAATAATATTAGTGCAACCGTTAAGCTTATAAATAAAATAGCTTGACAAACAGAACATTTTCATTCAAATTCATGTTTAGAGCATATTTTCGACCGATTGTTCCTACGTCAGCTATGTGATATAGTAGTCCGATTTGGATCAAACTTGGTCAGTATATATATATTAATTGGCATATGTATTCTGTGAGAGTTTGAATTATTCAGCTTAGTAAAACGCCTTAAAGTGGGCGTGTCAAAAAACAAAAATAAACTTGTACTGCTTGGGTATTGTACCTTTCATTTGCGACCCCTTTCATCTTTCTAGCTTATAGTCTCTGAAATCCTTTTGTTCATACAGACGGACGGACGGACAAACGGACATGACTATATCGACTCGGCTATTGATGCTGATCAAGAATATATATACTTTATGGGGTCTGCCACGCCTCCTTCTCCCTGTTATATACATTCCAACGATTACAATATACCCTTTTACTCTTCTCGTACTTTCGGTTACGAGTAAAAGAAATACTCGAGTCATTTCGATGGAGGTAAAAAAATATTCAAGTAAAGAAATACCCGATCACATTTTTACTCTAAATTTTTATACTCTCTACAAGAGTATATTGGGTTTGTGCAAAAGTATTAACAGGCAGAAGGAGGAGTGGCCGACCCCATAAAGTATATATATTCTTGATCAGCGTCACAAGCCGAGTCGATATAGCCATGTCCGTCTGTCCGTCTGTCTGTGTCTGTCTGTCCGTATGAACAAACAGATTTCGGAGATGGTAAGAGCTACAAGTTCGAGCTTGGTGTCAAACGATCAGATATTTAGTCAGTCAACACAAGAATAAAATAGTTTTCAAACTTCAATGCCGTTTTTAGCGATTTTGTTCGTAACATACAGTATTGTTATTTATGATTCGTATGGAGACAAACTATATTAAACTATCCTGAAAGGCGCATTAAAATCGGGTTATAAACAAGAAAACTAGAAGCGTTACAATATTGATAATTGAACGCAATATCAACCCATTGGTGCAAGCCAGACAGAAACACACAAGCACATGTTCCAACGTTTTCGCTGCCTGTGTGGCGGCAGCGCTGCCTTCGGACATGTATGCATCATGTATTGTCAAACGTATGTGTATTCGCATACAAACAAACAGATGTACGTTTGATTATGCTTAGACGCTTTTTGTTTCAACGTGTTTTAATGCAAGTACTATTCATTGTAATATATGGATAACGATTTTAATGATTTAATCGAGAAAATGCAGAGAGTATTATACGGTCGGGCGCGCTCGACTGTACTTTTCTTTCTTGTTGTATTTTGGCGTAATATAACTTTGAACAAGTGTTTGAAAGTTATTAACCTAACTTTGTCCTGTTCAGAGCATTGTGGAAAAAATTTCGAAGCGAACGTTTTTACACATGTAATTCACGTAATTTGTTATTACGTTTTCACTGCTATTTGTCAAGTAAATCCAAATATATGATAGTTTACGATATTATTTTCAGGATACGAAGTGATTTTATCTCATTATGTACTTTGTGTGTTTGTGGGATGCATGTGTAAACAAAGTCCCTTGTAGACAGAAGTGGACCACTTTTTGTCAGTAGATGTGGACCACTTAAATAATGCCTTTCTCCAAACAGTACATTAGTTCCATAAATTATTTAAAAGTCTATTTTACCTATTTATATAGTTTTACTATCGTGTCATCGAAAAAAAGGGGAGAAAAACCTCAAAAAAAAAACCTCAAAGGGAAAATTTTTAAAATGTAGGAGTTTAATAATTTGCATCCCTCTATAATACATACAGGCAGCCAAAATGTTCGAACGTGTTCTTTGTACGTTTCTGTCTCACTTTCCCACTTGCAGTGATATTGCACTTAAATAACATAAACTTTGTAACGTGATAGCTCTTTTGTTAAAAGTAGGATTTAGATGTAATTTTCAGGATAATTTGATTTAATATGTCTCCAAATTAATGTTAAATTACAACAGTGTACAATTTTAATAAATGCCTTAAAAACGGAATTGAAGTTTAAAAGTTTTTTAGTTCTTATGAGAAAAGGGGGAGTGGCAGTCAAAAATGTTTTAGAATTTTTTTCCGCAATGGGATTTTAAGCAGATCTGACTTTGAAAAAACTAAAATGCCAGCGCTGCTTTCAAATAACATTAATAAATGTTTCTACTTAATAAGATAGTGTAGAGTAAACCAGAATAGTGTATAATAAGTTCTAAAGAACTATTTAATTTAGCTAATAATATAAATAAAATAAAACTAGAAATAACGCAATGGTCGCCTCAAAACTGTGACATGCAATACCTAATTATACCCGTTACTCGTAGAGTCTGCATGAACAAAAGGATCTCAGAAATTATAAGAGCTGAATAGGTGAACGGGTTCGCAAATGAGGGATAAAATCCCCAAGCAGTACAAGTTTGTTTTTTAGAGCCCGTACTCTAAAAAAGAGTGTGGGATCATGAATATAGCAGTTAGCATAAGCAAAAGAAAATGGAGCACTGGCATAAGCAATGAATTGAACTGTAAGAAGTTTGTAATTGCAATCGATGTTTTGAGTAACTTTGTAATTATCGATTAGAATTAAGTATTGTTAAGCCCTTAATGTTAGTATATTTTAGTATTTTAAGACCAAGGAAAAATGGAAGCCGGTCACACTTATTGCCGGTTGTCGATCTCTTTTTTTTTCGAGATTACCAGACGTATCAATAGGTGTTAAGAGAAATCCACCGATATAATTGCCATCCGGCCAATACATGATTGT
The DNA here is from genome assembly GCA_018151165.1 of Drosophila arawakana. Lineage (NCBI taxonomy): Eukaryota > Metazoa > Arthropoda > Insecta > Diptera > Drosophilidae > Drosophila > Drosophila arawakana. Next base: position 940,690 of record JAECWX010000336.1, on the reverse strand, counting down.
TTGTTATACTCTCTGCAAGAGTATATTGTGTTTGTGCAAAAGAATGTAACAGGCAGAAGGAGGCGTGGCAGAACCCATAAAGTATATATATTCTTGATCAGCGTCACAAGCCGAGTCGATATAGCCATGTCCGTCTGTCCATCTGTCTGTCTGTCTGTGTGGCTGTCTGTCTGTCTGTCCGTCCGTATGAACAAACAGATTTCAGAGATGGTAAAAGCTACAAGTTGGAGCTTGGTGTCAAACGATCAGATATTTAGTCAGTCAATACAAGAATCTTTTTTTTCGATGCCACGCCCCCTTCGCCCACAAAAAGCAAAAAACTGGACAAACCTCGGGAAAAATTTGTGTTTTCGGCAAATATCTCAGTAACTATTGCACCTAGGATCACCAATTCTGGTACGGGGGGTTCCTAGCGACAGCATAATTGGATTGCCATTTAAAAATTTGGACTACCACGCCCCCTTTTCCCACATTTGATAAAATATTTTTCAAACTTCAATGTCGTTTTTAGCGATTTTGTTCGTATCGTACAGTATTGTTATTTATGATTCTTATGGAGACAAACTATATTAAACTATCCTGAAAGGCGCAATAAAATCGGGTTATAAACAAGAAAACTAGAAGCGTTACAATATTGATAATTGAACGCAATATCAACCCATTGGTGCAAGCGAGACAGAAACACACAAGCACATGTTCGAACGTTTTCGCTGCCTGTGTGCCGGCAGCTCTGCCCGCAGTCGCTGGCCGCGCCGAATACACACATATATACATATATGCATCTTATATTGCCAAAGGTACAATATAAAGAAAGAAAAGTACAGTCGAGCGCGCCCGACCGATATCCAGATATTACAATGAATAGTACTTGCATTAAAACACGTTGAAACAAAAACCATCTAAGCAAAATCAAACGTACATCTGTTTGTTTGTATGCGAATACACATACGTTTGACAATATGTATGTATGTGTGCATTCGGCACTGCCAGCGTCCGAAGGCAGCGAAAACGTTCGAACATGTGCTTGTGTGTTTCTGTCTCGCTTGCACCAATGGGTTGATATTGCGTTCAATTATCAATATTGTAACTCTTCTAGTTTTCTAGTTTATAACCCGATTTTAATGCGCCTTTCAGGATAGTTTAATATAGTTTGTCTCCATACGAATCATAAATAACAATACTGTACGATACGAACAAAATCGCTAAAAACGGCATTGAAGTTTGAAAACTATTTTATCAAATGTGGGGAAAGGGGGCGTGGAAGTCCAAATTTTTAAATGGCAATCCAACTATGCTGTCGCTAGGAAGCTCCGAACCCAAATTGGTGTTCCTAAGTGCTATAGTTACTGAGATATTTGTCGAAAATACCAATTTTTGCCGAGGTGTGTCCAGTTTTTTGCTTATTGTGGGCTTATGGGGCGTGGCATAGAAAAAAAAAGATTCTTGTATTGACTGACTAATAATGTGATCGATTGACACCAAGCTTGAATTTGTAGATCGAAATCTAATTGTTCATGCGGACATGGCTATATCGACTCGGCTTGTGATGCTGATCAAGAATATATATATATTTATGGGGTCTGCCACGCCTCCTTCTACCTGTTACATACTTTGCACAAAATCCAATATACTCTTGCACAGAGTATAATGAGCAGAGGAGTTGTAAGGAAGCGATCTATCCGGGGTACAGATCTCACTATGTCCACGGCTCGAATCTTACAAAACAATTTGTAAATTTCGCGGAGACATTGCAGACGAGGAAAAACGGACCAGATTGAGGGCAAGGGACGCGAGATCCAGGCGAAAAGATGGCGAAATGTGAGTTGAGAAAGACTTTACACTGCACTAGTATGATAAACAACACGTGTTAATTCTTCGCTTATGCTCATCTGTTTTATTTATTTCTCTTTTCTAATTTCTTCGCAGGTACGGACCCTATTGCTGCACTGTCCTTCTTCTCTTATTCCCTGTGCTCTTTCTTGTGCACGTCTTACTCGCTGCGTCGCTGATCACAAAGTGTGGGCGACGCTCTCGACCAAGAAACGCGGACGCTATCCGTGCTCCCAATAGAAGGCGCCATCGATAAATTTATGTCTTACAACTATTAAGATGGGCCACGTCTTACAATGTTAATTAAGTTTGTCAGAAGCGAAATGAGCTTAACAGGCAGTAGGAGGCGTGGCCGAACCCATAAAGTATATATGTATATCCTAGATCAACATCAACAACCGAGTCGATGTACCAATGTCCGTCTTGACTTCCATTCCTAAATCGGTTGCTACAGCTTTTGTAGTTTAGAAAATCCATGTTTCATGTGTAGCAAAACCACATTTAATAGACAAATAATATATTTGAAAGGCATGCCAAACATTCAACAAGAAAGAATGCTATAGTCGCCTCGCGACTTTAGAATAAGCGTTACTCAGTTTCAATATGTTATTATTTTTGCTGTTCCGATTAGACCAACTAGAAACTTTCTTCCACTCTCTCTTCAACCTTGCTCTACCAACTTTGCCATTCATAATCCTTTTCCGAGTCCTATGTAGTAACTACAACAAACTTTCTCGAGTTGTAAGTAGTTCTACTTCGACCGCCTTAATTAGAACTTCTCTCCTCTGTCACCTGTCTAGATCTTAATTAACTTAGCCTAATAATTTAATAATAATTGTATTTTGTTTTTAGTTATGTTATGTTATGTTATAATAAATAAATCGTTAGCCGTACGTTATGCGGTGTGCCCCTCGGTCGGTTGGGCGGGAGGTGGCTGAATTATTTGCAGGGTTCCGCGCGCTAGCAAGCATGTTGCTGGGTGTTGCTGGCCCACTTGAATGTACTGTCCCGTTAGTACATTAACGTCCAAATAATAATAATATTAGTGCAACCGTTAAGCTTATAAATAAAATAGCTTGACAAACAGAACATTTTCATTCAAATTCATGTTTAGAGCATATTTTCGACCGATTGTTCCTACGTCAGCTATGTGATATAGTAGTCCGATTTGGATCAAACTTGGTCAGTATATATATATTAATTGGCATATGTATTCTGTGAGAGTTTGAATTATTCAGCTTAGTAAAACGCCTTAAAGTGGGCGTGTCAAAAAACAAAAATAAACTTGTACTGCTTGGGTATTGTACCTTTCATTTGCGACCCCTTTCATCTTTCTAGCTTATAGTCTCTGAAATCCTTTTGTTCATACAGACGGACGGACGGACAAACGGACATGACTATATCGACTCGGCTATTGATGCTGATCAAGAATATATATACTTTATGGGGTCTGCCACGCCTCCTTCTCCCTGTTATATACATTCCAACGATTACAATATACCCTTTTACTCTACGAGTAACAGGTATAATTAAATTAACAATTCTCATTGTCAGCATTCGAACGATCCTACAACCTCAGACCAACGCGCCGCAGCTCTACCAGTTGCACCATTCGCCAGCTTCAAGAATTATCCGATTATCAGCATTTACATGTTATTCATACAAATACACATTCGTTTGAAATTATATGAATGCATATATGTATGCATGTGTGTATTCAGCGCGGCCAGCGTCTGCCGTCAGCGCTGCCGCCACACAAGCATCGAGAACGTTCAAACATGTGTTTGTATGTTTCTGCCTCGCTCGCGTGTACTGTGATATTGCAGTTAAATTACATAAACTTTGTAACGTGATAGCTCTTTTGTTAAAAGTAGGATTTGATGCCACTTTTAGGATAATTTGATTTGATATGTCTCTAAACGAGTGTTGAATTACAACACTGTACTATATGAATAAAAGCCTTAAAAACGGCATTGAAGCTTAAAAGATTTTTAGCTCTTATGAGTTGCAGCTCAACATTTTTAATGGCATGGAACCTGCATACCGTAATTGGTGCTTCTAAGTGCTATAGTTACTGAGATATTCGCCTAAAACACACATTTTTTCGAGGTGTGTCTGGTTTTTTGGTCATTGCGGGAACGGTAAGGGGCGTGGCAATAATTTGAAAGAAACTTGATCTGCTCGCGAAGATAACGAACTTTCATTTTAAATTTGGTGTCTATAGCTTTTGTAGTTTAAAAGATCCAGGTGTTCATACGGACGGGCGGACGGATGGGCATGGCTATATCGACTCGACTGTAAAGAATATGTATAATTTATGGGGCCGGCCACGCCTCCTTCTCCCTGTTATATACATTCCAACGATTGCAATATACCCTTTTACTCTTCTCGTACTTTCGGTTACGAGTAAAAGAAATACTCGAGTCATTTCGATGGAGGTAAAAAAATATTCAAGTAAAGAAATACCCGATCACATTTTTACTCTAAATTTTTATACTCTCTACAAGAGTATATTGGGTTTGTGCAAAAGTATTAACAGGCAGAAGGAGGGAGTGGCCGACCCCATAAAGTATATATATTCTTGATCAGCGTCACAAGCCGAGTCGATATAGCCATGTCCGTCTGTCCGTCTGTCTGTGTCTGTCTGTCCGTATGAACAAACAGATTTCGGAGATGGTAAGAGCTACAAGTTCGAGCTTGGTGTCAAACGATCAGATATTTAGTCAGTCAACACAAGAATAAAATAGTTTTCAAACTTCAATGCCGTTTTTAGCGATTTTGTTCGTAACATACAGTATTGTTATTTATGATTCGTATGGAGACAAACTATATTAAACTATCCTGAAAGGCGCATTAAAATCGGGTTATAAACAAGAAAACTAGAAGCGTTACAATATTGATAATGGAACGCAATATCAACCCATTGGTGCAAGCCAGACAGAAACACACAAGCACATGTTCCAACGTTTTCGCTGCCTGTGTGGCGGCAGCGCTGCCTTCGGACATGTATGCATCATGTATTGTCAAACGTATGTGTATTCGCATACAAACAAACAGATGTACGTTTGATTATGCTTAGATGCTTTTTGTTTCAACGTGTTTTAATGCAAGTACTATTCATTGTAATATATGGATAACGATTTTAATGATTTAATCGAGAAAATGCAGAGAGTATTATACGGTCGGGCGCGCTCGACTGTACTTTTCTTTCTTGTTGTATTTTGGCGTAATATAACTTTGAACAAGTGTTTGAAAGTTATTAACCTAACTTTGTCCTGTTCAGAGCATTGTGGAAAAAATTTCGAAGCGAACGTTTTTACACATGTAATTCACGTAATTTGTTATTACGTTTTCACTGCTATTTGTCAAGTAAATCCAAATATATGATAGTTTACGATATTATTTTCAGGATACGAAGTGATTTTATCTCATTATGTACTTTGTGTGTTTGTGGGATGCATGTGTAAACAAAGTCCCTTGTAGACAGAAGTGGACCACTTTTTGTCAGTAGATGTGGACCACTTAAATAATGCCTTTCTCCAAACAGTACATTAGTTCCATAAATTATTTAAAAGTCTATTTTACCTATTTATATAGTTTTACTATCGTGTCATCGAAAAAAAGGGGAGAAAAACCTCAAAAAAAAACCTCAAAGGGAAAATTTTTAAAATGTAGGAGTTTAATAATTTGCATCCCTCTATAATACATACAGGCAGCCAAAATGTTCGAACGTGTTCTTTGTACGTTTCTGTCTCACTTTCCCACTTGCAGTGATATTGCACTTAAATAACATAAACTTTGTAACGTGATAGCTCTTTTGTTAAAAGTAGGATTTAGATGTAATTTTCAGGATTATTTGATTTAATATGTCTCCAAATTAATGTTAAATTACAACAGTGTACAATTTTAATAAATGCCTTAAAAACGGAATTGAAGTTTAAAAGTTTTTTAGTTCTTATGAGAAAAGGGGGAGTGGCAGTCAAAAATGTTTTAGAATTTTTTTCCGCAATGGGATTTTAAGCAGATCTGACTTTGAAAAAACTAAAATGCCAGCGCTGCTTTCAAATAACATTAATAAATGTTTCTACTTAATAAGATAGTGTAGAGTAAACCAGAATAGTGTATAATAAGTTCTAAAGAACTATTTAATTTAGCTAATAATATAAATAAAATAAAACTAGAAATAACGCAATGGTCGCCTCAAAACTGTGACATGCAATACCTAATTATACCCGTTACTCGTAGAGTCTGCATGAACAAAAGGATCTCAGAAATTATAAGAGCTGAATAGGTGAACGGGTTCGCAAATGAGGGATAAAATCCCCAAGCAGTACAAGTTTGTTTTTTAGAGCCCGTACTCTAAAAAAGAGTGTGGGATCATGAATATAGCAGTTAGCATAAGCAAAAGAAAATGGAGCACTGGCATAAGCAATGAATTGAACTGTAAGAAGTTTGTAATTGCAATCGATGTTTTGAGTAACTTTGTAATTATCGATTAGAATTAAGTATTGTTAAGCCCTTAATGTTAGTATATTTTAGTATTTTAAGACCAAGGAAAAATGGAAGCCGGTCACACTTATTGCCGGTTGTCGATCTCTTTTTTTTCGAGATTACCAGACGTATCAATAGGTGTTAAGAGAAATCCACCGATATAATTGCCATCCGGCCAATACATGATTGTTTGTTATACTCTCTGCAAGAGTATATTGTGTTTGTGCAAAAGAATGTAACAGGCAGAAGGAGGCGTGGCAGAACCCATAAAGTATATATATTCTTGATCAGCGTCACAAGCCGAGTCGATATAGCCATGTCCGTCTGTCCATCTGTCTGTCTGTCTGTGTGGCTGTCTGTCTGTCTGTCCGTCCGTATGAACAAACAGATTTCAGAGATGGTAAAAGCTACAAGTTGGAGCTTGGTGTCAAACGATCAGATATTTAGTCAGTCAATACAAGAATCTTTTTTTTTCGATGCCACGCCCCCTTCGCCCACAAAAAGCAAAAAACTGGACAAACCTCGGGAAAAATTTGTGTTTTCGGCAAATATCTCAGTAACTATTGCACCTAGGATCACCAATTCTGGTACGGGGGGTTCCTAGCGACAGCATAGTTGGATTGCCATTTAAAAATTTGGACTACCACGCCCCCTTTTCCCACATTTGATAAAATATTTTTCAAACTTCAATGTCGTTTTTAGCGATTTTGTTCGTATCGTACAGTATTGTTATTTATGATTCTTATGGAGACAAACTATATTAAACTATCCTGAAAGGCGCAATAAAATCGGGTTATAAACAAGAAAACTAGAAGCGTTACAATATTGATAATTGAACGCACTACAACCCATCAACCCATTGGTGCAAGCCAGACAGAAACACACAAGCACATGTTCGAACGTTTTCGCTGCCTGTGTGCCGGCAGCTCTGCCCGCAGTCGCTGGCCGCGCCGAATACACACATATTTATTTATTTATTTATTTATTTATTTATTTATTGTCTGACTATTAACAGTCGACACAAAAAGAAAAATGAATTAAATTAATGTAATAATGTATACGAAAATAATTAAAAGTAAGATTTACATTAAATTTAAAAACAAAAGAGAGAAAAAAAAAAAAAAAAGGTTTGAAATTAACATTATAATTAAATTTAAGTTTAATTAATGAACTTAACTTACTGGGGAAGTATTAAAAAAAATTAAAAACAATTAAGAAACGTTGGTCCAACATTCGTTGCAAGGGTTAGGAAAACCCCAGAAAAACACTAACCAGACCAACCAAATAAAATTAAGAAAAATTAAGAAAATTTAGGTCAAATGTTAGTAACGCGTTGATCAACGGTAAGGCACGCGATTAGAAATGTAGGAGAGAAGTGAAATTCTAAGTGTTGATAAGGAAGTGGCACCACACACTACATGAGAAAAACTATTATAGTTAGTACATAGGATACGAAACGGATTATGTAAAGAATAATTGGTGGTACAACGTTGAAGGGACAAAGGAAGAAAGTTTCTAGTATTTCGCATCGGAACAGCAAATCTAATTTGGCTAATTAGATACGAGGAATCTATCTGACCATTAATTAGTTTATGTAAGAAAACTACACCAAGCATGGTTCTACGATCCGAAAGGGAAGGAAGGTTAATCAATAAAAGTCTACTACGGTACGAAGGTAGTCTAATATTAGTATTCCAGCTAAGGCCCCTAAGGGCAAACAAAAGAAATTGTTTTTGTACAGATTCTAATCTGTCCTGATAAATCATGTATTGGGGAGACCATACACACGATCCATATTCAAGAATAGGGCGTACAAGTGCAGTATAAAGAGTTTTTGTTAGGTAGGGATCGTCGAATTCCTTAGCCCACCGCTTTATGAAACCCAAGACACCGAATGCTCGATTAGCAACAGAGGAGATGTGCTTATCAAACTTTAGTTTTGGATCGAAAAGGATACCCAAATCATTAACCGACTCTATTCTCTGAAGAGGCTTGCCGTCAAGAAAGTAGTTATTATAGGTTGGAATTCGCCTACTATAGGACATTACGTTACATTTACTAAAATTGAGATGTAGTAAGTTAACAATACACCAGGCTTGAAGTGTGTCGAGATCGCTTTGTAGACCGTGACTCAGGCAAGAGTCAGTTCGTGACAAACAAAGTTTTACATCATCGGCATACATCAGAACCCGGGAACTAGAAATCGCTGAAGGCAGATCATTAATGAATAGTGAAAAAAGTAAAGGCCCAAGATGGCTTCCTTGAGGAACCCCCGAGGTAACACGCACGGGCTTGGATAACGTGCCATTAAAATTAACTTTTTGAGTTCTAGAACATAAATAGTTCGCAATCCAAAGAATTAATTTATCTGGAAATCCAAGCAAATTAAGTTTATGTATTAAAAGACAATGATTAACGGTATCAAAAGCCTTGCTAAAATCAGTGTAAATGACATCTGTTTGCAATTTATTTTGAAACCCCTGTATAACAATGGAAGTAAATTCTAATAAGTTAGTGGTAGTAGATCTATATTTCATAAACCCGTGCTGGCAAGGTGAAACAATAGATCTACAAAGATGTTGCAATTGAGAAGTTATTAATTTCTCAAAAGTTTTAGGAATTGCAGACAACTTTGAGATACCCCTATAGTTACAAGTGTCAGATTTAGTACCCTTTTTATGAAGGGGAATAATAAAAGATGATTTCCAGATGTCAGGAAAGCAGCACGATTCAACAGACAAATTAAATAATGTATACAAAGGTTTCAAGAGTTGGTCGGCACAGTTTCTGAGCACGCAACCTGGAACTCCATCCGGGCCGGGGGAAAAAACAGGTTTAACAGCCTTTAGATCACTCAAAAGCGATTCTTCAGTGATCAATGGCCTAAAGTTACAATTAGAAGCATTTACACGGTAAGGATAAGGCAAGTTTAGATTATTTTGATGAATGCAATAAGTAGATTGGAAAAAATCAGCAAATAAATCGGCTATAGCCTGATCAGAGTTAGCAGTCTTATTTTCAAAAACCATTGAGGAAGGAAGTGTTGATGATTTGCGCTTCGCATTAACGAAGTTATAAAAAGTTTAGGATTACTTCGAAACTGCTGACCACAGCTTCTTAGGTAATTCCGATAGCACAGGCTGTTCAATGCAGAGAAATCCGATCGAGCAATTACATATCGAGAGAGATCCAGGGAAGAGCCAGATTCCCTGAATTTCTTATAAAATTTAGATTTAATGTTTTTTAAACGTGTCAATTCACGTGTAAACCAAATTGGTTTTTTAGAAATACTAGGAACACAAGATGGAACACAAAGTTCAAATAAATTATTTAGAGTAAGGTAAAAAAAATGCAACTGCTTCATCCATGTCCCTGCACTTGAACAGCCATGACCAGTCAGTCTGGGATAAGAGCTGATTTAACTTATTAAAATCAGCCTTCCGAAACTGGCGAATACGCTTGCTGGGTCTCGAGCTGGACTTACCCATTTGGGTAGGCAAATCCATCAACAATTCTAAAGTCGGGTGATATGGATCTTCAGGAATAGAAAGGGGAGCAATACGGGAAACAGATAGAAATGTTGGGTCTAAAACAAAAATAAGATCAAGCATCTTATTTAAAGAATTGGGAATGCCATTTATTTGAGATAGAGAAATCCCAAGTAAATGATCGAGGAAATCACTCTGCGTCGTGGGAGTCAATACAGCAGAGCCTGGAGTGGATAACCAAGTAGTTCCTGCAATGTTAAAATCACCCAGAACCACGAGGATGTCCCGATCGGAAATTAGGGAAGAAACAGATTTGATAGCTAGGAAATGTTCAAAATAAACAGAACTATCAGAAGAAGGAGGAATATAAGAACAAGTAATAAAAATGGAAACATTGAAAATACAAATCTTTATCGCAATAAATTCTAAATCCGTAGACATACTAATGTTAACTACTTCAGAGGAAAGATCAGCATTAACAGCAATCAGAACACCACCACCACGACGAGAAGTGCGATCCTTTCTAAAAAGGGAAAAGTTATCGCAGAATATCTCTGTATTTAGAATGTCAGGCCTTAACCAAGTTTCAGTAAAGGCAATGACATGAAAAGGAAAAGAAACACTAGATAAGTAAAGGTTGCTAAGCTTGCTACAAAGACCTCTTACATTCTGATAGGCAAGCGAGAGGGAGGAGTTTAGTTTTTTTTTGTTAGAAGAGTTTAGTTGGTTAGACGAAGATAATGCAGATAGATCAATCGGAGTCCGATTTCTTTTTTGGCAGTATATTCTTTCACCACTAAGTGGTCCGGCCAGAACTCTTTGCAGCATATTTTGTTAAATTGTTCGGCCGGAACACTTATTTTAAATGAGGAAATCTCCCGAGCATACGTAAATTTGAATTTTTCAACCGTAATGTTGGCTATAGATTTGGCTTGTATAAAAGCCTTGACATCATCAGATGTAGTATCAGGGGCTAGCCTTGAAACAAAGATTTGTTTTTTCGGTGGAATACCTATGAGAGTCAAGTTATTATCTACCACTGTCATAACGTCTTTTGAACTAACAACACTGGTAGATTGACTAGTAGACCCAGTCGGAATGTCATCACTGGTATGCTGGTCAACAACAACTGTATTGACAGCGACTGAATCAGGGACTGGCTCGGTGTCCGTAGGAGTAACTTCAGTGGGGGAAGTAAAATTATCATTCCTACTGACAATACTAATTGGAGATGGGGAAGAAAGATTTATTAATGACGGATCTGAGTTATTGGAGATATGAGGAGGAACTAAAAGTTCATTTGGACCAATTGACAACCTAAAATTGGCCTTTTTCCGCTTTGGAGAATCATTCAAAAGATTCATACTTTTGAAATCTTTATCCAACGAGGTGAAACTATCAAACAGGTTCTTAAATCTGCCCAATAGTTCACCAAAGCCTCTTTTTGTTTGCCTCATGAAGCCCATCATGTCCTTTTCAACATCCCTGCAGGACTCACATGTCCATTTTATACCCGAATTAGAGCTTATCAGGTCGATAATACGGCCGTTAAGGCCAGCACATTTTTCGTGTGAAACATTATCACACAGCCAGCAACAAACGAAACCCACTTTAACGTTGTTTCGCACCTGGCAATTTTTACTATAGCAGACATTCATAATGGCAAAATTAAAATTTAGCAACAACGAAAAGAAAAGATTATACTGCAAAAATATACAAATCTAATAAAAAAGAAAATTATAACAAATTTAAAATTTGTATAGAGTGTTAAAAAGTATGACAGATATGCACAAGGGTTAAGTAAACAGAATGCTAAGCTAAAGCAGAAATACAGCGTACTTACAAAAACAAAATTGTTTGCGCGCCAAACGAAAATTTTACCAACGAAGATTAGGTAGCCAGCACCAACAACACTTAGATCGCGGGATAGCAGAGGGGTGAGTCAAAGCGCGGCTTACAAAGAGCAGAGAGAGAGAGATGACGCGAGAGAGTAAAAATCTATTTATAGATTGCGCTCGCGACTGAAACGTTTTAGGCAGAGAGTAGCAAACAAGCAAAAACTGCAAGTTACAAAAACAAAGCTAGTTGAGAGACAACAAAGCAAGTGCACAAACAAACAAACAACTTGCTTTGGGTAAGCTTTGTCTTGGTAAATATTGCAAAGAAATTATTAAGTTTGTTAGTTAAAGTATTTAAACCTTGCGTTTACACAGCCGGTGTATGACACAAAGTATAGACAATGAATAAAATTGACTTTAAATTGATTTATAAGGTGAAAAAATCGACGAAAAGTGACTTTAAACGAGGAAGAAAAAAACACGTCCGTTTGCAAAGAAAAAGATTGAATTTTATTTTTTTATTTTTTTTTTTTTTTTTTTTATTAAAATTAAAAAAAAAAAAAAAAAAATTGGGCCGGGCCCCCCCCCAATTTTTTTTTTTTATTATTTTTATTTTTTTTTTAAAAAAAATTTAAAAAAAAAAATAACTAATAAAAAAAAATTTTTTTTTTTTTTTTTTTTTTTATAAAAAAATTTTTTTTTTTTTTTTTTTTTTTTTTTTTTTTGGTTTCTGCCGGCCTGGGAAGGAGGGAAAAGTTTTAAAATATGTGCTTGTGTGTTTCTGTCTCGCTTGCACCAATGGGTTGATAGTGCGTTCAATTATCAATATTGTAACGCTTCTAGTTTTCTTGTTTATAACCCGGTTGATATTGCGTTCAATAATCAATATTGTAACGCTTCTAGTTTTCTTGTTTATAACCCGATTTTAATGCGCCTTTCAGGATAGTTTAATATAGTTTGTCTCCATACGAATCATAAATAACAATACTGTATGTTACGAACAAAATCGCTAAAAACGGCATTGAAGTTTGAAAACTATTTTATTCTTGTGTTGACTGACTAAATATGTGATCATTTGACACCAAGCTCGAACTTGTAGCTCTTACCATCTCTGAAATCTGTTTGTTCATACGGACGGACAGACAGACAGACAAACGGACAGACGGACAGACGGACATGGCTATATCGACTCGGCTTGTGATGCTGATCAAGAATATATATACTTTATGGGGTCTGCCACGCCTCCTTCTGCCTGTTACATACTTTTGCACAAACCCAATATACTCTTGCAGAGAGTATACAAATTTGTGTTTTAGGCGAATATCTCAGTAACTATAGCACTTAGAAGCACCAATTACGGTATGCAGGTTCCATGCTATTAAAAATGTTGAGCTGCAACGCCATATTTTCTCATAAGAGCTAAAAATCTTTTAAGCTTCAATGCCGTTTTTAAGGCATTTATTCATATAGTACAGTGTTGTAATTCAACACTCGTTTAGAGACATATCAAATCAAATTATCCTAAGAGTGGCATCAAAATCCTACTTTTAACAAAAGAGCTATCACGTTACAAAGTTTATGTAATTTAACTGCAATATCACAGTACACGCGAGCGAGGCAAAAACATAAAAACACATGTTTGAACGTTCTCGATGCTTGTGTGGCGGCAGCGCTGCCGGCAGACGCTGGCCGCGCTGAATACACACATACATACATATATGTATTCATATAATTTCAAACGAATGTGTATTTGTATGAATAACATGTAAATGCTGATAATCGGATAATTCTTGAAACTGGCGAATGGTGCAACTGGTAGAGCTGCGGCGCGTTGGTCTGAGGTTGTAGGATCGTTCGAATGCTGCCGACACACAAGCAGCGAAAAAGTTCGAAAATGGGCTTGTGTGTTTCTATCTCGCTTGCACCAATGGGTTGATATTGCGTTCAAATATCAATATTGTAACGCTTCTAGTTATCTTGTTTATAGTCCGATTTTAATGCGCCTTTCAGGATAGTTTAATATAGTTATTCTCCACACGAATTAAAAACTACAATACTGTACGATAAGAACAAGTTCGCTAAAAACGGCATTGAAGATTGAGTACTTTTTTATCAAATGTGGGAAAAGTGGGCGTGGTAGTCCAAAATTTTAAATGGCAATCCAACTATGCTGTCGCTAGGAACCTCCCGTACCAGAATTGGTGATCCTAGGTGCAATAGTTACTGAGATATTTGCCGAAAACACAAATTTTTCCCGAGGTGTGTCCAGTTTTTTGCTTTTCGTGGGCGAATGGGGCGTGGCATCGAAAAAAAAAAGATTCTTGTATTGACTGACTAAATATCTGATCGTTTGACACAAAGCTCAAACTTGTAGCTTTTACCATCTCTGAAATCTGTTTGTTCATACGGACGGACAGACAGACAGACAGCCACACAGACAGACAGACAGACGGACATGCCTATATCGACTCGGCTTGTGACGCTGATCAAGAATATATATACTTTATGGGTTCTGTCACGCCTCCTTCTGCCTGTTACATACTTTTGCACAAACCCAATATACTCTTGCAGAGAGTATAACAAACAATCATGTATTGGCCGGATGGCAATTATATCGGTGGATTTCTCTTAACACCTATTGATACGTCTGGTAATCTCGAAAAAAAAAGAGATCGACAACCGGCAAAAAGTGTGACCGGCTTCCATTTTTCCTTGGTCTTAAAATACTAAAATATACTAACATTAAGGGCTTAACAATACTTAATTCTAATCGATAATTACAAAGTTACTCAAAACATCGATTGCAATTACAAACTTCTTACAGTTCAATTCATTGCTTATGCCAGTGCTCCATTTTCTTTTGCTTATGCTAACTGCTATATTCATGATCCCACACTCTTTTTTAGAGTACGGGCTCTAAAAAACAAACTTGTACTGCTTGGGGATTTTATCCCTCATTTGCGAACCCGTTCACCTATTCAGCTCTTATAATTTCTGAGATCCTTTTGTTCATGCAGACTCTACGAGTAACGGGTATAATTAGGTATTGCATGTCACAGTTTTGAGGCGACCATTGCGTTATTTCTAGTTTTATTTTATTTATATTATTAGCTAAATTAAATAGTTCTTTAGAACTTATTATACACTATTCTGGTTTACTCTACACTATCTTATTAAGTAGAAACATTTATTAATGTTATTTGAAAGCAGCGCTGGCATTTTAGTTTTTTCAAAGTCAGATCTGCTTAAAATCCCATTGCGCGAAAAAATTCTAGAACATTTTTGACTGCCACTCCCCCTTTTCTCATAAGAACTAAAAAACTTTTAAACTTCAATTCCGTTTTTAAGGCATTTATTAAAATTGTACACTGTTGTAATTTAACATTAATTTGGAGACATATTAAATCAAATTATCCTGAAAATTACATCTAAATCCTACTTTTAACAAAAGAGCTATCACGTTACAAAGTTTATGTTATTTAAGTGCAATATCACTGCAAGTGGGAAAGTGAGACAGAAACGTACAAAGAACACGTTCGAACATTTTGGCTGCCTGTATGTATTATAGAGGGATGCAAATTATTAAACTCCTACATTTTAAAAATTTTCCCTTTGAGGTTTTTTTTGAGGTTTTTCTCCCCTTTTTTCGATGACACGATAGTAAAACTATATAAATAGGTAAAATAGACTTTTAAATAATTTATGGAACTAATGTACTGTTTGGAGAAAGGCATTATTTAAGTGGTCCACATCTACTGACAAAAAGTGGTCCACTTCTGTCTACAAGGGACTTTGTTTACACATGCATCCCACAAACACACAAAGTACATAATGAGATAAAATCACTTCGTATCCTGAAAATAATATCGTAAACTATCATATATTTGGATTTACTTGACAAATAGCAGTGAAAACGTAATAACAAATTACGTGAATTACATGTGTAAAAACGTTCGCTTTGAAATTTTTTCCACAATGCCCTGAACAGGACAAAGTTAGGTTAATAACTTTCAAACACTTGTTCAAAGTTATATTACGCCAAAATACAACAAGAAAGAAAAGTACAGTCGAGCACACCCGACCGTATAATACACTCTGCATATTTTCCCGATTAAATTATTAAAATCGGTATCGATATAACAATGTGTAGTACTTGCACTAAAATATGTTGAAACAAAACCAATATTAGCATAATCAAACATACATCTGTTTGTTTGTATGCGAATACACATACGTTTGACAATATGTAATGCATATTTGTATGTATGTGTGAATTCGGCGCGCCACACAGGCAGCGAAAACGTTCGAACATGTGCATATGTGTTTCTATCTCGCGTGCACCAATGGGTTGATATTGAGTTCAATTATCAATATTGTAACGCTTCTAGTTTTCTTGTTTATAGTCCGATTTTAATGCACCTTTCAGGATAGATAAATATAGTTCGTCTCCACACGAATTATAAACAAGAAAGAATGCTATAGTCGCCTCGCGACTTTAGGGAGCTATACGATATAGTAGTCCGATTTGGATCAAACTTGGTCAGTACATGTACTTCCTAGACATGTACTTTGTAAATTTGGTTCAGATAGCATAGCTAACAAAAAAGTTTTCTATGCTAAAACATTCTAGTTTTCCTGTACATTTGCCTACATATGAAGATAGAACGCCCTAAAGTGGGTGTTTCAAAAAACAAAAACAAACTTGTACTGTTTGGGTATTGTAACTTTCATTTGCGACCCCTTTCATCTTTCTAACTCTTAGTCTCTGAGATCCCTTTGTTCATACAGACGGAACGACGCACAATGGGGCAGCCGGCCGAAAAACGTGGCAAAAATAATTTTTGTGATGGTAGCGTACGACAAAAAGATAAATTGCGTTTGGTTGAAAAATGATCACGGGTGATAAATCCGAAATTTTTTTCAAATCGGTTGAAAATTGTGGGTGCTAGAGACCCTCAAATTTGACCTATTTCCTGAAATGTGCCATAATGCATAAATTTTTCGCGCAAAGTATCAACTTTGAAATTGAATTTTGGGAGAAATAATATATCAATCTTAAAGTTGTTATTTTTTTATTCAAATATGATTAATTTTTCATTAAATTCAGTAACAAATTTAATTTTCGTTTTATAACTGAATATTCCAAAAAAAAGTTTAAAAAATATACTATTTTTGGGCAGTTTTTATACTCTCTGCAAGAGTATATTGGGTTTGTGCAAATGTATTTAACAGGCAGAAGGAGGCGTGGCAGACCCCATAAAGTATATATATTCTTGATCAGCATCACAAGCCGAGTCGATATAGCCATGTCCGTCTGTCCGTCTGTCTGTCCGTATGAACAAACAGATTTCAGAGATGGTAAGAGCTACAAGTTCGAGCTTGGTGTCAAACGATCAGATATTTAGTCAGTCAATACAAGAATATTTTTTTTTTTCGATGCCACGCCCCATTCGCCCACAACAAGCAAAAAACTGGACACACCTCATGAAAAATTGGTGTTTTCGGCAAATATCTCAGTAACTATGGCACCTAGGATCACCAATTCTGGTACGGGTGTTCCTAGCGAGAGCATAGTTACATTGCCATTTAAAATTGTTGACTGCCACGCCCACTTTTCCCACAATTTATAAAATAGTTTTCAAGCTTCAATACCGTTTTTTCAGTATCGTACAGTATTGTAGTTTATAACTGGTGTGGAGACTAACTATATTAAACTATCCTGAAAGGCGCATTAAAATCGGACTATAAACAAGAAAACTAGAAGCGTTACAATATTGTTAATTGAACGCAATATCAACCCATAGGTGCAAGCGAGATAGAAACACACAAGCACATGTTCGAACGTTTTCGCTGCCTGTGTGTCGGCAGCGCTGCCCGCTGTCGCTGGCTGCGCTGAATATACACATACATGCATACATATTTGCATCATATACATATTGCCAAATGTATGTGTATTCGAATACAAGCAAACAGATGTGTGTTTGATTATGTTTGGATTGTTTTTGTTTCAACGTGTTTTAATGCAAGTAATTCACATTGTAATATCTCGATACCGATTTTAATAATTTAATCGGGACAAATGCAGAGAGTATTATACGGTCGGGCGCCCTCGACTGTACTTTTCTTTCTTGTTTTAATTTAGCATGGACATAACTTCTAATGTTCACCGATGTTCACGAGGAAACTATATACATATGATAGAATGAACCTTCTTCTAATATGCTAATATGCCCTAGTTTGCCCGTTTAGAATTTAAAGTCATAAAACGAGCGCAACCTCGTGCTAATAATGCGCGTTTTATGTATGGAAGAAGAAGAGCCCATGCAAATATGGGTATTTCCTGAGTGGGAATTTAATAAAAAAATTGTGTAAAATCATTTTGTAAATACTACCTGAGTTAGTTAAATTTAACACAAATTATTTTTTATGCGTTTTACCAGTCTTAAGACATTTTGGGTAGAGGTAACTAAATAAATTGTTCTTTTAAGGTACAAAAAAAGATTTTTGAGTTTGGATGATTCCATGAGGGAGAAACACTTCAATGAGATTTCTTAAACGCATTGTAAATATAAGTACACTGATTTCTTTTGTTAAAGCGATCTTATTCGATTAATTTTAAGTTAATTTAATAGGGTTAGTTTTAGAAAGAATGTGTACTTCGTAAGCATTTAAGCAGCATCTTCAAATGCACGTATTTCCAAATAATTTTAATGGTAATAGTTACAGTTCAAAAATAATAAGTTTATTATATATTACAACAAATGTTTGAACTCATTTTAATGAAAATTGGCCACTAAAAAAAAATTTGAAATATAACCTCAAAATAATTCAATCAAAAATGTTAGTAACAAAATTAAGTAAATTGGTAAAGAAAACGAATTAAAACATATTGATATGTTATGTTTATGGTAAAACAATACTAAAAATATTACTTTGTGATAAAAAAAAGTATTTTTAATTTTCATTTTATACGTTTAATATGGGCAGAAACATTAAAGAACTTTTACCATAAATTTTGAAGCACCCTGTTGACGGATCACCCTGTTCAGACATTCCTTCTAAAGCTTAATAAGTTATCTATTAAATGCTTTTTAATTTGTTCAAATACCTCCCCTGGTTCAAAAGATATGATTTTTGCATAATTTTTCGGCCCGCTGCCCCACTGTGCGACGGTTGGACGGACAGACGGACATAGCTATATCGACTCGGCTATTGATGCTGATCAAGGATATATATACTTTATGGGATCTGCCACGCCTCCTTCTCCGTGTTACATTCATTCCAACGATTACAATATACCCTTTAACAACTGAAAAGTCAGTGAAGCTGCAAGAATATTGCTAGTATTATACTTTGCGCTCGATATTTTTATACCCGTTACTCGTTGAGTAAAAGGGTATATTGTAATCGTTGGAATGTATGTTACAGGGAGAAGGAGTAGTGGAAGTACATGTACTGATCAAGTTTGATTCAAATCGGACTACTATGTAGTATAGCTCTCATAGGAACGATCGGTCAAAAATATGCTCTAAACATGAATTTGTATTAAAATTTTCTGTGTTTGCCAAGCTATCTTATTTATAAACTTATCTATTGCACTAATATTAATATCATACCCCAGTGTTAATAACATATTGAAACTGAGTAACGGGTATCCTAAAGTCGCAAGCCGACTATAGCATTCCTTCTTGTTTGGTTAGTTGGTTACTGTGCCGCAAACAATATAATCGACATATATTAACCAGAGAATTTACAGCAGCTGTCCAAACCAGTCAAGATCAGTAGTGTGTGTAGTGGACATTAGTCATGAGCAAGGTCCACTGATTTTGGTGAACCAGTTTGGCATCAGACACGCTGCCGCTTGGCTCGTATCAAAAGTGCTGAATTTGGAGCAAAAAAACATCGTGTTTATATATCCATGGACATGCTCGTTCCTGTCTGTCCTAATCCCACCTTCATGGAGAGGTACATAACCTTCTATGAGACATTGGTATACGGGTACGAAATGCAAACAAGTTGCCAATCGACGGAATGAAGACTAAACTCAAGCCAAAACCGAAAAAAACAAAATTCGAAACTACTATACCTGACAGCGCCTTTAAGAACTTCGATGTCTGGAATATGTGAAGGTGTATGTATGTATATCGTTTAGAAAACAGTATATATTAAGTGGGTTGGGGGATTGGGGGAGAGATCGCAAGGTGAAACTACTAACTGCGTCTAACTTGGTGGGCGCCATTGTGATCCTCGTCCCTTCACTCTTCGAGTCGACACACTACCTTCACGTGGTTCCTCCTGGATTGACTCAGCTCCTGCTGAGCTATAAACTAAAGTGCGCGTCGGGACCCTAATCCTTAAATTTGGTTTCGGCATAGGACTTGATATCCACCCATGGAATAACCACAATTAGTGAAGGATGCATGAGGAGCCTCGGATAGGAACCCAAACAACGTTGACGACCATGGCAAACGTAAAAAGGACAACGATTTGAAACAGGCAGAAGGAGGCGTGGCAGACCCCATAAAGTATATATAATCTTGATCAGCGTCAGAAGCCGAGTCGATATAGCCATGTCCGTCTGTCTGTCTGTCTGTCTGTCTGTCTGTCTGTCCGTATGAACAAACAGATTTCAGAGATGGTAAGAGCTACAAGGTCGAGCTTGGTGTCAAACGATCACATATTTAGTCAGTCAATACAGGAACTTTTTTTTCGATGCCACGCCACGGAAAAAATTTGTGTTTTCGGCGAAAATCTCAGTAACTGCGACACCTATGATCTCCAATTCTGGTACGGGAGTTCCTAGCGACAGCATAGTTGCATTTCCATTAAAAATTTTGGACTACCACGCCCACTTTTCGCACAATTGATAAAATAGTTTTTTAACTTCAATGCCGTTTTTAGCGAACTTGTTCGTATCGTACAGTATTGTAGTTTATAATTCGTGTGGAGATCAACTATAATAAACTATCCTGAAAGGTGCATAAAAATCGGACTATAAACATGAAAGCTAGAAGCGTTACAATATTGATAATTGAACGCAATATCAACCCATTGGTGCAAGCGAGACAGAAACACACAAGCACATGTTCGAACGTTTTCGCTGCCTGTGTGGCGGCATTTATGAGATATTTGCCGAAAACACCAATTTTTCCGGAGGTGTGTCCAGTTTTTGGCTTATTGTGGGCGAATGGGGCGTGGCATCGAAAAAGAAAGATTCTTGTATTGACTGACTAAATATCTGATCGTTTGACACCAAGCTCGAACTTGTAGCTCTTACCATCTCTGAAATCTGTTTGTTCATACGGACAGACAGACAGACAGACAGACGGACATGGCTATATCGACTCGGCTTGTGACGCTGATCAAGAATATATATACTTTATGGGGTCTGCCACGCCTCCTTCTGCCTGTTACATACTTTGCACAAACCCAATATACTCTTGCAGAGAGTATAAAAATATATACGCCGTAAAAAAAACTTTTCCAATAATAAAACAAATATAAAAATAAATATAAAAGACACAAATTGGTGAATTTAAATTTTTTTTTTGTTCTAATTGTGTTTAAAATTAATACGTATATAATGGAGAAATGTAATTTTACAAATATTGCAAGAGGTTCATTCGTTCTTTTCATTCACCCGGTCATTGGAACTTATTCTGAACCAAACAACGCATTAGAAATCCCTAGTGCTGGCAAGCAAAAGATGGTCATTACTGTATAGTGGTATTTTTATTAAACTAAATTTTGATACACCAAAAAAGTTTTATTGGTTTAATGTACATATGTATATTGGACCGTTAGCGATAACTTTTATTTTTAGTTTATGAGAATGGTTTAAAATACGTGCTTTTTAAAGTTAAAGCAAACTCAGCGGATTCGCGTGTGTATTAATAAAAGTGGCAATTGAGATTAACAAAAAACACGTGAAAGTATTGGAAAGAAATGGGCAGAAATTAATAAATTATAGTTGCAAACTTATTTGGAAAACGAAGATAACATCAACATGTTAGAAATTCCCAGAGAAAATAATTTAAATAGTTTGCACATACTTATGTCAATAAAGCAAACTATGTGATTCTACTTACTTTAAGCAAACTTAGCTGTGAAAACAAAAGCGCCGTCTTGCTTGACTTCTTTCTCTCTTTCGCACTTCCATTGGCCTACGAACATACTTTGGTGCAACATACATATGGTATGAATGGATACATGTAAATTACATATATCACCATTGATTCTTTAACAACTAACTGTATCGAAGGCAATAAAAATTTCGGAGCAACAAATACACAATGCCCAAATGTGATGTAAAAACTCGTTATATTCCGGCTACTTTTGCGTGGATTGTCCTACTACTGACAACATTTCTGTTCTTTTTTTTATCCGTAAGTATTATGAAAATATTAAAATATAGTTAATGTGATTTAAATATATATATATATATATATGAATATAACACTTATATATTTATTTAAAAGAGAGAACCTCCAAAATTAGCGTTACTTTAATATTCGGTTTTACATACATTTTTAAAGAATGCGTGTTTAACTTAAAAATGGCAATTATTTTAATATTTTATGTAGTATTGTACTGTGTCTCATAAGTGTTTAAGGATATTGCTTATACATAACTCTTTTAGTGTATTCATCACCTATTTGCGCTCATTCATCCAGGAGCCCAGCCTTGAAATCCACTGCGGCTACAAACGCAAAAAATTCAAATCTTTTTGCGATTTAATTAAATTTTGTGTATGCTGTTCTGTATTTTTAGACTTTACAATACGAATTTCATTACATTTTTATCATTTATTCCCAAATTGCTAAGTGCTTGGGGTCGTCGTCATTTCTTGCTAGTACTGGGAAATTTAGGTGCATTATAGAATACTCAGTTCGTTGGTTTAAGGTTTTTCATAATATATTGGATTGTTTCCGTATGCTTTACATAGTTAGTATATGTTCCCTCAACATTCGCGGTTCGGACCAAACCTCAAAAGACACTTCCAGTGCGTCCTGGGTCACTCTAGTGGATCCCAAAGGATGGGGATTTGAAGATCCCGTTCTAATTTTTTATTAGTTTCTAGTTTTTCTCTTATATTGGGGATTGATAGTCAGATTCGGAGGCACAATCATAATTTTCCCATTCTGAACAAGTTCTGTCCTTGGAAACGAGGATTTTGATATATTCCTTTTTTAAGGAACGTGCTCTTACCCCTGCTCCTATCTTTAAGGAGTTCAGAAGTAGTAATTTGTAGCTCTTAGGATTTAATAAATTAATTAATTCTATTTTTATTGACATTTAATAATTATTAAAATTGATTCGGTACCTTTGAATTAATAGAAAAAAAAATCACTTATCGTGAAGCGAACGTCAATATTAAGTACAGTTTAATTTAAAAGGCGTTTAACGTAATGATTTATGTTATTTTTAAATAAACTGCATCATTCTTATAATCCTGAATTTTTTCCGAAACTTAGCTAAACATCATATCACTGTCGAGACCACAAAACCACACTACATGATTATATAAAATATAGCCTAAACTGTTAGTTTTTAATTTTCTGCAATTGTAGTTTGACAGAGGCCACAAAAACAGAGCCAATACAACCAAATAGTTATTTTATATTCTTCAAACATTTTTTTTTTACAAGATTGCACACTTAAATCCCTAAAGTTGAAAAAACAAAAAAGTTAAAACTACTAAATACTAAAAATTTTTTAGTAATACTTTTTCCAGAGAACAAATTTTTTAAAAACATTTTTATAATATAAAATGTAATATGTAATGTGAAATGTTTTTCACCATATATTTTATAAAATTACGTTTGAAACATGCTTTTACTTCTCCTGGAACCGCAGTACATTTTGCCAGTAAATGTATAAAAGTTTACTTCAAATAAAAAATAATTACTTCCACATAATCAAATGTGCATCAAAAAACAGCAAAGTCAAGCGATTATATGTTTTTGCTCGCAGCTGTAGGTATATTAGTGCAATATTAGTATACTAATCAATTTGTGCACATTAAGGACGCTGGTTGTGAAAAACGAAAAAATGAGGAATAATGTTCATATTTAATTCCTAATTAATTACAAAGAAAACGGTTTATTCAAGTGGTCCACCAGGGGATCCCACAATGAGCTACTCGAGATTGTTTGTTAAAGGTATTACACAAGACTCGTAAACGAATATGGATAACAAAGTTAATAGTACATATTTGAAGCGAGATGGGAAGAAAGTTTCTAGTGGGTCTAATCGGAACACCAAAATTAATCTGGCCGATTTAAGCTATCCTATCTTCTTCAAATTATACAAAGTAAAATGTACTGGCAAAAATTGCATGTTTAAGTATAGAAACTTTTTTGTTATCTATGCGATCTGAAGTAAATTTGCACAGGTAGTACATGTCTTCGAAGTTCTTGTACTCACTAAATTTGATCGGACAACTAAATAGTATATCTCCCGTACAGCACAATCGGTTAATCGCTCCAAATATGAATTAATATGAACAAGAAAGAAAAGTACAGTCGAGCACGCCCGACTGTATAATACTCTCTGCACTTTTCCCGATAAAATTATTAAAATCGGTATCCAGATATTACAATGAATAGTACTTGCATTAAAACACGTTGAAACAAAAAGCATCTAAGCATAATCAAACGTACATCTGTTTGTTTGTATGCGAATACACATACGTTTGACAATACATGATGGACACATGTCCGAAGGCAGCGCTGCCGCCACACAGGCAGCGAAAACGTTCGAACATGTGCTTGTGTGTTTCTGTCTGGCTTGCACCAATGGGTTGATAGTGCGTTCAATTATCAATATTGTAACGCTTCTAGTTTTCTTGTTTATAACCCGATTTTAATGCGCCTTTCAGGATAGTTTAATATAGTTTGTCTCCATACGAATCATAAATAACAATACTGTACGATACGAACAAAATCGCTAAAAACGGCATTGAAGTTTGAAAACTATTTTATCAAATGTGAGAAAAGTGGGCGTGGCAGTCCAAATTTTTAAATGGCAATCCAACTATGCTGTCGCTAGGAAGTTCCTAAGTGCTATAGTTACTGAGATATTTATCGAAAACACCAATTTATGCCGAGGTGTGTCCAGTTTTTTGCTTATTGTGGGCTTATTGACTGACTAAGTATCTGATCGTTTGACACCAAGCTCGAACTTGTAGCTCTTACCATCTCCGAAATCTGTTTGTTCATACGGACTGACAGACGGCTATATCGACTCGACTTGTGATGCTGATCAAGAATATATATACTTTATGGGGTCAGAGAGTATAAAAAAGTTAGCAAAGAGATCGGAAGCAGCCGAGTCATCGATTACTTTACAGGAATTGAAAAAAAACGAATAGAGTAAAGTACTAGATTTACGAATTAACAAAGTTATAGAATTGTTTAGGATCACGCGCAAATTGATTCTTGCAGCGAACGAGATAACTTTCATAGCATTGATAATTGAGAAGCGTAAAGGCAGCTTTAGAATAATTTAATAAGTCTAAGCTAGAACCTGTCTGCTTAAACTTTTAAAAATATTCAGATTTTTTGTTTTTAGACCCCGTACTCTAAAAAAGAGTAGAGGGGTCTATTAAGTTTGTCTGACGCGAAATGTGCGTTACAGGCAGAAGGAGGCTTCGCAGACCCCAAAAAGTAAATATATTACTGATCAGCATCGAAAGACGAATCGATATAGCAATGTCCGTCTGTCCGTCCGTCCGTCCGTATGAACACCTAGATCTTTTAAACTACAAGAGCTAGAGCCACCAAATTTGTAATGAAAGTCCGTCTATATTGCAGGCAGGTTAAGTTTATTTCAAATTTTTGCCACGCCCCCTACCGCCCCCGCAAATTGTAAAAAACAGTTTTCATTGCACTACAACTTTGAAACTATGAAAGCTATCGTAACCAAATTTACACAGGAGGTGTTTGGTACAACTATAACTATCCTCACCAAGTTTCATCAAGATCGGAACTATAGCTTATAGCTCCCATAGGACAAATCGGTCAAAAACAAAAAATTTGTATGAAGACATGTAGTATTTGCCAAGTGATCGCAACCAAACTCACACAGAATGTGTACATAATTATTAAAAGTAACTTCACCAAATTTGGTCCAAATCGGACAACTACAACATGTGAAACAAATTGGTCAAAAATGTTAAAAATTGTAATTTATGTACGTGTTTGAAATCAATGTATGTTTGGTAAATCAATGTTTATCTACTTTAGCCGTCCTGATTGTCAACAGTGCTGTGGTCCAAGTGATGTGACATGCATTAGAGAAACATGAGGTCTGCAGTTCGAACCCCAGTCGGCACGTCGACTGTAGCCTTTCTTACTTGTTTTTTTTTTTAAATTTCAATTCAAAATGTAAATATAAAATTTTAATTTTTAATTTCAATTTAAACAAGAAAGAATGCTATGGTCGCATCGCGAATTTAGGAGTCCCGTTACTCAGTTTCAATATGATATAAACAATGCACACTGGGCGGAATTGCCAAATGAGTGGCATAAAGTCAAAAATTTCATGAAATCAATTAAAAATTCTATTTTAATATTTTAAAAGTAGATTCCCTATATATGAAAAATCAATAAATGTTTTGGTTTAAAATTCAACCCTGCCATTGTGATCAAGCTTAAAGTCAGGTGATCAGTCAGCTGATACTTGGGGAACATTTTTATTCACTTTGTGCGCTTGGTAAGTTGACAAATTGCAACAATTAAATATTGAGAAAAAGTTATAAACTACAATACTGTACGATACGGAAAAAACGGCATTGAAGCTTGAAAACTATTTTATAAATTGTGGGAAAAGTGGGCGTGGTAGTCAAAAATTTTAAATGGCAATGTAACTATGCTCTCGCTAGGAAAACTCGTACTAGAATTGGTGATCCTAGGTGCCATAGTTACTGAGATATTTGCCGAAAACACCAATTTTTCACGAGGTGTGTCCAGTTTTTTGCTTATTGTGGGCTTATGGGGCGTGGCATCGAAAAAAAAAAAAAGATTCTTGTATTGACTGACTAAATATCTGATCGTTTGACACCAAGCTCGATCTTGTAGCTCTTACCATCTCTGAAATCTGTTTGTTCATACGGACGGACAGACAGACAGACAGACGGACATGGCTTTATCGACTCGGCTTGTGAGCAAAAAACTGGACTCACCTCGGGAAAAATTTGTGTTTTCGGCAAATATCTCAGTAACTATGGCACCTAGGATCACCAATTCTGGTACGGAAGGTTCCTAGCGACAGCATAGTTGCATTGTCATTTAAAATTTTGGACTGCCACGCCCACTTTTCCCACATTTGATAAAAAAGTCCTCAATCTTCAATGCCGTTTTTAGCGAACTTGTTCTTATCGCATCTTTCGATGCTGATCAGTAATATATTTACTTTATGGGGTCTGCCACGCCTCCTTCTGCCTGTTACATACTTTGCACAAACCCAATATACTCTTGCAGAGAGTATAAAACCCAATAAATAAATTTTTTTTACAAACTGTGATATGTTTGTTTTTTTTTTTTTTTTGTTAAAATTTTAAAATTATGGCACTTCTTCACTTAAATGGGTTAGCAGAACTGTTTCCAATATATCTTAATGAAAAACGCGATCCATTATGGCTTCAATTCGGTGTATCGGACCAATACCTTGTTAGATAAACCAGGTCCAAACTTTGAGGCATCGAATTCATTTTTGATTGGTAAAATTCTTCCAGTTTATCAAATGTTTTCAAATTCTTGTAAATGGGAGCCAAATATTTCACTAATAAAACAAGACTATGATCTTAAGCATGCATAAAGTAGAAAAGATAATACAGACCGTTGAAGTGAAAACATTGAGCTTGTGGTACAGTTTTGCTCGTCTCGTCAGTGTAAGCAGAGAAACCTTCGCAACAGTTTTTCCTGGTAGTTTTGCATGTACCCACTGTCGTTGGCGGGCTGAAGTGTTGAAAAATTGGAAAGAAATTGTCACAATGTGAATATGTGACCTTGGCTTTTAAGCATTGGTTTCAAATATTTGTGATCGTCCCATTGAATTGGGGGTGTCTTTATGTGTTTTCCTATCCTCACGAAACGGCCAAAAAATTATTCTCTTTCCAAAGTTTAACTTACACCCTAACCATGTTATCATTTACAATTTGAGAAATACTCAATTATTTACTTGTGCTAAACTGTTAGAAGCAATAAAATCCTTCTCATTTGTTATAATATTAAGTTAATAAAAATACACCTATTTTACTGTCCATCTTAACTTGTTCAAGAGCTCAAGTTTTAATTTTTAAAACATGCAATTTATATCACTAGGAGTCGCTAAATTCTCTTGAAAGCATTATGGCCAATGTTAAATATTAAAACAAAATTAATTGTACATCTATTTCACTGTCCAGCAGTGTATACCATTCGTCGGCACGGCCATCGTCTGCAAACAGCGCTACCGCCCTACATGCAGCGTAAACGTTAGAACATATTTGTGGATGTTTCTTCCTCACTTGCACACATGATTGACTTTGGGTTCAATTATAAATTTTGTTATTTGTATAACTTTCATGACTAAAGTCAGAATTGTATGCAACTCTCAGGATAGTTTGATATAATTTTTATGGAAACAAATTTTATAAAACAATACTGTATGATAAGAACTTATGCTTTAAAAACGGTATATAATATTGAAAAGTTGTTTATCTCTTATGGGAAAAGGGCATGGAAACCCATAATTATTAACGACATTGCATTTATGCTGTCTGCTGTTTACCAAAATTGGTGTTCCGAAACGGTAAAATCAGGCAGCCCGCGATAACCGATATTCCAAATTTGTGAAATAAAAAAAAATGTGGGAAGTTTTAATTAATTTTTGCACGTTGGCGCTTGCGTAGACCGAGGCCCCGTATATCAGATCTCAGAGACTATAAAAGCTGGAGACGCCCTACGGGCTATATAGACTCGGCTGTTGATGCTCATTAGAATATATATACTATATACATATATATATCAGAAATGCTTCCTGACCTTTGCTTAATTGACCCCTCTACTAATTTTTAGAGTGCTGGGTCTAAATTTCTGATTTTACATAATAAACCATAGAATGTCGCATAAGATTCAAATTAAGCCAAAAAAAAAAAAAAGAGTGAGAGCCAGAAATTTTGTTAGTAATAAGATCCGAAAACCAAAGAATATTAAAGATAATTCTCTCAAAGCTGAGTATTACATGAACTCATAAAACAATTATATAAACAGGAATCTGAAAGAGTATCAAATCTTTGGCGTGCTAAATATTTACTTTTTTCTTAAATTATCAATTTTATTGCTATATTTTCAGCTGCCAGTACTATGTGCGAAGTCATCCATGGGTCCTGGCCTATCAGGGTGTTATCACATTTTTTGTGTTGACAAATTTTACGCTGGCGACGTTTATGGACCCGGGCATAATACCCAAAGGTATATAGCTTATTAACCAAATATCAAAGCCTTCTACTCTTAGTTATATACACTGGTTTTAGCTTCGCCGGACGAAGACTGCGAAGAAGAGTTCCGTGCGCCGCTCTACAAGAATGCTGAAATAAATGGCATTACTGTCAAAATGAAATGGTGCGTCACCTGTAAGTTCTATCGGCCTCCTCGCTGCTCTCACTGCTCCGTATGTAATCATTGCATAGAGGTAGGCAACTAATTTTTTAAATTTTATTATAGATTCAGATATTAGTTTTTTTTATAGACTTTCGATCATCACTGTCCATGGGTGAACAATTGCATTGGAAGGCGCAATTATCGTTTTTTTTTTTTTTTTCTCGTATCACTGTCCATCCATATGCTAAGCATATTCTCACTTTGCTTTTTTTACGTACTGAAAATTATGCCGAGCATCAAACAAACGGCACCGATTGTAGCGTATCCTTTTTACACAAAAACAACGGATTTAAAAATAATAAATAATTCTTTATAGTTTCTATAGTTAGAAGCCCTAAAAATTGTGGGTTTTAAACAATTTTACTAAAAATGTTTTAAAAGTGGTTGTTTTCAGCATTTATACAAATATAGTTGTAACTTTTAAGAGAGTTTCAACATATTTATACCCGTTACTCGTAGAGTAAAAGGGTATATTGTAATCGTTGAAATGTTTGTAACAGGCAGTAGGAGGCGTGGCAGACTCCATAAAGTATATATATTCTTGATCAGCATCAATAGCCGAGTCGATATAGCCATGTCCGTCTGTCCCTCCGTCCGTCTGTATGAACAAAAGGATCTCAGAGACTATAAGAGCTAGAAAAATGATAGTGGTCGCAAATGAAAGGTACAATACCCAAGCAGTACAAGTTTGTTTTTGTTTTTTGACACGCCCACTTTAGGGAGCTCTATCTTCATATGAAGGTAAATTTACAGGTAAAACTAGAATGTTTATTTTTTTAGCTATGCTATCTGAATCAAATTTACACGGAAAGTACATGTCTAGGAAGTACATGTACTTATCAAGTTTGATCCAAATCGGACAACTATATCGTATAGCTCCCATAGGGCCGATCGGTCAAAAATACTCTCAAAATATGAATTAGTATGAAAAACTTTTGCGTTGACTAAGCTATGTTAATCAAACTTACGCAATACATTTGCCATCAATATATACAAACTGACCAAGTTTGATCCAAATCGGATTACTATATCGTATAGCTCCCATAGGGCCGATCGGTCAAAAATACTCTCAAAATATGAATTAGTATGAAAAACTTTTGCGTTGACTAAGCTATGTTAATCAAACTTACACAATACATTTGCCATCAATATATACAAACTGACCAAGTTTGATCCAAATCGGACTACTATATCGTATAGCTTCGATAGGAACGATCGGTCAAAAATATGCTCTAAACATGAATTTGTATGAAAATGTTCTGTTTTTGCCAAGCTATTATATCCATCACCATTGTTAATAACAAATTGAAACTGAGTAACGGGTATCCTAAAGTCGCGAGGCGACTATAGCATTCATTCTTGTTTATTTAAAAAAAAAAACAATGCCGGCAACCTGCTACATCTGACATCCAGGGCCCTTTTTAAAAAAAGACGTTTTGCGGTGACCACTTTGGTGTGGGTCATTCGAAAGAAAAAGTAAAAATAAATCGAAGGAATCATCAAAACTAAATGTGAGAAAATTAACACTTTTCAAACACAAAATTAAATTTTTAGACCCCGTCCTCTAAAAAAGAGTAGATGTTTAAATTAAGTTTGTCAGAAGGGAAAAAATTGGAATTGTCAGAAGGAGGCGTGACCGACCCAATAAATTATATATATTCTTGATCAGCCGAATCGATATAGCCATGTCCGTCTGTATGAACTAAAGGATCTCAGAAACTATAAGAGCTAGAAAAAAAGGTCGCAAATGAAAGATAAAATAGACAAGCAGTACAAGTTTGCTTTTGTTTTTGACACGCCTACTTTAGAACCGTCTATTATCAGTAAAAGGTAAATAAACAGGTTAAAATAAAATGTTTTTGTAAATGCTATCTGAACCAAATTTACGCGGCTAGTACATAATGTAAAAGGTTTATATACTAACCAAATTTCATCCAAATCAGACTACTATATTATATAGCTCCTATAGGGACCACTCAAAAATACGTTGTAAAAAGGAATTAGTATGAAAAACTTTTGTATTTATCAAGATATCTTAGAGTATTTTAGAAAAGTAATGTCGAACACACCCGACCGTATAATACCCTCTGCTTTTATCAAACATAAATCTGTTTTTTTGTATGCACATACATATACGTTTAACAATTTAAATCGGCACGAGCAGCGTCTGCGGGCAGCGCTGGTGCCACACATGCAGCGTAATTGATGAAATATAATTATTTCAATTTGTCTTCAAACGAATTTCAAATAAAAATAATGTATGACAACAAAGGTCTCTAAAACGGCGTGTAAGTTTGAAAAGTTGTTTAGTTCTTATTGGAAAAGGGGTGTGGCATAGTTACTGAGATTTTCGGCATTGTGTTTATTTGTTGCTTATTCTGGGCGAATGGCGCGCGTCATCGAAAAGAAGAAGAGATTCTTGTGTTAACTGACTAAATATTGTTTCGACACTGACTAAATTCGAATGTGTACCTCTTACCATCTCTGAAATCAGTTTGCTCATACGGACAGACAAACGGGCAAGGCTATATCGACTCGGTTTGTGATGCTGATCAAGAAAATATATATACATTGTGGTGTTTGACTTTGCATTATACATTCTTTGCACAAGCCCAATATTCTTCAGAATATAATAACGGTTTTGAGTCAAAAATTATCAGTGGTGCTATTATTTATTTCGCCAATTTTTCGGTCATTGTCCAAACACGAAAATAAAAACAAGAATATATATACTTTATGGGGTCTGCCACGCCTCCTTCTGCCTGTTACATACATACCAAGCAATGGATAATAAAAAGCTTTTGATTCACACTTCATTATTTTATGTTTCATCCAATCAATTAGTCAGAGTAACAGTCACAAAATCAATGAGATTGACTTAATTCACTATTAACTCACATTTTGTTTAAAAAGTATGATTTTGATGGGTCTTGTCACAGTGCTTGCTATACCAATATTTGGCCTCACGGGATTTCATATGGTACTGGTGTCACGGGGTCGAACAACCAACGAGCAGGTGACAGGCAAGTTTAAAGGCGGCTACAATCCATTTTCTCGTGGCTGTTGGCACAACTGTTGTTATACACAGTTTGGGCCGCAATATCCAAGGTAAGATATAGTTGTGATAAATTATAATTACAACGTCGACCAGAATGCTGGTTTTCTTAATGTGAATAGCCTTTTGAAGCCGAAAAAATATGCTTCGCGAAGATCGCAGACTCATAACCAAGCGATAAGTATTATTTGCAACGATCGAACCAATCAGCACACCAATTCTAGTTGCGGGACCGAAAATGATGGGAAAAGCAGCGTGGCCAGCGACATGCGTGGTACGTCGGTACATTATTCTCCCCGCTCCTACTACGATTCGACTCGGGAGAATTGTGGAATTCAGGTAAAGACTTACATGACGGAGGATGGTGATTATAATCAACAGTCGGGCACTTCAACGCTTTATAGTAAGGTTGGTACAATTTTTTTTAAAGAAAATTGACACATTGTAGCCATTGGTATACAAAATGTTTATGCAGTAATGTGAGTCAAGGGGTTACATACAAATTTGGGGCTTGTAAAATCTAACTTTTTTTTTATATTCTTAAAGCATATCGGATCACTGGTTTTCAAATTACAGACATTTGTAGAGCCCTGGTTTTCTATATTGGCCGCGGAATGGGTTCTTTTCAAAAGTACTGTTGCGGTGATCACTATAACTTTAAAACTTGTCAACCAATTTTCATATATTTTTGTTGTATTTGCATTTACAGACTTTTGTATTTGTACGATCCATTTTTATGAATTTGGTTTCAATTTATTTAAAACGTTTTTTTTTATACTCTCTGCAAGAGTACACTGGGTTTGTGCAAAAGTATGTAACAGGCAGATGGAGGCGTGGCAGACCCCATAAAGTATATATATTCTTGATCAGCATCAAAAGTCGAGTCGATATAGCCATGTCCGTCTGTCCGTCTGTCTGTCTGTCTGTCCGTATGAACAAACAGATTTCAGAGATGGTGAGAGCTACAAGTTCGAGCTTGGTATCAAACGATCACATATTTAGTCAGTCAATACAAGAATCTTTTTTTTTTCGATGCCACGCCCCATTCGCCCACAAAAAGCAAAAAACTGGACACACCTCGGTAAAAATTGTTGTTTTCGGCAAATATCTCAGTAACTATGGCACCTAGGATCACCAATTTGGGTACGGGAGTTCCTAGCGACAGCATAGTTGCATTGCCATTTAAAATTTTGGACTGCCACGCCCCCTTTTCCCACATTTGATAAAATAGTTTTCAAACTGCAATGCCGTTTTTAGCGATATTGTTCGTATGGTTATTTGTAATTCGTGTGGAGACTAACTATATTAAACTATCCTGAAAGGCGCATTAACATCGGGTTATAAACAAGAAAACTAGAAGCGTTAGAATATTGTTAATTGAACGCAATATCAACCCATTGGCGCAGCAAGGTCAGACTGTTGAGTAAAATGGTATTAAGCCTGTTTTAATTATGTTGTGTTCGTTTGTTATGAAGTATGCTGTAATTTCGTTTATTTGAGAGCCGTCTGTAAATATAGTTTTGTATTTTTTGTTGTCGTCAAGGATTTTTTTAAATAATTTGTTGTATATGAGAGGGGGCGTTGAGATTATTGGATACACTCTGAGAGAGGAGTTTGTTAATAGAGTGTTTAGATGCCTTGGGGGATGTGTATTATTGGGTTACTGGGGTAATGTTTGTGCGTGATGTCGAAGGTTATGACGGTGCTGATGATTCTGTCTATTGTTGATTGGTATTTTACTTTCTTGTTTTGTTTATGGTTTTTATACTCTCTGCAAGAGTCTATTGGGTTTGTGCAAAAGTATGTAACAGGCAGAAGGAGGCGTGGCAGACCCCGTAAAGTATATATATTCCTGATCAGCATCACAAGCCGAGTCGATATAGCCATGTCCGTCTGTCTGTCCGTCTGTCTGTCCGTCTGACCGTCTGTCCGTATGAACAAACAGATTTCAGAGATGGTAAGAGCTACAAGTTCGAGTTTGGTGTCAAACGATCACATATTTAGTCAGTCAATACAAGAATCTTTTTATACTCTCTGCAAGAGTATATTGGGTTTGTGCAAAAGTATGTAACAGGCAGAAGGAGGCGTGGCAGACCCCATAAAGTATATATATTCTGGATCAGCATCACAAGCCGAGTCGATATAGCCATGTCCGTCTGTCTGTCCGTCTGACCGTCTGTCCGTATGAACAAACAGATTTCAGAGATGGTAAGAGCTACAAGTTCGAGTTTGGTGTCAAACGATCACATATTTAGTCAGTCAATACAAGAATCTTTTTATACTCTCTGCAAGAGTATATTGGGTTTGTGCAAAAGTATGTAACAGGCAGAAGGAGGCGTGGCAGACCCCATAAAGTATATATATTCTTGATCAGCATCACAAGCCGAGTCGATATAGCCATGTCCGTCTGTCTGTCCGTCTGACCGTCTGTCCGTATGAACAAACAGATTTCAGAGATGGTAAGAGCTACAAGTTCGAGTTTGGTGTCAAACGATCGCATATTTAGTCAGTCAATACAAGAATCTTTTTTTTTTTCGATGCCACGCCCCATTCGCCCACAATAAGCAAAAAACTGGACACACCTCGGAAAAAATTGGTGTTTTCGGCAAATATCTCAGTAACTATGGCACCTAGGATCACCAATTCTGGAACGGGAGGTTCGCAGCGACGGCATAGTTGCATTGCCATTTAAAATTTTGGACTGCCACGCCCACTTTTCCCACATTTGATAAAAAAGTCTGGAACCTTCAATGCCGGGTTTGGCAAACTTGTTCGTATCGTACAGTATTGTAATTATATAATTCGTGTGGAGACTAACTATATTAAACTATACTGAAAAGCGCATTAAAATCGGACTATAAACAAGAAAACTAGAAGCGTTACAATATTGATAATTGAACGCAATACCAACCCATAGGTGCAAGCGAGATAGAAACACACAAGCACATGTTCGAACTTTTTCGCTGCCCGTGTTCGCTGGCTGCGCCGAATACACACATACATACATACATATTTGCATCATATACATATTGCCAAACGTATGTGTATTCGAATAAAAGCAAACAGATGTGTGTTTGATTATGCTTAGACTGTTTTTGTTTCAACGTGTTTTAATGCAAGTAATTCACATTTTAATATGTCGATACCGATTTTAATAATTTAATCGGCACAAATGCAGAAAGTATTATACGGTCGGGCGCGCTCGACTGTACTTTTCTTTCTTGTTTTTTTTCGATGCCACGCCCCATTCGCCCACAATGAGCAAAAAACTGGACACACCTCGGAAAAAATTGGTGTTTTTGGCAAATATCTCAGTAACTATGGCACCTAGGATCACCAATTCTGGAACGGGAGGTTCGCAGCGACGGCATAGTTGCATTGCCATTTAAAATTTTGGACTGCCACGCCCACTTTTCCCACATTTGATAAAAAAGTCTGGAACCTTCAATGCCGGGTTTGGCGAACTTGTTCGTATCGTACAGTATTGTAATTATATAATTCGTGTGGAGACTAACTATATTAAACTATACTGAAAGGCGCATTAAAATCGGGCTATAAACAAGAAAACTAGAAGCGTTACAATATTGATAATTGAACGCAATACCAACCCATAGGTGCAAGCGAGATAGAAACACACAAGCACATGTTCGAACTTTTTCGCTGCCTGTGTATCGGCAGCGCTGCCCGTGGTCGCTGGCTGCGCCGAATACACACATACATACATATTTGCATCATATAATAAGATGTTTCGACGATTGGTTTATCAAAAAAATATAAACTTTATTCAATAAACTCGAAACTACGGAGTACAAAACTAGACTGCTTATCCTATGTTCTGATGACGTTAAGCAAACCTCGGTTTTGCGCTTTCATTAATTGGACTTTGGACTCATTGAGCTTTTAGCTCTTATGTAAATAGAGAAAGATCTCGATCTTGAAGAGATTGAGAGTGTTCGGCTAGGATTTGTTTAACGTCAGCAGTTTTTAACCCCAATGATGGGAATAACGATTCTGGCGAATTGTTTATGATATTTAATGTATTCGTGGGAAGCCAGAATTGTTATTGTCACCATTTGATTTTTTCGATAGTGTTTACATTAGGTTCTTGTGGTGTTATTGTCACCATTTGATTTCTTGATAGTGTTTACATTAGTCTTTTGTGCGAAAGAAATCTTTAACATAAATAATAAGTGTGGTGTATGGTGTATGTGGTGTATGGGTTTAGGTACGTATGTATCTACATATGTCACTTCCCCATCCTTAAGAAATGAGCGTGTCCTCAGGCGGTTAATTTTGGATATAGTGTTGGATCTATTACAATTTCTTCGATATCGTTTTCAATTACATTTGGATATATTTCTGTATCATTTTGAATATTTGATTGTATGTTTGGGGTTGATTCTTTTTTGTTCTTATAATTAACAATAATTTTTCGTGGAATATTTTTATATTTAAAGATAATGTATAATATAAGTATGATTAAAATAATTGTTAAAGTTGTTATAGTTATAATTTGGAATGTGTTGTACAATTTTGTTTGTTGTTGGATAATTTCTTTGGTTTGGACATATGACAATGGTTCTAGTTTGGTTATATTATTATTTATGTAGACTGTTTGTGTGTAACATAGTATTAGTTATTTGAATTTCATCTAATTGGATTGAACAATTTATAGCTTTTATCATATTGTTTCCTTCGATAATAATTTCTCGGTTGATATAATTTTGGTTTAGTACAATTTTCGGTAAGTTCCATGTTAACATAATGTTTGGTTCTACATACTTGATTTCATAATTTTTATGGGATTTTGAATATCTACATTCTGTTTTATCTTGCATTAATATTCCAGTAATACATTTGTTCATAACTAGATTTTTATTGGTTGCTGTGAATGCTTTGTTGTTCTGTAAGTAGTAAGTGTCATGTATAGTTTCGGTCAAAATGTTTTGTTTTCGTCAGGGTATGGAATAATGTCGTATAGTGCAGTATTTATAATTTCGCGTGGAATATGGGAAATAATTAAAATTTCGTTAGTAGTTGTTTTTAGCCAAGTTGATGTTTTAATATTTATTATTTTTTTCAACGTTTAAATGTTTTAGTGAGTCATATTTTAGTAATTTAGGGTTGAATATACCAAGCCTGGTTAATTGCATACCTAATTCAATGTCTTCGACATATTCTGTGAATTCTTGTAGGTTGAAAATTAGTAATTCGAGTCGTTGCTCTGCCTCATGTGTGATACTTAGTCTGTTCATTACTTCTATTCCATTGTTAACAGCTTTTATTACTTCATTTAGTTCATTGGCTTGAACACTATTTTCTGAAAGGTTATCTATTTTTGATTGTAATTCTTCTTTGTCTTCTTGATCTAAAGTTCCGAAAAGGTATTTATAAAATGTGCCCATGAAATTTACAAGTCCTCTTTTATTTCGTTTTACTAGTCTTAAGCCGTTCATTTCTCTGTCCAGTTTTTCTGTTAAGTACTGTATTTTTACTAATGGTTCAAATTCTTTTGTTTGTTTCATTAAATTATTATAAGTTTCTTCAGTTTTTGTTGTATTAATAGTTAAATAGTGGTATTCGTATTTTATAGGTAAATTGATTGTTCCTGTTTGAAATATAAGATATCCGTTTTTGGAGTTAATTGGGTTGATTTCCAAATTTTGACATTTTATTGGCCATACAAAGTTGAGTAGCATGAGTGTTATAATTATAGTTGTTAAATTATGAGGGGTTATCATCTTGATTCGGGTTATTAGTTGATCTGGAATTATCATATTTACTTTCATTAGTTACTTTCTTTCTTTTATATTTTGATTTATAGTGTGTTATTTTTCTACCTCTGTTTACTTCTATATAATGCTTTTCATCTATTTGTGTTATATTTCCTGTTTGTTTAAATGGGTTTGTGGATTTAGATCTTACTAAAGGTGATTCCCTATATCTAGTATCTATTTCAAATTCGGTTCTTTTTTCATTAAGTCTTTCTATTTGTCTTTTCTTATTTAGCTGTGTATCATACTCATGTGTTCCTGCGTAAATGAAAATGTCTGCTGGTGTTCTACCAGTTGAATTATGTTTGGTTTTATGGTTATAAGTGTAAAGTATTACTTCAAATCTGGTTAATTTGTTTTCATGGTTAGTGTCGGAATTAACAATTCTTAATTTTTCATTTACTGTTTTATGGAATCTTTCTATGTCGGAAATACCGTTTTTGCTAGTTGTGATGGATATATTTACGTCTTCTGACTTTAACCACATTTGTAGTGCGGAGCACAAGAAAGCTGAGTCTTTATCTGCTTTTATTTCTATTGGTTTACCCATGTTATTAAATACTTTTAAAAGAGCTCTTTTGGCTTCTAACCAATCTCGACCATTTACTTCTATTAAAGTTGCGTATTTGGAATATAAGTCTATACAAGATAGAAATTGTTTGTTGTCTACCATATAAAAATCGATGACATATTTAGACCCCGTACTCTAAAAAAGAGTAGAGGGGTCTATTAGGTTTGTCAGAAGCGAAATGTGCGTAACAGGCAGAAGGAGGCGTGGCCGACCCCATAAAGTATATATATTCTTGATCAGCATCAACAGCCGAGTCGATATAGCAATGTCCGTCTGTCCGTCTGTCCGTCTGTCTGTCCGTCCGTATGAACACCTGGATCTTTTAAACTACAAAAGCTAGAGCCACCAAATTTATAATGAAAGTCCGTTATTAACCCAGGCAGGTTAAGTTTATTTCAAATTTTTGCCACGCCCCTTACCGCCCCCGCAATGAGCAAAAAACCAGACACACCTCGAAAAAAATTTAGTTTTAGGCCAATAACTCAGTAACTATGGCACTTAGGAACACCATTTCTGGTAAACAGGTTGCTAGAGACATCCTTAATGCAATGCCATTAAAAATTTTGAGCTGCCACGCCCCCTTTTCTCCTGAGGGTTAACCAAACGTTTTCACTTTAATGCCATGTTTAAGGCATTTATTCATATAGTAGGGTATTGTAATTCAACATAAGTATAGAGACATATAAAATCAAACTATTCTGAAAGGGGCATCATCATACTACTTTTAACAAAAGAGCTACTGCGTTACAAAGTTTGTTATTTAACTGCAATATCACTTACGCGCGAGAGCGAGACAGAAACATACAAACACATGTTCGAACGTTTTCGATGCTTGTGTGGCGACAGCGCTGCCGGCAGACGCTGTGGCGACAGCGCTGCCGGCAGACGCTGGCCGCGCCGAATACACACATACATACATACATGCATACATATAATTTCAAACGAATGTGTGTTTGTATGAATAATATGTAAATGCTGATATTCGGAGAATTCTTGAAAGTGGCGCGTGGTGCAACTGATAGAGTTTGTCTGAGGTTGTAGGTTCGAATGCTGGCAATGCGAATTGTTAAATTATTTTTTTTTATTTCAATTGAAATTGAATACAAACTACTATGAGAGTACGGGGTCTTTTATAGTCGGCTCGGTCGACTGTAGCCTTTCTTACTTGTTTTCTCTTGGATTATGGATTTCTGGAGTTAATTCGAAAGCTAACTTAGTGTTTCTGTGTTCTGTTTTTGCTATATTACAAACTTTGCATTCGTTAATTATGTTTTGTATTAAGTTTTGATAATCTGGGTAATAATATTCTTCTTTAAATAATAGTGTCATTTTCTCTATTCCTGGATGTAATAACTTTTCGTGCGTATTAATAATAAATTCTTTGAATTCGGCATATGTCTGGAGGTCCATTAGTTTTTTAGTGGATCTCATTACTTTTGTAATGTTATTGGGACTAATTATTTCAACGAAAGCATTCTGAAATGTAAGGAAATCGGCTTCGTTGCTGAAGTATATAACACTTTTCTTTGAACATAAGTATTCTTTAAATAATTCTTTTGCATGGTTGTGTGTCATTTCGACATAATTTATTAAGATTTTTGTTTTATGAAAATAATTAATGACGTTTGCGTTATTTGAGTTACTTTTTACAAATTCTATTTGTCTTTTAAAATAATTGATTGGTCTTTCTGTGAGTGAAATGTAATATTGGTTATCTTCTTGAGCGCTGTGGATTGTTGCTACTGTTACATCGGAAGTTTCTCCTAACAAGTTTTCTTCAATTTTAATTCTAGACAAAGCATCTGCAACATAGTTTTCTTTACCTGGTACATATTTAATGTGATAATCAAATTCATTTAATTTTATTTTCCAGCGTTGTAATTTCATATTTGGTTCTTTAATATTATTAAGCCAAACAAGTGGTTTGTGGTCACTGAGAATCTCGAATTTTCTACCGTAGAGATAAGATCGGAAATATTTGGTTGCCCAAACGATGGCTAAAAGTTTCTTTTCAATTGCTGCATAGTTAATTTCATGTTCGTTTAGGGTTCTACTTGCGAAACAAATTGGTTTTTGATTTTGAGACAGAACAGCTCCAATAGCTATGTTACTGGCATCAGTTGTAAGACAAAATGGTTTTTCGAAATTCGGATAAACTAATATTGGATCGGATGTTATAAGTACTTTTAATTTTTCAAAAGCAGAAATGTAATTGGGTTCCTTTATATTTATAGTTGCACCTTTCTTTAATTTTAAAGTCATTGGTTTTACAACGTGTGCAAAATTAAAAAACGATTTTATTTCTTTGGGTGTTTTTGGTATGGGAAAATGTTGTATGGCAGAGATTTTAGTTGGGTTTGGTTGTATTCCTTCTGTTGTTATTATGTGACCTAGGAATTCAGTTTCCTTTTTCATGAATTCGCATTTATCTAATTGCAATTTTAGATTGGCTTCGCGCAGTTTTGTAAATACCCTTTTTAATGATAATAAATGTTCTTCCAATGAAGTGGAATACACTATTATATCATCCATGTATACTAAACAATCTTTGTAAATTAGATCTTCTAATAGATTGTTCATGCAACGTTGAAATGTCGCTGGGGCGTTTTTCAATCCAAAAGGCATTCGAGTGTATTCGTAATGTCCATTTTTAGTTGAAAAAGCTGTTTTTGGTATACTTTGTGGGTCCATTTGTATCTGATGAAATCCTTTCGCTAAGTCAATTGTAGTGAAATACTGACATTTTCCAAGTTTGTCTAGTATATCATCCATGACTGGGATAGGATATTTATCATCGATTGTTATTTCATTTAAATTTCGATAGTCAATAACTATACGGAATTTTTCTTTACCTGATGCGTCACGTTTCTTTGGCACAATCCAAATTGGTGAGCAATAAGGTGATTTTGATTTACGTATTATACCTTGTTCAATCATTTCTTTGATTTGTTTTTCGACTTCTTCGTCGAATGTTTGCGCATACTTGTATGGACGCTTTTGAATTGGGTCTTCGTGTTTAGTTTGGATGACATGCTTAATTGTACTGGTAAAAGTCAAATTTCCACTTTTGGTGGCGGTCCCACATTTAAATATGGGCCACGACTGA
The DNA here is from genome assembly GCA_018151165.1 of Drosophila arawakana. Classification (NCBI taxonomy): domain Eukaryota; kingdom Metazoa; phylum Arthropoda; class Insecta; order Diptera; family Drosophilidae; genus Drosophila; species Drosophila arawakana. The sequence goes on along the minus strand of JAECWX010000336.1, from coordinate 898,892 downwards.
TAATTGGGTTTTGAGTCACACACGCTTAGGTTCTTTGGCGGATATCAAGATAATATTTTTTCCAAAATTGTAATGTTTTAACCGTTTCCTTGCCGCGGAAAATTCGCGTGCTCGAATCCTAGAAATTCCTTGGTCGTACAAGGATTTCTTTTCAATGGATTGAAAATAAAGGACGATTACTTATTACGAGGATATTTATTATCAATATCCTACCGGCTGCGCCAATAAGATGTTTCGACGATTGGTTTATCAAAAAAATATAAACTTTATTCAATAAACTCGAAACTACGGAGTACAAAACTACTAACACTTACTAACACTTATCCTATGTTCTGATGACGTTAAGCAAACCTCGGTTTTGCGCTTTCATTAATTGGACTTTGGACTCATTGAGCTTTTAGCTCTTATGTAAATAGAGAAAGATCTCGATCTTGAAGAGATTGAGAGTGTTCGGCTAGGATTTTTTTAACGTTAGGAGTTTTTTTTTTTTTTTTTTTTTTTTTTTTTTTTGTCTGACTATTAGCAGTCGACACAAAAAGAAAAATGAATTAAATTAATGTAATAATGTATACGAAAATAATTAAAAGTAAGATTTACATTAAATTTAAAAACAAAAGAGAGAAAAAAAAGGTTTAAAAATAACATTATAATTAAATTTAAGTTTAATTAATGAACTTAACTTACTGGGGAAGTATTAAAAAAATTAAAAACAATTAAGAAACGTTGGTCCAACATTCGTTGCAAGGGTTAGGAAAACCCCAGAAAAACACTAACCAGACCAACCAAATAAAATTAAGAAAAATTAAGAAAATTTAAGTCAAATGTTAGTAACGCGTTGATCAACGGTAAGGCACGCGATTAGAAATGTAGGAGAGAAGTGAAATTCTAAGTGTTGATAAGGAAGTGGCTCCACACACTACATGAGAAAAACTATTATAGTTAGTACATAGGATACGAAACGGATTATGTAAAGAATAATTGGTGGTACAACGTTGAAGGGACAAAGGAAGAAAGTTTCTAGTATTTCGCATCGGAACAGCAAATCTAATTTGGCTAATTAGATACGAGGAATCTATCTGACCATTAATTAGTTTATGTAAGAAAACTACACCAAGCATGGTTCTACGATCCGAAAGGGAAGGAAGGTTAATCAATAAAAGTCTACTACGGTACGAAGGTAGTCTAATATTAGTATTCCAGCTAAGGCCCCTAAGGGCAAACAAAAGAAATTGTTTTTGTACAGATTCTAATCTGTCCTGATAAATCATGTATTGGGGAGACCATACACACGATCCATATTCAAGAATAGGGCGTACAAGTGCAGTATAAAGAGTTTTTGTTAGGTAGGGATCGTCGAATTCCTTAGACCACCGCTTTATGAAACCCAAGACACCGAATGCTCGATTAGCAACAGAGGAGATGTGCTTATCAAACTTTAGTTTTGGATCGAAAAGGATACCCAAATCATTAACCGACTCTATTCTCTGAAGAGGCTTGCCGTCAAGAAAGTAGTTATTATAGGTTGGAATTCGCCTACTATAGGACATAACGTTACATTTACTAAAATTGAGATGTAGTAAGTTAACAATACACCAGGCTTGAAGTGTGTCGAGATCGCTTTGTAGACCGTGACTCAGGCAAGAGTCAGTTCGTGACAAACAAAGTTTTACATCATCGGCATACATCAGAACCCGGGAACTAGAAATCGCTGAAGGCAGATCATTAATGAATAGTGAAAAAAGTAAAGGCCCAAGATGGCTTCCTTGAGGAACCCCCGAGGTAACACGCACGGGCTTGGATAACGTGCCATTAAAATTAACTTTTTGAGTTCTAGAACATAAATAGTTCGCAATCCAAAGAATTAATTTATCTGGAAATCCAAGCAAATTAAGTTTATGTATTAAAAGACAATGATTAACGGTATCAAAAGCCTTGCTAAAATCAGTGTAAATGACATCTGTTTGCAATTTATTTTGAAACCCCTGTATAACAATGGAAGTAAATTCTAATAAGTTAGTGGTAGTAGATCTATATTTCATAAACCCGTGCTGGCAAGGTGAAACAATAGATCTACAAAGATGTTGCAATTGAGAAGTTATTAATTTCTCAAAAGTTTTAGGAATTGCAGACAACTTTGAGATACCCCTATAGTTACAAGTGTCAGATTTAGTACCCTTTTTATGAAGGGGAATAATAAAAGATGATTTCCAGATGTCAGGAAAGCAGCACGATTCAACAGACAAATTAAATAATGTATACAAAGGTTTCAAGAGTTGGTCGGCACAGTTTCTGAGCACGCAACCTGGAACTCCATCCGGGCCCGGGGAAAGAACAGGTTTAACAGCCTTTAGATCACTCAAAAGCGATTCTTCAGTGATCAATGGCCTAAAATTACAATTAGAAGCATTTACACGGTAAGGATAAGGCAAGTTTAGATTATTTTGATGAATGCAATAAGTAGATTGGAAAAAATCAGCAAATAAATCGGCTATAGCCTGATCAGAGTTAGCAGTCTTATTTTCAAAAACCATTGAGGAAGGAAGTGTTGATGATTTGCGCTTCGCATTAACGAAGTTATAAAAAAGTTTAGGATTACTTCGAAACTGCTGACCACAGCTTCTTAGGTAATTCCGATAGCACAGGCTGTTCAATGCAGAGAAATCCGATCGAGCAATTACATATCGAGAGAGATCCAGGGAAGAGCCAGATTCCCTGAATTTCTTATAAAATTTAGATTTAATGTTTTTTAAACGTGTCAATTCACGTGTAAACCAAATTGGCTTTTTAGAAATACTAGGAACACAAGATGGAACACAAAGTTCAAATAAATTATTTAGAGTAAGGTAAAAAAATGCAACTGCTTCATCCATATCCCTGCACTTGAACAGCCATGACCAGTCAGTCTGGGATAAGAGCTGATTTAACTTATTAAAATCAGCCTTCCGAAACTGGCGAATACGCTTGCTGGGTCTCGAGCTGGACTTACCCATTTGGGTAGGCAAATCCATCAACAATTCTAAAGTCGGGTGATATGGATCTTCAGGAATAGAAAGGGGAGCAATACGGGAAACAGATAGAAATGTTGGGTCTAAAACAAAAATAAGATCAAGCATCTTATTTAAAGAATTGGGAATGCCATTTATTTGAGATAGAGAAATCCCAAGTAAATGATCAAGGAAATCACTCTGCGTCGTGGGAGTCAATACAGCAGAGCCTGGAGTGGATAACCAAGTAGTTCCTGCAATGTTAAAATCACCCAGAACCACGAGGATGTCCCGATCGGAAATTAGGGAAGAAACAGATTTGATAGCTAGGAAATGTTCAAAATAAACAGAACTATCAGAAGAAGGAGGAATATAAGAACAAGTAATAAAAATGGAAACATTGAAAATACAAATCTTTATCGCAATAAATTCTAAATCCGTAGACATACTAATGTTAACTACTTCAGAGGAAAGATCAGCATTAACAGCAATCAGAACACCACCACCACGACGAGAAGTGCGATCCTTTCTAAAAAGGGAAAAGTTATCGCAGAATATCTCTGTATTTAGAATGTCAGGCCTTAACCAAGTTTCAGTAAAGGCAATGACATGAAAAGGAAAAGAAACACTAGATAAGTAAAGGTTGCTAAGCTTGCTACAAAGACCTCTTACATTCTGATAGGCAAGCGAGAGGGAGGAGTTTAGTTTTTTTTGTTAGAAGAGTTTAGTTGGTTAGACGAAGATAATGCAGATAGATCAATCGGAGTCCGATTTCTTTTTTTGGCAGTATATTCTTTCACCACTAAGTGGTCCGGCCAGAACTCTTTGCAGCATATTTTGTTAAATTGTTCGGCCGGAACACTTATTTTAAATGAGGAAATCTCCCGAGCATACGTAAATTTGAATTTTTCAACCGTAATGTTGGCTATAGATTTGGCTTGTATAAAAGCCTTGACATCATCAGATGTAGTATCAGGGGCTAGCCTTGAAACAAAGATTTGTTTTTTCGGTGGAATACCTATGAGAGTCAAGTTATTATCTACCACTGTCATAACGTCTTTTGAACTAACAACACTGGTAGATTGACTAGTAGACCCAGTCGGAATGTCATCACTGGTATGCTGGTCAACAACAACTGTATTGACAGCGACTGAATCAGGGACTGGCTCGGTGTCCGTAGGAGTAACTTCAGTGGGGGAAGTAAAATTATCATTCCTACTGACAATACTAATTGGAGATGGGGAAGAAAGATTTATTAATGACGGATCTGAGTTATTGGAGATATGAGGAGGAACTAAAAGTTCATTTGGACCAATTGACAACCTAAAATTGGCCTTTTTCCGCTTTGGAGAATCATTCAAAAGATTCATACTTTTGAAATCTTTATCCAACGAGGTGAAACTATCAAACAGGTTCTTAAATCTGCCCAATAGTTCACCAAAGCCTCTTTTTGTTTGCCTCATGAAGCCCATCATGTCCTTTTCAACATCCCTGCAGGACTCACATGTCCATTTTATACCCGAATTAGAGCTTATCAGGTCGATAATACGGCCGTTAAGGCCAGCACATTTTTCGTGTGAAACATTATCACACAGCCAGCAACAAACGAAACCCACTTTAACGTTGTTTCGCACCTGGCAATTTTTACTATAGCAGACATTCATAATGGCAAAATTAAAATTTAGCAACAACGAAAAGAAAAGATTATACTGCAAAAATATACAAATCTAATAAAAAAGAAAAATATAACAAATTTAAAATTTGTATAGAGTGTTAAAAAGTATGACAGATATGCACAAGGGTTAAGTAAACAGAATGCTAAGCTAAAGCAGAAATACAGCGTACTTACAAAAACAAAATTGTTTGCGCGCCAAACGAAAATTTTACCAACGAAGATTAGGTAGCCAGCACCAACAACACTTAGATCGCGGGATAGCAGAGGGGTGAGTCAAAGCGCGGCTTACAAAGAGCAGAGAGAGAGAGATGACGCGAGAGAGTAAAAATCTATTTATAGATTGCGCTCGCGACTGAAACGTTTTAGGCAGAGAGTAGCAAACAAGCAAAAACTGCAAGTTACAAAAACAAAGCTAGTTGAGAGACAACAAAGCAAGTGCACAAACAAACAAACAACTTGCTTTGGGTAAGCTTTGTCTTGGTAAATATTGCAAAGAAATTATTAAGTTTGTTAGTTAGAGTATTTAAACCTTGCGTTTACACAGCCGGTGTATGACACAAAGTATAGACAATGAATAAAATTGACTTTAAATTGATTTATAAGGTGAAAAATCGACGAAAAGTGACTTTTAAACGAGGAAGAAAAAAAAACACGTCCGTTTGCAAAGCAAGTGCGAAGCGAGTATTTTAACCCCAATGATGGGAATAACGATTCTGGCGAATTGTTTATGATATTTAATGCATTCGTGGGAAGCCAGAATTGTTATTGTCACCATTTGATTTTTTGATAGTGTTTACATTAGTCTTTTGTGCGAAAGAAATCTTTAACATAAATAATAAGTGTGGTGTATGGTGTATGTGGTGTATATGGTGTATGGGTTTAGGTACGTATGTATCTACATATGTCACTATATACATATTGCCAAACGTATGTGTATTCGAATACAAACAAACAGATGTGTGTTTGATTATGCTTAGATTGTTTTTGTTTCAACGTGTTTTAATGCAAGTAATTCACATTGTAATATGTCGATACCGATTTTAATAATTTAATCGGGACAAATGCAGAGAGTATTATACGGTCGGGCGCGCTCGACTGTACTTTTCTTTCTTGTTATACTCTCTGCAAGAGTATATTGGGTTTGTGCAAAAGTATGTAACAGGCAGAAGGAGGCGTGGCAGACCCCATAAAGTATATATATTCTTGATCAGCATCACAAGCTGAGTCGATATAGCCATGTCACTCTGTCTGTCCGTCTGTCCGTATGAACAAACAGATTTCAGAGATGGTAAGAGCTACAAGTTCGAGTTTGGTGTCAAACGATCACATATTTAGTCAGTCAATACAAGAATCTTTTTTTTTTTTTCGATGCCACGCCCCATTCGCCCACAATAAGCAAAAAACTGGACACACCTCGGAAAAAATTGGTGTTTTCGGCAAATATCTCAGTAACTATGGCACCTAGGATCACCAATTCTGGAACGGGAGGTTCGCAGCGACGGCATAGTTGCATTGCCATTTAAAATTTTGGACTGCCACGCCCACTTTTCCCACATTTGATAAAAAAGTCTGGAACCTTCAATGCCGGGTTTGGCGAACTTGTTCGTATCGTACAGTATTGTAATTATATAATTCGTGTGGAGACTAACTATATTAAACTATACTGAAAGGCGCATTAAAATCGGACTATAAACAAGAAAACTAGAAGCGTTACAATATTGATAATTGAACGCAATACCAACCCATAGGTGCAAGCGAGATAGAAACACACAAACACATGTTCGAACTTTTTCGCTGCCCGTGTTCGCTGGCTGCGCCGAATACACACATACATACATACATATTTGCATCATATACATATTGCCAAACGTATGTGTATTCGAATAAAAACAAACAGATGTGTGTTTGATTATGCTTAGACTGTTTTTGTTTCAACGTGTTTTAATGCAAGTAATTCACATTTTAATATGTCGATACCGATTTTAATAATTTAATCGGCACAAATGCAGAGAGTATTATACGGTCGGGCGCGCTCGACTGTACTTTTCTTTCTTGTTTATTATGTTGAGGATTGGGGAGTTGTGTGAGTTTATTAGTGATTTGCAGAGTTTAGCTGTGGCAATTTGATTTCTCATGTGTAGTGGGGGTATTTGAGCTTCGTGAAGCATATCGTTGACAGGCGTGGGAATTGGTGATTGAATTAAGTGGTCGGATGGTAGACTGAGGGGCAGATCCAAACAGGGGGAGACCGTAGTCAATTTTTATACCCGTTACTCGTAGAGTAAAAGGGTATATTGTAATCGTTGGAATGTATGTAACAGGCAGAAGGAGGCGTGGCAGACCCCATAAAGTATATATATTCTTGATCAGCATCAATAGCCGAGTCGATATAGCCATGTCCGTCTGTCCGTCCGTCCGTCTGTATGAACAAAAGGATCTCAGAGACTATAAGAGCTAAAAAAATGATAGTGGTCGCAAATGAAAGGTACAATACCCAAGCAGTACAAGTTTGTTTTTGTTTTTTGACACGCCCACTTTAGGGCGATTTATTTGCATATAAAGGTAAATGTACAGGTAAACGTTGAATGTTTTAGTATAGAAAACTTTTTTGTTAGCTATGCTATCTGAACCACATTTACACGCAAAGTACATGTCTAGGAAGTACATGTACTGACCAAGTTTAATCCAAATCGGACAACTATATCGAATAGCTCTCATAGGGCCGATCGGTCAAATATGTATACGCTCCCAATATGAATTAGTATGAAAAACTTTTGCGTTAACTAAGCTATATTAATCAGAATACATCTGCCAATAATATATATATACTGACCAAGTTTGATCCAAATCAGACAACTATATCGTATAGCTCCCATAGGCCGATCGGTCAAAAATACTCTCCAAATATGAATTAGTATGAAAAACTTTTGCATTAACTAAGCTATATTAATCAAACTGACACAGAATACATCTACCAATAATATATATATATATATATATATATATATATATATATATACTGACCAAGTTTGATCCAAATCGGACTACTATACCGTATAGCTTTCATAGGAACGATCGGTCGAAAATATGCTCTAAACATGAATTTGTATGAAAATGTTCTGTGATTGCCAAGCTATTATATCCATCAACATTGTTAATAACAAATTGAAACTGAGTAACGGGTATCCTAAAGTCGCGGGGCGACTACATGAAATGGTGATTTTTTTTGGCGCGGTATGTAGCATGAGATTATTTTGATTTTTGATAGGATTTCAACTTCGATAGAGTCAAAATCTTGATTAAGTGGGATAACTGGATTTTTTTTTGGCTTTTCGTTAATTTGAGGTGTCTTCAGTAATCATGTAGGATTCGTTGTCTATACTGGTTGGATTGTGTATAGTCTTATTTTTGTTATACTCTCTGCAAGAGTATATTGGGTTTGTGCAAAAGTATGTAACAGCCAGAAGGAGGCGTGGCAGACCTCATAAAGTATATATATTCTTGATCAGCATCACAAGCCGAGTCGATATAGCCATGTCCGTATGAACAAACAGATTTCGGAGATGGGAAGAGCTACAAGGTTGAGCTTGGTCTCAATCGATCATATATATTTAGCCAGTCAAAACAAGAATCTTTTTTCTTCTCTTCGATGCCACGCCCCATTCGCCCACAATGAGCAAAATACTAGACACACCTCGGAAAAAATCGGTGTTTTCGGGGAATATCCAAGCAGCTTCTAGGATCACTAATTTTGGTAGGGAAGTTCCTATCGACAACATAAATGCAAATGCGTGCTCGACTGTACTTTTCTTTCTTGTTTTTAGTTGTGGCAGCCATGCGCGGATAATAGCAATGATGCTTAAAGTTGCTTAGCGTTTTTCTTTAAATTTTCTATATGGTCGTCTGTGCTCACGGTCAATAAGTGATATTACAGTGTCTGCGTCTTCCATATCTTCTACTGTGCGTTATGGTATTCGTATTTGTATACTCTCTGCAAGAGTATATTGGGTTTTTGGAAAAGTATGTAACGGGCAGAAGGAGGCGTGGCAGACCCATAAAGTATATATATTCTTGATCACCATCACAAGCCGAGTCGATATAGCCATGTCCGTCTGTCTGTCGGTCTGTCTGTCCGTCTGTCCGTCCGTATAAACAAACAGATTTCAGAAATGGTAAGAGCTACAAGTTCGAGCTTGGTGTCAAACGATCACATATTTAGTCAGTCAATACAAGAATCTTTTTTTTGATTATTTTTTTGATGCCACGCCCCATTCACCTACAATAAGCAAAAAACTGGACGCTCCTCCGGAAAAATTGGTGTTTTCGGCAAATATCTCAGTAACTATGGCACCTAGAATCACCAATTTGGGTACGGAGGTTCCTAGCAACAGCAAAGCTGCATTGCCATGTACAAATTATAAACTAATTATCTATTTCCAAGCCATTTTTAAGGTATTTGTTCGTATCGTACAGTATTGTAATTGTTTATTCGTATGGAGGCTAACTATATTAAACTATCCTGAAGGCGCATTAAAATCGGACTATAAACAAGAAAATTGGAAGCGTTACAATATTGAAATTTGAACGCCTTATCAGCCCGCGGACGCTGGCCGCGCCGAATAAACACATGCATACAAATTTGCATCATATACATATTGTCAAACGTATGTGTATTCGCATACAAACAAACAGATGTATGTTTGTTTATGCTTAGATTGTTTTTGTTTCGACGTGTTTTAATGCAAGTACTACACCTTGTAATATCTGGATACCGATTTGAATAATTTAATCGGGAACAAATGCAGAGAGTATTATACGGTCGGGCGTGCTCGACTGTACTTTTCTTTCTTGTTACACTTTAGAATTGTTTTAGACAAGTTTCTTGCAGTAATTGTAGATAGGATTAGGGTATCTGGATCCCATTCACTACGTCAGGGTTTAAGGATTAATTCATTCCAGTTTGTTGGTGGAATCATTAGGTGTATCGCCTTGACCTTTCCTATATCGGGGCGTATACCATCTTCTCCTACTGTGAATCCGAGAAAGTTTACCCTCGTCTGAATGAACATTGTCTTTTCTAAGTCAACCTTAAATCCGACTGTTCTCAGCGTTTCGAATACTTTTCTCAACCTTTCGAACACCTTTCTGAGGTCCTCTATATGACTTTCGGTGTTTTTGCTAAAAACAATGTTATCGTCAATGTACAATAAATAATAAAGTCTCTAATCATATCGCCTATTATGCGCTGAAATATAGCCGGGGCATTTTGAAGTCCGAATGGCAAACGCAGGAGCTCGTCTTTGCTATTCATCGTTGAGAATGCAGTCTTGGGTATATCAGATACTATCATTCGGATCTGATTGAACCCAGAAGTAAAATCTAACGTAGTGAAGAGTTTTGCTTAACCTAGGCTGGCAAGAGTAGAATTAATATCAGGAATGGGGTCACTTATGGTAATCGCATTGAGACATTTATAATCAATCACCATTCCGTACTGTTTATCGCCATTGAGTTTTGTCTTTTTCGGTACCACTCATAATGGTGAAATATATGGGCTGCTTAAAGGCCTTATAGTGTCTTATTTGGCATGAATGGCTTGTATTGGTGCGCATCATGGCCCTGACATTTGTACTGATCGGTTCGTTGTCTGAGATAGGCGCAAATAATTCAGAGTATTCAGATATAAATTCGTCGATATCCTCCATATCGTTTTCTATCGGATTGTCGGAGAGAGCATTAATGTTCTTGGAATGTTTTGAGCTTAAGCTGATTTTGATGTTTGGTTCGATGATCAAAATGATGGTTTCTCGGCCGATTAAACCTGTTATCCCCAATGATTTCGTCAAATGTACTCAGAGAACGGAGCACGCAGAAAGTTACAATAGTGTCATTGCCGAATGTGTTAAAAAACGGTCCTTTAACATAGTGAGTAATTCTACGTTTCTTATTGCTACATAATTACCAACATTATTTTAAAGGCGCTATGTGCTATACATATCTTTAATTCTCATCTACGACCGCTCTGTATTTTCCCAAGCTGTCATCCTTGTCCTACGTTATTAACACTATCTTCCAAGTACTCAGCTAATTCATCCACAATGGGTCCCTTGGACTACTATGGACAGCATTATTAATAGCGTATTCTACCCTATACATAAACTTATCATTGTTGTTGATACTCGAATTACCCACTCAGTTTGGCCATTAGCCAGTGGGGCACCGGTTGCGACCTTAATATGCTTTCAGTCAAAAAGGAACTAAACTTTAGAAGAAGAAGAATTTCGTAAATAAGTCTACTACTACTAAAAATCTTTGCCTTTTATAATTTATTCTTGGCAAGGGTCCTAAACGGTCTATATGGAATGTATGAAAAGGTACACAAGGTTTGAGTATACTATGCAGTCTTCTATAATGGATCGTCTTTGGGATCGAATACAACATGCAAGGTAAACAGTTCCTAATAAATTTCTCAAACGTACTACGCTTAGATAGAATCCAATTTGATTTCTTAAATCCTTCACAAAATTTTCTGTTAATTGTCCCAATTTCTCAAGTGAAATGCGATTTAAGTAATTTTCTATACTGAAGTCATCCACTTCAATAATTTTGTACACTATTCCATCTACGAGCTCAAAACATAGAATGTCAGCATTTTCCAATAAGTCCCTAGTTTTTTCGATATCGGGGTTTCTCATTTGTTCTACTTTTAATAACAAATCTACATCCTCCTTCGTGACAGCAACTACGCCTACAATGGGTAAAGAACATACTAGGCATTCCTTTAAGTCAATTAATTCGGTCTGTCTACTTAATGTATTAACATGGGACATGTTGCTTCCTGGTCTGTGTTCGATACGGTAGTCATAGTTTTCTAATTCTAAAGACCATCGACCAATCACAGGATTAATGGCTTTTCTACTTAGGATTTGTACTAAAAAATTATAATCCGTCACTATTTTTATACTCTCTGCAACAGTATATTGGATTTGTGCAAAGTATGTAACAGGCAGAAGGAGGCGTGGTAGACCCCATAAATTATATATAAATCAAACGATCACATATTTAGTCAGTCAATACAAGAATCTTTTTTTTTTCGATGCCACGCCCCATTCGCCCACAAAAAGCAAAAAACTGGACACACCTCGGTAAAAATTGTTGTTTTCGGCAAATATCTCAGTAACTATGGCACCTAGGATCACCAATTTGGGTACGGGAGTTCCTAGCGACAGCATAGTTGCATTGCCATTTAACATTTTGGACTGCCACGCCCCCTTTTCCCACATTTGATAAAATAGTTTTCAAACTGCAATGCCGTTTTTAGCGATTTTGTTCGTATGGTTATTTATAATTCGTGTGGAGACTAACTATATTAAACTATCCTGAAAGGCGCATTAAAATCGGGTTATAAACAAGAAAACTAGAAGCGTTAGAATATTGATAATTGAACGCAATATCAACCCATTGGCGCAGCAAGGTCAGACTGTTGAGTAAAATGGTATTAAGCCTGTTTTAATTATGTTGTGTTCGTTTGTTATGAAGTATGCTGTAATTTTGTTTTTTTGAGAGCCGTCTGTAAATATAGTTTTGTATTTTTTGTTGTCGTCAAGGATTTTTTAAAATAATTTGTTGTATATGAGAGGGGGGCGCACAATGGGGCAGCCGGCGGAAAAACGTGGCAAAAAATCATTTTTGTGATGGTAGCGTACGACAAAAAGAAAAATGGCGTTTGGTTAAAAAATGATCATGGGTGATAAATCCGAAATTTTTTTTAAATCGGTTGAAAATTGTGGGTGCTAGAGTCCCTCAAAGTTGACCTATTTGCTGAAATGTGCCAAAATACATAAATTTTCCGCGCAAAGTATCGACTTTAAAATTGAATTTTGGGAGAAATAATCGATCAATCTTAAAGTTGTTATTTTTTTATTCAAATATAATTAATTCTTTATTAAATTCAGTAAAAAATGTAATTTTCGTTTTATAACTCAATATTCCAAAAAAGTTTAAAAAATATACTATTTTTGGGCAGTTTTTTTAATTTAGCATGGACATAACTTCTAATGTTCACCGATGTTCACGAGGAGACTATATACATATGATAGAATGAACCTTCTTCTAATATGCCTATATAATTTCCTTTGCCCTAGTTTGCCCGTTTAGAATTAAAAGTCATAAAACGAGCGCAACCTCGTGCTAAAAATGCGCGTTTTATGTATGGAAGAAGAAGAGCCCATGCAAATATGGGTATTTCCTGAGTGGGAATTTAATAAAAAAAATTGTGTAAAATCATTTTGTAAATAATACCTGAGTTAGTTAAATTCAACAAAAATTATTTTTTATGCGTTTTACCAGTCTTGAGACATTTTGGCTACAGGTAACTAAATAAATTGTTCTTTTAAGGTACAAAAATAGATTTTCGAGTTTGGCTGATTCCATGAGGGAGAAATAATTCACTGAGATTTCTTAACTGCATTGTAAATATATGTACCCTGATTTCTTTTGTTGAAGCGAGCTTATTCGATTAATTTTGACTTAATTTAATGAGATTAGTTTTAGAAAAAATGTATACTTCGTTAGCATTAAAGCAGTATCTTCAAATGCACGTATTTCCAAAAAATTTTAAAGATAATAGTTACAGTTCCAAAATACTAAGTTTATTATATGTTACAACAAATATTTGAACTCATTTTAATGAAAATTGGCCACTAAAAAAATTTGAAATATAACCTCAAAATAATTCAACCAAAAATGTTGGTAACAAAATTAAGTAAATTAGTAAAGAAAACGAATCAAAACATATTGATATGTTATGTTTATGTTAAAACAATATTAAAAATATTACTTTGTGATAAAAATAAGTATTTTAAATTTTTATTTTATACGTCTAATATGGGCAGAAATATTAATGAACTTTGACCTTAAATTTTGAAGCACCGTGTTGACGGATCACCCTGTTCAGACATTCATTCTAAAGCTTAATAAGTTATCTGTTAAATGCTTTTTAATTTGTTCAAATACCTCCCCTGGTTCAAAAGATATGATTTTTGCAAAATTTTTCGGCCCGCTGCCCCACTGTGGGGCGTTGAGATTATTGGATACACTCTGAGAGAGGAGTTTGTTAATAGAGTGTTTAGATGCCTTGGGGGATGTGTATTATTGGGTTACTGGGGTAATGTTTGTGCGTGATGTCGAAGGTTATGACGGTGCTGATGATTCTGTCTATTGTTGATTGGTATTTTACTTTCTTGTTTTGTTTATGGTTTTTAATTATGTTGAGGATTGGGGAGTTGTGTGAGTTTATTAGTGATTTGCAGAGTTTAGCTGTGGCAATTTGATTTCTCATGTGTAGTGGGGGTATTTGAGCTTCGTGAAGCATATCGTTGACAGGCGTGGGAATTGGTGATTGAATTAAGTGGTCGGATGGTAGACTGAGGGGCAGATCCAAACAGGGGGAGACCGTAGTCAATTTTTATACCCGTTACTCGTAGAGTAAAAGGGTATATTATAATCGTTGGAATGTATGTAACAGGGAGAAGGAGGCGTGGCAGACCCCATAAAGTATATATATTCTTGATCAGCATCAATAGCCGAGTCGATATAGCCATGTCCGTCTGTATGAACAAAAGGATCTCAGAGACTATAAGAGCTAGAGAAATGATAGTGGTCGCAAATGAAAGGTACAATACCAAAGCAGTACAAGTTTGTTTTTGTTTTTTGACACGCCCACTTTAGGGCGATTTATTTGCATATAAAGGTAAACGTACAGGTAAACGTTGAATGTTTTAGTATAGAAAACTTTTTTGTTAGCTATGCTATCTGAACCAAATTTACACGCAAAGTACATGTCTAGGAAGTACATGTACTGACCAAGTTTAATCCAAATCGGACAACTATATCGTATAGCTCTCATAGGGCCGATCGGTCAAATATGTATACGCTCCAAATATGAATAAGTATGAAAAACTTTTGCGTTAACTAAGCTATATTAATCAAACTCCCACTGAATACATCTGCCAATAATATATATATATATACTGACCAAGTTTGATCCAAATCGGACAACTATATCGTATAGCTCCCATAGGCCGATCGGTCAAAAATACTCTCCAAATATGAATAAGTATGAAAAACTTTTGCGTTAACTAAGCTATATTAATCAAACTCCCACTGAATACATCTGCCAATAATATATATATATACTGACCAAGTTTGATCCAAATCGGACTACTATATCGTATAGCTTTCATAGGAACGATCGGTCGAAAATATGCTCTAAACATGAATTTGTATGAAAATGTTCTGTGATTGCCAAGCTATTATATCCATCAACATTGTTAATAACAAATTGAAACTGAGTAACGGGTATCCTAGAGTCGCGGGGCGACTATAGCTTTCTTTCTTGTTGATATTATTATTGCTTTGGTGACTTTAATAAGTGAGGAGGTTTGTGGTTTGATAAACATTTTATAATCTGGATCTTTTTTCTATAGAAGTTTTTAGTGATTTTATGTGGTCGTGAAAGTTGTATTTATTGTTGATGTGGATGCCTAAGAGTTTCAAGCAGTTAACATTTATTAACTGATAGCTTGTTGTAAGGATGCGGCATATGCATTTGTGTTTGCAAGAGATGTGTAGGTGATTGCATTTTGTAAAGGATAGTTCCGCTCCAGCGTATTTACACCATTCTGATATTTGGGAGAATAGTGTGGATAGGTCTATATTTTGGTTTTTGGTATTAGGGATACTTATGAAAAGGTTGAAGTCGTCAGCATATGAGCTTACTTGGATGTTTTTGTGCAGGGATATGATTGAGTTGTTTGTTAAAAGCGATGATGAAGAGGATAACCGAGATTGGGGAGCCTTGTGGGCTACCGTTATGTAGGGGGTGTGCTGATAAGTAGTTGTTTCCTATTTTTGTTATAATTTTTCTGTTAGTCATACAGTTTTTAACGGGTTTTTTTATGGGGTCCAATGTTCCATGTTTTAAGTTGGTCGAGTATGGTGTGTAGTCCTATTCTGTCAAATTCATTTGTGAAGTCAAGGGAGATGATTGAAGCGTGGTTTCCTTTTGATAGGTTTCTACATATAAGATGGTCCAAAAAAAGTGGACTATCTATAGTAGATTTGCCTTGACTTGACTGTTGTGTAAAGTTTGCCGTTGTTGACAAACCACCACAGTCTGGATGGGTTAAGATGGTTTAAGTATTGGGATAATTGTGCTAGTTTTATACGATTGTGGGATACAATTTTTGAGGATTAAATTTTGAAGACTCATTATGCGGATCTTAGTACTGTCGCTATGTTCTTTATCATAGCATAGTTGATTCTGTCTTGGCCCGGTGTTTTGCCAGATAGTGATTTGATTGCTGCATTGAATTCTAGTGTTGAGATATCATTTTTTATGGGTAATGCTTTTTTGTTGTGATGCTAATGCAGTGCGTTTGGCTGAGGAACAGGTTGTGGGAAAGTTGTTGTCGTTTGATGCGTCTGACCAGTTTTTGCAAAAAATTTTAGAGATTTCCGATCTGTCGTGGGCTGTTTCTTTGTTAATATTTTTACAGATTGTTATTGTTTCAGTTAGCTTTTAGGTGTACTCTGAGAATAGCGACCAGTCTGCGCTGTCGGTTTTGAATCGTGGTCTGTATTTGGGTCTGGTGATAGAGTTTGATTTGAATAGTTTTATTATTATGGGTGCGTGGGTCGCTACCATGGAGGTCTTTTGACACTTCCCAGACTTTGAACCCCACATTTGGTGCCAGCTGTTGAAGTCACCAGTAATTATTTTGAGCTTATTTGTGTTTTGAAGGAAAAGTTCTAGCTGGGAAGTGGTGAATTTTTTTTGGCGCGGTATGTAGCATGAGATTATTTTGATTTTTGATAGGATTTCAACTTCGATAGAGTCAAAATCTTGATTAAGTGGGATAACTGGATTTTTTTTTTGGCTTTTCGTTATTTTGAGGTGTCTTTAGTAATCATGTAGGATTCGTTGTCTATACTGGTTGGATTGTGTATAGTCTTATTTTTGTTTTTTGTAGTCTTCTGTAGAGCTTCTTTTATTGTTGTCCTTTCGATTCTCCGTATGGCCTGAATTTCTTTGTTTTTAATAAAGGAGGGACATTTTGGGTCGATAATGCTGCGGTGATGGTTATGCAAGTTGCTCTCCTTGCAGTTTATGCATGTTTTGCTCTTGGTGCATTTTTCTTCTTCTGTTTGCTTGTGATCGGTGGTTCCGCAGTCTAGGCACATTTTTCGCTTTTGCAGAATTTAGTTGGGTGTCCAATTCGGCTACAATTGCGGCATAGGTAGGGTAGTGGAATGTACGGGAGTATGTTGACTTTTTGGTAAACAATTTTAATGTCTGTTGGTAGGTCAATTGTGCCAAAGGTGAGGATTATCAAGCCGGTTTCTTGTAGTTTGTCTTGTTGTCGTTTTAGTATTTTTTAACTTCAATAACATTAACATTGTCTTATTTGAGTTGAGTATTACTTCTTCTGGTACTTCGCGGAGATTATTAGAGTATATGACACTTTTGGAGTGGTTTCGTGTTTTGTGTTCGGACACTTCTACATTTGTTGGGGTATCTTATGTAATGAGTTGTATGAGTTTCATGGCTTGTGATGCTGTTTTTGTTTTGATATGATACGATCCGTTTGCTAAGAGTTTGCGCTCTTCCACTTCACCACCGCACAAGTTGTCTATAGTTTTTACACTCTCTGCAAGAGTATATTGGGTTTGTGCAAAAGTTTGTAGCAGGCAGAAGGAGGCGTGGCAGACCCCATAAAGTATATATATTTTGATCAGCGTCACAAGCCGAGTCGATATAGCCATGTCCGTCTGTCCGTCCGTATGAACAAACAGATTTCAGAGATGGTAAGAGCTACAAGGTCGAACTTGGTGTCAAACGATCACATATTTAGTCAGTCAAGTCAGTTTTTTGATGCCACGCCCCATTCGCCCACAATAAGCAAAAAACTGGACACACCTCCGGTAAATTGTTGTTTTTGGCAAATATCTCAATAACTATGGCACCTAGAATCATCAATTTGGGTACGGGAGTTCCTAGCGACAACATAGTTGCGTTGCCATTTAAAATTTTGGACTGCCAAGTCCACTTTTCCCACATTTGATAAAATAGTTTTCAAACTTCAATGCCGTGTTAAGCAAACTTGTTCGTATAGTAGAGTATTGTAATTTACAATTCGCGTGGAGACTAACTATATTAAAATATCCTGAAAGGCGCATTAAAATCGGACTCTAAACCAAAAAAACTAGAAGCGTTACAATATTGATAATTGAACACAATATCAACCTATTGGTGGAAGCGAGATAGAAACACACAAGCAGATGTTCGAACGTTTTCGCTGCCTGTGTGGCGGCAGCGCTACCATCGGACGCTGGCCGCGCCGAATACACACATACATACATAAATGCATCATATATTGTCAAACGTATTCGCATGCAAACAAACAGATGTGTGTTTGATTATGCTTAGATTGTTTTTGTTTCAACATATTTTAATGCAAGTACTACGCATTGAAGAAGAAATAATCTATGTTGATAAACATGTTTCAATATTATTTTTTTATAGCTATCGCCTGGGCGTGAATGTTCTGACACAGACCATGAACCGCCACTAGCGTCACAAAGTCAAGACTGTGAACCGACGCCGCCTGTGCAACGTCACAACTCCAATAATTTTTATCTTCATCAACTTAGTGATACGACATCTGGCATTAACATAACTAATGTCAGTAAGAACAACGGAAAAATTACAAGCGTTTCGGGTGGTGCAACGAGTTCTTCTCAGGCATTTGCTAATAATGACTCACCACGTCAATTGCGTTTGTATCATACACGCCATAGTCCGCTTCCGCGGCCCAGGTAAGGAACTGCGACTGTTTGGTAGATTATTTGTATTAATTAATATCCAATCATAGAGCTCTGGATCCACAGCGTGGCTACACTAGCGATGCACTTTCGCCTGAACTTTTAGGTGGTGTTTACGTATCAACTGTTACTAACAATGGTCAGCAGGGCTTGTCAACAGGTCACTATCAACGTGGTGGGACCACAACGGCCACACCCACCATGCAACAACGCATTAAGTCCTTGGGCGTGGCAACGCCACTTGTCGTGGCCAGTCCAATAAGACGGTATGTTTAATATGTAACAATATTTACGACTGTTTCACAAGTCTTAATATCCAGGCAAACAGCTGTTTTTAGACCCTATACTCAACAAAAAAGAAAAGTACAGTCGAGTACGGCCGAAATTACAACACTATTTTCTATTATTTTCGATAAAATTATTAAAATCGGAAGCATGAGAATACGTTGAAACAAAACAAAAGCGCAACAAATATAATCGATTGAACATGTTTTTCTCTGTATGCACATACATATACGTTTGACATTATATGTTTACACATGCATATGCATATATATGTGTATATCATTGGTCGGCACGGCCAGCTCCTGCCGGCAAGGCTGGCTCCTCTTACATATGCAGCATAGACGTTCGTGCATTTGTTTGCATATTACTGTTTCGTGTGCACACACGCATTGACATTGATCTCAAATATAAACTTTATCTCTTGTCTTTTTGAATTATAGTCCCATATGTACTGAGATATCATAACATCACTTTTTCTGAGGTGTGTCTAGTTTTTAGCTCGCTGTGGGCAAATGTGCCAGGAATCGAAAAAAAAAATTTTTTTATTGTCTGACTAAATATGGAGTCGGTACTGACTAAATTCGAATTTATAGCTTTTACCATATCTGAAATCTGTTTGTTTACACGGACATGGCTATATCGACACGGTTTGTGACGCTGATAAAGAATTTATATACTTTATGGAGTATGCCACGCCTCCTTCTACCTGTTACATACATTTCAACGATTTCAGTATACCCTTTTAGTCTACGAGTAACGGGTATAAATATTATATTGTAAGTGTTATTTTACCAGTCTTGAGACATTTTAGTTACATGTAACTAATTTAATTATGCTTTTAATAAACAGATCAATTAAGAAGTGCTTAAGTGTAATAGTAGTGCGCATTCATCCATAAAAACAAAAAACATGAATAAGGAGCAGAGTGATTCATGTTTAAAACATACATACTAGTAGGTGTATATAAATATATACATATTAAGATTTATTTACATGCCTTGCTTTACAAACATTTTTTTCGGAGAGATTATCCTTGTTTTATAATTCGAAAATAGTATTTAAATATGACTGTTTTTAATATAAAATTCAATTTTAATATGAAATTAAAATAATAAATAAACTAAATAATTCACTGACAGGATTCGAACCTGCGACCTTGCACATATACGCCAAACATCCAACGGCAACCCTACTAGCTGCACTTAATAAAATTCTTAATTTAACTTTTCAATTGAAAGCTAAACAAGTAAAAAAGGCTGTGGTCGTGCGAGCGGACTGTAAAAGACCCCGTACTCCTTCTATAGTTGTATAATGGTACCCTACATGTACGATAGCTCTTATAGTTTCTACTATGTTGTTTAATGAAAATAGTTTTTTACAATTTGCGAAGGCGGTAGGGGGCGTGGCAAAAACTTAAAATAAACTCCTGCACGACATAGACTGACTTTTATTCTAAATTTGATGGCTCTAGCTCTTGTAAAGATCCAGGTGTTTATACTGCCGGACAGACGGACATCACTATATCTACATATATATATATATATGCAGGGCATTGAATGCATGAAGGGCATTGGATTAGAACGTGATCGAGCTTAAGCTGTAGATCTCATGCTGCAGGCCAGGTGCTTGTGTTGTATAAACAGAGTGACATAGTGTCTCTATGTTTATGTGCTTGATAATTCGATTGCAATTCGATTCGATTCGCTTTCGCTGACGGACGTGTTTTACATCGCTTCTATTTCATTTCAAGTTTTCCTCGCTTAATTGCTCTAATTCGTATCATACTTCTGGCTTAATTCCTTTGCTACATTGTGTGCTACATCG
This sequence comes from Drosophila arawakana, assembly GCA_018151165.1. Lineage (NCBI taxonomy): Eukaryota > Metazoa > Arthropoda > Insecta > Diptera > Drosophilidae > Drosophila > Drosophila arawakana. The sequence continues at coordinate 878,240 of JAECWX010000336.1, read as the reverse complement.
GTTGTGTTGATACACATTGTTTTAATAAACTTTAAAGCCAATTTTTAATAAATTTTGTTTTCTAAACAACAACAATTCCACAGCCAAACATTCTGTTTACTTATTTTTGCGTTTGTTTGTCGCTGTGTAATTTGTTCTTGTAATTTTACGCCGTTGCTTGTGCTAACACTTTGTTTGTGTAAACATTCTCTCGGCGCTATCTTCGTGTTCTCTTCTATATTTACGCTCCCGTCGCGCTCTCATCTGTTTTACCGCGCTTATCTTATTTTTGGTGTTGGCCGGTTATTCCGTTTTTCTTGTTTTCGCCGCGCCCGCGCATAATTTGTTTTTGTGCATTTATTATTGTCGTAAGTAAACATCAGTAGCTTGCACATTAACCCTAGCTTGCCTTTTTATTTTTCAACTATCTTTCTATTTCAACAGTGCTTATTAGCTTCTATTTATTCCATTTTATTACATTCATTGCTTACACTAATTACCTCCACTATGTACGTCTGTTATAATTCAAATTGCCAGGTGCGAACAAATGTTAAGATGGGTTTTGTTTGCTGCTGGCTATGTGAAAATGTTTCACATGAAAAATGTGCAGGCCTCAACGGCCGAATTATTGACCTGATTGAGTCTAAATCAAGCTTAAAGTGGACTTGTGAAGCTTGTAGGGATGTCGAAAGAGACATTATGAGCTTCATGCGACACACTAAGAGAGGCTTTGGGGATCTATTTGGCAGATTTAAAAGTCTGTCTGATAGTTTCGCAGCTTTGGATAAGGAGTTTAAAGGCCTAAAAGTCTTAAATGATTCTCCAAAGCGTAAAAAGGCCAATTTTAGATTGTCGATTGGCCCTAACGAACTTTCAGTCCCTCATCACATACCCACAACGTCCGCACCTTCTCTAATAAATTTTTCATCCCCTTCTCCTAATATAATTGTTAGTAGTGATGACAACTTTATCTTACCCACAGAAGTTGTCCCCACTCCCGAAGTAATTGTTCCTGATTCATTAGTTGTCAATACTGTTGCTGTTGGCGAATCAAGCAATTTAGTTGTTCCTGATTCGTTAGAAGTTGATACTGTTGCAGTTGGTGAATCAAGCAATGAGTCTATCAGAGCTGTTGCGGAAGCTATTACAGTGTCCGATAAAAAGACTCTCGTAGGTGTTCCACCAAAGAAACAATTATTTGTTTCTAGGCTTGCCCCTGATACCACATCGGATGATGTCAAGGCCTTTATTCAGGCTAAATCTGAAGCTAATATTACGGTGGAGAAATTTAAGTTCTCATATCATTTAAATATTTTAGTACAATTTGTTGTAAAGAATTTTGGCCGGACCATTTAACAATAAAGGAATATACAGCTAAGAAAAGAAATCGGACTCCGATTGCACTGCCGTCTAAACCTGTCCCGGCCTCTGATTCCGGAAAAAACTAACTTCCTCCCTCTCGTTTGCCTATCAAAATGTAAGAGGTCTTCTTAGTAAACTTAGTAATATGTATTTAAATAGTCTGTCTTTTTCATTTCATGTCGTGGCCTTTTCTGAGACATGGTTAAGGCCCGATGTTTTAGATTCAAAAATCCTTTTCAATAAATTCGCTATCTATAGAAAAGATCGTACATCCCGCCGAGGTGGTGGTGTGCTTATTGCCGTCGATGTTAACTTATCCTCGGAAGAAGTAACAATCGATGGCTCTGTGGATATCGAATTTGTTGCTATTAAGTTATGCCTAAATAACGTTAGAGTTTTCATTACCTTCTCCTATATTCCTCCTTCTTCTGACTCTTCTCTTTATTTATTACACCTTTCTGCTATTAAATCAGTTTCATCTATGTTATCTGATCGTGACTTTCTTGTAGTTCTTGGCGATTTTAATATTGCTGGTACTACATGGATTTCGTGTCCCGACTCTGCCGTGTTGACCCCCACGACTCAGCACGATTTTCTTGATGAGCTGTTTGGAATTTCATTGCTTCAAATCAATGCTATTCCAAACTCTTTAAATAGAATGCTTGATCTGATTTTTGTTTTGGACCCTTCCTGTTTTTCTGTTTCCCGCATACAACCCTTATCAAATCCTGAAGATCCTTATCACCCGACTTTGGAAGTGTTGATTGATTTACCTGATCGGGTGACCCGTACTAGTAGTATATCTATTAAACGGTCTCGTCAGTTTCGGAAAGCCGACTTTAACAAGTTAAATGTGCTGCTATCCCAAACTGACTGGACCCGACTGTTCATGTGTAGAGATATGGATAGTGCAATTACAACCTTCTATAATACCTTGAATTCCTTAATTGATGTCTGTGTTCCGCTCTGTGTTCCAACCAGGTCTAATAAGCCTATTTGGTTTACCCGTGAGTTAACATTGCTCAAAAATAGAAAGTCGAAATGTTATAAGAGATTCAGGGAAACTGGCTCTTCCTTGCATTTCTCGCGATATCTAATTGCTCGATCTGATTTCTATGTTTTGAATGACCGTCGTTATAAGGAATACCTTACTGACTGTGGTCAACAGTTCAGAAGGAATCCGAGACGGTTTTATAACTTCGTTAATTCGAAGCGTAAATCATCAACGTTTCCATCTAGTGTGTTCTTTGAAAGAGAATCTGCTAATTCGGATAAGGCTATCGCCGACTTATTTGCCGATTTTTTTCAAACTACTTACAGTAAGCACGAGTATAACTGTGGCTCACCCTATCCTAATCATTTAAATTCCTTCTATAGTAATTTTACACCAGTCATCACCGAAAGCTCTCTCTTATGTAATTTAACGGCTACTAAATCTGTTTTTTCGCCTGGTCCAGACGGAGTCCCTGGCAGTGTGCTTAAAAACTGTGCAGACGGCCTTTTAAAGCCCTTGTATAAACTATTTACATTGTCTGTTGAAACATGCTGTTTCCCTGATGTTTGGAAATCATCTTACATTATTCCTCTTCACAAAAAAGGAAATAAATCCGATGTTTGCAACTATAGGGGTATTTCCAAGTTGTCTGCTATTCCCAAGGCTTTTGAGAAATTAATAACTTCTCAACTGCAACATTTCTGTAGATCCATGATTTCACCCAGCCAGCATGGGTTTGTGAAATATAGATCCACTACCACTAACCTGTTAGAATTTACATCATTTGCATTGAAGGGCTTTGAGAGAAAATTGCAAACTGACGTCATTTACACAGATTTCAGTAAGGCTTTCGACTCCGTTAATCACAGCCTATTAATACATAAGCTCAATCTTTTGGGTCTTTCCTATAACTTTACTATTTGGATTTTTAATTACTTGAGTTCTAGAACACAACATGTTTATTTTAAAGACACTTTGTCCAAATCTGTTCAAGTAACTTCGGGTGTTCCACAAGGAAGCCATCTCGGTCTCTTGTTATTTATATTATTCATAAATGATCTTCCATCAGCGATCAGTTACTCTCGTGTGCTTATGTATGCCGACGACGTTAAACTCTGTGTTTCGGCTGCTGAGTCTGTTCTTGGGACCAGGTTACAATCTGATCTATGTAGTTTTCAAATCTGGTGTCAAGCTAATTTATTAAACCTTAACTTTAGTAAGTGTAACGTAATGTCCTTCAGTAGGCGCCTCCCTTTCCAAAACGTTTACATTCTGAATGGCTACTCTCTTAAAAAAATTGAGTCGGTCACTGATTTGGGTATCCTTATGGATCCTAAGCTCAAGTTCGATAGGCATGTATTGTCAATTACTAATCGTGCTTTTAGTGTCCTGGGCTTCATAAAGCGCTGGTCGAAAGAATTTAACGATCCCTATTTAACGAAAACACTTTTTACTGCCTTGGTACGGCCTATTCTTGAATATGGATCATGTATTTGGTCACCCCAATACAGGATTCATCAGGATAGAATAGAATCTGTACAAAAACAATTTCTTCTTTCTGCACTAAGGTCTCTCAACTGGAATACTAACATACGCTTACCTTCCTATCGTAGTAGACTTTTACTAATTAATCTGCCTTCTTTGTCTGATCGTAGAACAGTGCTCGGTGTAATTTTTCTACACAAACTAATCAATGGTGAAATTGATTCTTCAGAATTACTCAGCCAGATTAGTTTTGCTGTTCCGATTAGACCAACTAGAAACTTTCTTCCGCTCTCTCTTCAACCTTGTTCTACCAACTTTGCTATCCATAATCCTTTCCGAGTCCTATGTAGTAACTACAACAAACTTTCTCGAGTTGTAGGTAGTTCTACTTCGACCCCCTTAATTAGAACTTCTCTTCTCTGTCACCTGTCTAGATCTTAATTATCTTAGCTTAATAATTTAAAATGTATTGTATTTCGTTTTTAGTTATTTTATGTTCTAACTTTAAATTCGATTCGCGTTTATCGCTAGCCGTACGTTATGCGGTGTGCCCCTCGGTCGGTTGGGCGGGAGGTGGCTGCATTATTTGCAGGGTTCCGCGCGCTAACAAGCACGTTGCTTGGTGTTGCTGGGCCACTTGAATGTACTGTCCCGTTAGTACATCAACGTCCATATATTCTTCGTTAGCTTCGGGCACACTAAGTGACCTCTTGACTTATTGTATACTCAACAATATGGTGGGCATATGCTTACTTGGCATACAACATGCTACACTCCCCTTTTTAAGGAAATAACGTCATATGATTATGTAGTTTTAAAAAAAATGAAATATTTAAGTTAACGCCAAAGAAGACTTGCCTTTAGCAGAAGTAAGATAACTTTGTTTTTTGTATCACGCTATAATATTTAGGTTTATTCTTAACATTAGTTTATACTTTAAATGCAGCAAGAGGAAAGTATGCTTTCGATTTCTCGACTACATTCCAACTGCCCGATCCACATCGCGAGGTTCCGGATGAAACCTCAGAGCATTCGATGTGCGCTGACCGGCTGCTGCGGAGACCACACGCGCACCGGCTCAGCACTAGGTTAACACTTTGCAGTTCGCCAACACTTAAACTGTCGGCGCTGTGTCGCTTGAAATTCGAGATGTACTATTTCAAGGGCATTTTGCTGCGTTGGCTAGAGACCTCATAGCCGGCTGCTAGGTGTCGACAGATATGTCGGGGATGTCAGCGGGCATTTGTATTTCAGTGCTGACGACATTCTTTGTACTAGCTAGCCGCTGGGATGGTCTATATGTTCTTCGCGCTAGTTATTAACACCTCCCACTTCAAAAATCCACGTCCCGTGGAAGAATTAGAATTGTAAATTGTTACTGATGTTTACTGTTTCATTATAAAATTGAATAATGAATGAACCCTCTAGTTTCAATATCTCGGAGGATATTTCGATAGGCCCATTATAATTGGTTAGAACGATCGTTCCATCCTGGATTAGCTCCATTTCACTTCATGTGTTAGTGACAAAGGAGCATCTGGCGTTTACTCCCTTAACCAATTTTGGTGTGCAATCCTCCTCGCCTAGCTTCTTCAGGTCGGATTCCACGCAAATCGTGGTATTTCGTAAGGAGACACATCTTCGGAATGTTTCCTTCTCACTCACGAGAAAACGTTTAATCGCAGCTCTATTTGTTGACTGTTTTGATGGTGGGTCGGACAACTAGGACCGAATACTTATCATCTAATACTTTGGCAGTGCTACAACGTATAGTATTGTCCCATTCGTGTACTGGGGCAAAAATTCTAAAACTTCAATTGCGTTATTGTAGGGAAGGTCTCGAGACGTTTGTAGAAGTCGATCCACTTCGGCTTTGTCGAGGAGATTACTGTTGATGATACTTCTCTTCGCTATTTGATAAGCTCTAACGACTTCGGTTACCTGTATAAGTTTACTTAATAAGGTGTTATTAGTTGAGTCGTTGAAATCGATGGAATTGACACTCGCGATCAATTCATTTATTTTCTCTGTTTTCCCTTGAATGGCCACATAAAGTTCTCGTAACTTCAGCTGCGTTTCCCTTGGGTGGTGTTGGCTTAATGTGTTGACTTGCAATTCGGGAAGGTTTTGCAAAGCGTCCATAGTATCATACATTAGTTGTTGTAATGACTCAAGTGTTATTACATAAATTAAACTGTAATAGCCGTGTATAATACCATGGTTTGTAGGACGCTCACCGTTTACTTGATTTAAAAGATTATTATGACATACATTCAAAAGGTAACTAGATTAAAAAAATCGGATTTTTAAGAAATTTTAAACCGCGATTAAAAGAAAAACCACAAGAGACCGCCAAAAGTTTTTAATGACATTCGTCTGCAGATATCGCGGTCCATGGAGGAATTTTTTCTCGTTAATTTTGGCGATGAGGCCCATCTATTCGACAATTACTGAGATCTCTTGTTTAAACTCTATTAGTCCCCTGATGTCTTCTAAGGTAGAATTTTTTGAGTTGATTAGTTGCTCATGAGTTGCGAGAAGCTCAGTTAAGAAATATGTCAACTGGTTTTCTCTCGATAACAGAGTGTATCGTATTATTGAATAGGTCAACTGAAATCAGGAGTAGTTCGTGACTGGAAAGCCTAGGGTACTCATGTTTGTTTGTGTTTGTGCAACAGTATGTAACAGGCAGAAGGAGGGGTGGCAGACCCCATAAAGTATATATATTCTTGATCAGCATCATAAGCCGAGTCTATATGGTCATGTCTGTCTGCCCGTCCGTATGAACAAACAGATTTCAGAGATGGTAAGAGCTACAAGTTTGCGCTTGGCCTCAATCGATCTCATATTTACCCAGTCAATACAAGAATCTGTTTTCTTCTCTTCGATGCCACGCCCCATTCGCCCACAATGAGCAAAATACTAGACACACCTTGGAAAAAATCGGTGTTTTCGGGGATTATCTCAGTAACAATGGCTTCTAGGATAACTAATTTTGGTAGGGAAGTTCCTATCGACAACATAAATGCAAATGCGTGCTCGACTGTACTTTTCTTTTTTGTTTTTAGCTGTGGCAACCATGCGCGGATAATAGCAATGATGCTTAAAGTTGCTTAGCGTTTTTCTTTAAAATTTCTATATGGTCGTCTGTGCTCACGGTCAATAAGTGATATTACAGTGTCTGCGTCTTCCATATCTTCTACTGTGCGTTATGGTATTCGTATTTGTATACTCTCTGCAAGAGTATATTGGGTTTGTGGAAAAGTATGTAACAGGCAGAAGGAGGCGTGGCAGACCCATAAAGTATATATATTCTTGATCACCATCACAAGCCGAGTCGATATAGCCATGTCCGTCTGTCTGTCGGTCTGTCTGTCCGTCTGTCCGTCCGTATAAACAAACAGATTTCAGAAATGGTAAGAGCTACAAGTTCGAGCTTGGTGTCAAACGATCACATATTTAGTCAGTCAATACAAGATCCTTTTTTTTTTTGATGCCACGCCCCATTCACCCACAATAAGCAAAAAACTGGACGCTCCTCCGGAAAAATTGGTGTTTTCGGCAAATATCTCAGTAACTATGGCACCTAGAATCACCAATTTGGGTACGGAGGTTCCTAGCGACAGCATAGCTGCATTGCCATGTACAAATTATAAACTAATTATCTATTTCCAAGCCATTTTTAAGGTATTTGTTCGTATCGTACAGTATTGTAATTGTTTATTCGTATGGAGGCTAACTATATTAAACTATCCTGAAGGCGCATTAAAATCGGACTATAAACAAGAAAATTGGAAGCGTTACAATATTGAAATTTGAACGCCTTATCAGCCCGCGGACGCTGGCCGCGCCGAATAAACACATGCATACAAATTTGCATCATATACATATTGTCAAACGTATGTGTATTCGCATACAAACAAACAGATGTATGTTTGTTTATGCTTAGATTGTTTTTGTTTCGACGTGTTTTAATGCAAGTACTACACCTTGTAATATCTGGATACCGATTTGAATAATTTAATCGGGAACAAATGCAGAGAGTATTATACGGTCGGGCGTGCTCGACTGTACTTTTCTTTCTTGTTACACTTTAGAATTGTTTTAGACAAGTTTCTTGCAGTAATTGTAGATAGGATTAGGGTATCTGGATCCCATTCACTACGTCAGGGTTTAAGGATTAATTCATTCCAGTTTGTTGGTGGAATCATTAGGTGTATCGCCTTGACCTTTCCTATAGCGGGGCGTATACCATCTTCTCCTACTGTGAATCCGAGAAAGTTTACCCTCGTCTGAATGAACATTGTCTTTTCTAAGTCAACCTTAAATCCGACTGTTCTCAGCGTTTCGAATACTTTTCTCAACCTTTCGAACACCTTTCTGAGGTCCTCTATATGACTTTCGGTGTTTTTGCTAAAAACAATGTTATCGTCAATGTACAATAAATAATAAAGTCTCTAATCATATCGCCTATTATGCGCTGAAATATAGCCGGGGCATTTTGAAGTCCGAATGGCAATTGCAGGAGCTCGTATTTTCTATTCATCGTTGAGAATGCAGTCTTGGGTATATCAGAAGCTTTCATTCGGATCTGATTGAACCCAGAAGTAAGATCTAACGTAGTGAAGAGTTTTGCTTCACTTAGGCAAAAGTAGAGTTAATATCAGGAATGGGGTCACTTATGGTAATCGCATTGAGACATTTATAATCAATCACCATTCCGTAATGTTTATCGCCATTGAGTTTTGTCTTTTTAGGTACCACTCATATTGGTGAAATATATGGGCTGCTTGAAGTCCTAATAGTATTTTAATTTAGAAGTTCGGCAATTTGCCGGTCTACTTTTTCCCTCATTGGTAGGGATGGGTAGGGATTTGGCATGAATGGCTTGCTTTTATTGGTGCGCATCATGGCCCTGATATTTGTGATCGGTTCGTTGTCTGAGATAGGCGTAAATAATTCAGAGTATTCAGATATTATTTCGTCGATATCCTCCATATCGTTTCTTATCGAATTGTTAATTAAAAGGCGAAAATGTTATTGGAAGGTTTTGACCTTAAGCTGATTTTGGCGTTTGGTTCGATGGTCAAAATGTTAGTTTCTCTCTAATGATTTCGTCGAATGTGCTTAGGGAAGGGAGCACATAGAAAGTTACAATCGTGTCAAGGCCGAATGGCATTAAAAACGGTCCTTTCTCGACTAACGCCCTCTAGGGTACGCTTGAGAGGCGTTCGACAATTTTCTATCTATCGTCTATCTCGAGGCTTTTCGGAATTATTGTTGTGAGTGTGCGCCTTCGTTCAATTCAAGGTCCTCTTGGTTTGTGTATTCATCCGGTCCGTCAAATGTATGGTAGAGACTTTGATTCTTGTAAAGATATATCTGTACCGTTTAAATTCGTTTGTATTTCTGGGATAGTTCATGTAATTAACTTTCTTTGTCCGTAGAGATCCATCCATGTGCATTTTCTCCACTGATTTTGGACCGAAGGGCATTGAAAGGAATGGGAGGCATGTTCATTCTGGAAGCAAATGAAGTCTGGCCTTGTATTTATACAATTGGGCGGGATTGTGAAGCTCAAGAGATCTAAGGAACGATCTATACGATATGTCTACAGTATTGTCGAAGGATCTGAGGGTGTGAATGCGCCTATTCCTAATTCCAGTGTTCTGCCTTTCCAGACAAAGTGAATACTCTCCCGGTAAACTACCGGGCTTCCTGGCGATCAGCTGGGCATTCACAGTTAACTAGAAGCGCCCCCCGTCCCTGGGTCACGTGATAAGTTTTCAATCTGTTTTCAATTTGCAAAGATGCTTCTCTTGATATGTTGCCGGAGAGCTACGCTTCCACAAATTAAAGCCGAAATAACGGTGTCCGATCAAAATGCCAACATGGACCTTGTTCCAGATACGACGTCGTCTCTTATTTCACTGATGTGATTGATGTTTTCTTCACTCAATCGAGTGTGGTACGGTAAACTTAGTGTGGTACTAAGTGTGTGTGGCCGTTCATCGATGACAATTATACCGTCGTCGACTAATGTAGGGGCTCCAAATGGCTAGGCTGTGCGCACCTTTTCTAAGTGTAATCCCTGGCCACTGGTACCGCTCGGCGATTGTTCGCAAAACGTAGTCGTGGTTAGTTCCTTAGTTGGTTACTGTCAGGACTTGCTTCTGCTCCCTCGTCGTTCGAAATCTGCAAGAAGGTATTGTAGCGCAAAATTAAAAAAAAGGTTATCTTTCGGCAGTACCTACTAATTCTAGGGTATTTTATAATGATTTTGACAATATTAGAAGAGAGAAATATCTTGATACCAGATATATCTAACAAGTATGCAACTGTTGTCCGTGTGAGTTCGTTCATGAGAACCGATATAAGATCAGCATGATTTAGGATATTTGGATTGATAATGTTGGATTTTGAAAATGTGATTGTTAGCATGAGATTTCACTTTTCATTCTTGAGAATTCAATTTCTTGCTATTAAAGTCTCTCACAATTGCGCGGTGTCTGCCTGTTTCGTATTCATTGACCACTTATTCGACGTGCTTGACATAATCAATGTCAATTTTTAAAAAAATAATGACGTCTACTTACGAAGAACACCGTCTATGGCTCTTTGAAAGATGCTGCCAGCATTCTTCAGGCCAAAGGGCAAATGGTTGAACCCATATTCAAGTGCAGACTCTCCTGCTTTATTATATGGAATGGTTTTTTGTCCCCATATGTGAAATCTAGACGCGCGATTATCACATCTGCCACCGCTTATATTGTTTTTGAGGATGACCATGGTTAGGTGGTGGCATGAGCTACCGTCATAGTTCCGAAAGTTTTTATATTAATTGTGTGCGGACTGCCGCCACGCAACGTGTATGTCGTGTGAATCAGTGAACTTTGCCAAGCTCTATTCAGTGGCTTGCACCCCCCAAAAGAATTTCCGCGTCTTTGTACACTTTAGTCGCGGGCGCCGCTATTCTTGATCTTTTTAAGCGCCCTGTCAACTCCTCAATTCTCTTTTCAAACAATTGCGATTAAGCCGCCAAGGACGCATCGACAAGCAAGCCTGCAGAATGTTGAGTCGGCGTTTCTTCCGAGAGTTCAACTCGCGGAGTCAGCGTTTCTTTAGAGCGACCAGACGTGGATACGGCATGTTTCTTTTTCAGGATGCCCCTGTGATTCACATACCGGGTGCCGTTCAAGGGGACGTAAATTTTGAAAAGCTTTAATGTTAGAGACTTGTAAAAGATTGGTTATGCTAATATTTGTGAGTTGCTCATTAAAAAATTCATTTATGTCAATACTGTCTAAGATAAGTGGGCTAATTAAATTAATGTTTGAAAGTCTTACGGACAGAATTAAATCTTCGAGGTTTGTAATAATCATTCTATTTTTTGCCAAGATTGTTGCATAGAATTATTCAACTTCTTCAATGGCATTAAGAGCCTTTGAAATTTCGTTAAGTCTTGATTGGAATTTATTGTTGATCTCGATTGGCCTATTTTCTAAATCTATTAATTGGCCCTGTTTAAACTTAATTTGCTCCTAGTCATCAAAACTGGGGTTCCTGCAATTATCTTAAGGGCACTGCCTATCATATTAATGCTACTTGCTTGCCTATGATGAACATACAAAGAGGTTATTAGTGTGGCTATATGTTGGATGTTGTTTTTCAGTACCTGTTTCATGTGATCCTTAGGTAGTTTGTCTATAAATTTTCCAGTCTCGTCGATGTATATCTCATATGTCGTCAGGTTTGTCGTATGTACCAAGTAGCCGTATTTGTCCCGGATCGTTACGTCACCGTCAACTATAGTGATGTAGTCTGCATGAGAATAGTCGTTGAGTCTCAATCTTGTTTCAGTCAGAGTCACAGTTATCATAGCGAAAATTAAAAAATAACTTAACCTACACTAAAAAAATATTGATTAAAAGTGATAAATTTTAAAAAGATTGTGCGGAGGTTGATTTAAGATTGTGCTTATGGACCACCCTCCCTTTTATAAGAACCTTCGTACCTAAGTCTGCTTCCACTGTGGCTTCAGTGAATAACGGCGAAAGTTTATTTCCCAGTTTCTTATTGGACTTTACCCAGACTTTCTCGCCCATTTTGTATGTCTTTTGGACCATGTTCTTTTGTTTTTCTAACGACTTTTCCTGTGCTGAGGTAATTTTTCCACAGTATCCTCAATGTGATTGCCGTTTTTCAGATAGCGGATTATTTCTCCCAGGGTACCATGAAATCGTTCGACCTGTCCACTAGATGTTCTGTGTAAGGGCGGTCAGTTTGCGATCACTATATTGAAAATGTTTGAGAACATTGTTCTAATGATCTCTGAGTTTAGAGACTTTTCATTGTCACAGTCAATCGTTTTTGTCTTTGGGAAAAAGTTCAGCAATTGCATATGTGGCGATTTTATGTCAACGATTGCGCGTGAACGGATAGGCTGGACAGTTGCATATTTGAAAAATTTATCAATACAAGTTAGAAAATATTTCAGCTCGTTTAGCCTGTTAAAGGCATCTAACTGGCTTGTGGTCAATTCGAGTTCAATTCAATAGACGTAACAAGTTTTCCCGATATGGTCCCTGGGGACGTCATCTATTACCCTCTGAAAAAAGCTAGGGGCGTTTTTTAATCCAAAAGGAAGCCTGCAAAACTCATACTTCCCGTTGTTCCCCCATGTTTGCTAATATTGTTGAAATAGTTGGTATGGGGTACTTGTCGTCAATTGTCTTTTGATTTAATTTTTGAAATTCAAAAACAAGACGCTTTTTCTTGTGTACCAACTCCTTTTTTGTCAACGACCCATATCGGGTTGTTATAGGGCGAATTTGAAGGTCCTATAATGCCGTTCGCCAAAAGCTGTTTAACCTCTGCGTTGACAAAATTCTGAAATTTGTTTTGAGTCTTTCTCACCCTTTTGATACTGGGGATTTTTTTCGGGGGCTACTTTCATTCTCTTGCTGGCCGTTTTGACACCAATTTTGGGTCTTTTGGCCGCTTGGTTTTTGAGGTTTTTCCTCAAGGTATTTTGCAAAGTTGGCTGCAAAGATGCCTCTTTCGATGCTTGACTCAGCTTCTTGAGCTAAGGCTTAAGCGGTTGGGAGATCTTTGTTTTGAGCTGGAAAAACAACCCATTTTAAGGAATTCCTTAGTCCTGTGACAAAGGTATGGAGAGCATCGCTTCTGAATTTTTCATTCAAGACAGCTTCTTTAACGCGGTCATGTGTCATTACGGTTTTGTTTGTCAGTAATGTCAATTTTTTGTCAACCTCGTCATAATATTTTAACAACGGTTGATCCCCCGGCCTTACGGTATTGAGTTGTTGTTGGATCACGTGAACTGGCGTTTTTTCGCCAATGTGAAGTCCAACCTGGCAATGATCGCTTTAAAGTTTAACACTATACTAAATGAAGCGAGTACTGCATCCACTGGCCCTCTTACTTTATTGCGGATTATGCCCACGGCCTGGTAATGCCTCGAGCTGCCATTATATGGCTCGAAAACTTTGTAGGCGGCGCAAGCGGCCTGTCTCCATGCGACATAGTTTTACCTGTTTGCCGTCGAATTCTGGCATGGACTTAATTATGTCCAGGGGTTGGTCACACCTGACACCTGGTACTATTTAAATTTCTTTATAAACTTCTATCTATGGAGTTGCTCCTTAACTTTGTTAAACTCCTCTGTGTTACAAGCTATTTTCTGCTCCAATCTTTGCCTGTTGTTCCAGGGCTTTGTTCATTTGGGTTTCTAGCCGTGCTATCTGTTCATCGTTCATTTTGCTTACTGATTTGTGTTCTAAATAAGAAGGGATAATCTTCTCTTCGCTACCACTGTCTGACCTACGCACACCCCGCATTCACTTGGGTTTATACACCGAGATCACTCAAAAAGTACTATTTTTCCTTAACGAAATTAAATAATTGTTAAAATGCTTGGCATTGGAACAGAATGTTTAATTACAAAGATAAAATTAAGTAATAAAATCAAATTTGTTTTTTTTTTTATACTCTCTGCAAGAGTATATTGGGTTTGTGCAAAAGTATGTAACAGGCAGAAGGAGGCGTGGCAGACCCCATAAAGTATATATATTCTTGATCAGCGTCACAAGCCGAGTCGATATAGCCATGTCCGTCTGTCTGTCCGTCCGTATGATCAAACAGATTTCAGAGATGGTAAGAGCTACAAGTTTGAGCTTGGTGTCAAACGATCAGATATTTAGTCAGTCAATACAAGAATCTTTTTTTTTTTTTTCGATGCCACGGCCCATTCGCCCACAATAAGCAAAAAACTGGGCACACCTCGGGAAAAATTTGTGTTCTCGGCAAATATCTCAGTAACTATTTCACCTAGGATCACCAATTTTGGTACGGGAGGTTCCTAGCGACAGCATAGTTGCATTGCCATTTAAAATTTTTTAGTGCCACGCCCCCTTTTCCCACATTTGATAAAATAGTTTTCCAACTGCAATGCCTTTTTTAGCGATTTTGTTCGTATGGTTATTTATAATTCGTGTGGAGACTAACTATATTAAACTATCCTATGTTTGTTTGCATGCGAATACACATACATATGTATGTTTGACAATATATGATGCATGCATGTATGTAGGCAGCGCTGCCGCCACACAGGCAGCGAAAACGTTCGAACATCTGCTTGTGTGTTTCTATCTCGCTTCCACCAATGGGTTGACATTGCGTTCAATTATCAATATTGTAACGCATCTAGTTTTTTGGTTTGTAATCCGATTTTAATGCGCCTTTCAGGATATTTTAATATAGTTAGTCTCCACAAGAATTATAAACTACAATACTGTACGATAAGAACAAGTTCGCTAAAAACGGCATTGAAATTTGAAAACTATTTTATCAAATGTGGGAAAAGTGGACTTGGCAGTCCAAAATTTTAAATGGCAACGCAACTATGTTGTCGCTAGGAACTCCCGTACCAGAATTGCTGATCCTAGGTGCCATAGTTATTGAGATATTTGCCGAAAACACAATTTTTTCCCGAGGTGTGTCCAGTTGTTTTCTTATTGTGGGCGAATGGGGCGTGGCATCGAAAAAAAAAATATTCTTGTATTGACTGACTAAATATCTGATCGTTTGACACCAAGCACGAACTTGTAGCTCTTACCATCTCTGAAATCTGTTTGCGACTGGGTCTACTAGTCAATCTACCTGTGTTGTTAGTTCAAAAGACGTTATTATAGTCGTAGATAATAACTTGACTCTCATAGGTATTCCACCGAAAAAACAAATCTTTGTTTCAAGGCTAGCCCCTGATACTACATCTGATGATGTCAAGGGTTTTATACAAGCCAAATCTATAGCCAACATTACGGTTGAAAAATTCAAATTTACGTATGCTCGGGAGATTTCTTCATTTAAAGTAAGTGTTCCGGCCGAACAATTTAACAAAATATACTGCAAAGAATTCTGGCCGGACCACTTAGTGGTGAAAGAATATACTGCCAAAAAAGAAATCGGACTCGGATTGCTCTATCTTCATTATCTTCGTCTAACCAACTAAACTCTTCTAACAAAAACAAGAAAAAAAGGTTATCTTCGGCTCGCCGAAGATTAAATACCCTTGCAGTCCTGAATATTGCATTAATTTGCTTGTTTTAACCAATTATTTCTATGGTAGTTATATGATATAGTAATCCGATTTGAAATTTGGTCAACAGATGGGGACAATGAGAAATACATTCCGTGTGAATTTCTTTGAAATCGGTCAATACACACCGAAAATGTTCATACTAAGCATTTTCAACCGATTGTTCCTATGGAAGCTATATGATATAGTGGTCCGATTTGGATGAAATTTGGTCAACAGTTGGGGGACAATGAGAAATACATTCTCCGTGAATTTCGTTGAAATCGGTCAATACACACCGAAAATGTTCATACTAAGCATTTTCAACCGATTGTTCCTATGGGAGCTATATGATATAGTAGTCCGATCTGGCCGATTTTTACATATGAACTGCGTGCAGAGAGAATACAGGCCTGTACCAAATTTCATTAAGATAGCTTTAAAACTGAGAGACTAGTTCGCATAGAAACAGACGGACAGACAGACGGACATGGCTATATCGACTTGGCTGTTGATGCTGATCAAGAATATATATACTTTATGTGGTCGGAAACGCCTCCTTCAATGCGTTACAAACTTCGTGACAAAAACAATATACCCTCTGCAAGGGTATAAAAACTAAACTCCTCACTCTCGCTTGACTATCAGAATGTAAGAGGTCTTTGTAGCAAGCTTAACAACCTTTACTTATCTAGTGTTTCTTTTCCTTTTCATGTCATTGCCTTTACTGAATCTTGGTTAAGGCCTGACATTCTTAATACGGAGATATTCTGCGATAACTTTTCGCTTTTTAGAAAGGATGGTGGTGGTGTTCTGATTGCTGTTAATGCTGATCTTTCCTCTGAAGTAGTTAATCTTAGTATTTCTACTGATTTAGAATTTATTGCGATAAAGATTCATATTTTCAATGTTTCCATTTTTATTACTTGCTCTTATATTCCTCCTTTTTCTGATAGTTTTGTTTATTTTGAACATTTCCTAGCTATCAAATCTGTTTCTTCCCTAATTTCCGATCGGGATATCCTCGTGGTTCTGGGTGATTTTAACATTGCAGGAACTACTTGTTTATCTACACCAGGCTCTGCTATATTGACTCCCACGACGCAGAGTGATTTCCTTGATCATTTATTTGGGATTTCTCTGTCTCAAATAAATGGCATTCCCAATTCTTTAAATAAGATGCTTTATCTTATTTTTGTATTAGACCCATAATTTCCATCTGTTTCCCGTATTGCTCACCTTTCTATTCCTGAAGATCCATATCACCCGACTTTGGAATTGTTGATGGATTTGCCTACCCAAATGGGTAAGTCCAGCTCGAGACCCAGCAAGCGTATTCGCCAGTTTTCGGAAGGCTGATTTTAATAAGTTAAATAAGCTTTTATCCCAGACTGACTGGTCATGGCTGTTTAAGTGCAGGAATATGGATGAAGCAGTTGCATTTTTTTTACCTTACTCTAAATAATTTATTTGAACTTTGTGTTTCATCTTGTGTTTCTAGTATCTCTTGAATTGACACGGTTAAAAAACATTAAATCTAAATTTTATAAGAAATTCAGGGAATCTGGCTCTTCCCTGGATCTATCTCGTTATGCAATTGCTCGATCTGATTTCTCTGCATTGAACAGCCTGTGCTATCGGAATTACCTTAGAAGCTGTGGTCAGCAGTTTCGAAGTAATCCTAAACTTTTTTATAACTTCGTTAATGCGAAGCGCAAATCATCAACACTTCCTTCCTCAATGGTCTTTGAAAATAAGACTGCTAACTCTGATCAGGCTATAGCCGATTTATTTGCTGATTTTTTCCAATCTACTTATTGCATTCATCAAAATAATCTGAACTTGCCTTATCCTTACCGTGTAAATGCTTCTAATTGTAATTTTAGGCCATTGATCACTGAAGAATCGCTTTTGAGTGAAATTAAGGCTGTTAAACCTGTTCTTTCCCCGGGACCGGATGGAGTTCCTGGTTACGTGCTCAGAAACTGTGCCGACCAACTTTTGAAACCTTTGTATACATTATTTAATTTGTCTGTTGAGTCGTACTGCTTTCCTGACATTTGAAAAGCATCTTTTATTATTCCCCTTCATTAAAATAGTAATAAATCTAACACTTGTAACTAGGGGGGTATCACTGAGTGGTCTGCAATTTCTAAATGAAATATAGATACTACCACTTACTTATTAGAATTTACTTCCATTGTTATACACGGGTTTCTAAATAAATTTTAAATAGATGTCATTTACTGCTAGGACTCCCATTTAATTAATTATTTGGATTGCTAACCATTTATTTTCGAAAACTCAAATAGTTAATTTTAATGGAGCCTTATCAAAGCCTGTGCGAGCTAACTCTACTGTTCCTTAAGGAAGCCATCTTGGACCATTACTTTTTTCGTTATTCATCAATGATTTGCCTTCAGTACTTTCCAATTCCCGAGTTTTGATGTATGCCGATGACGAAAAACTTTTCTTATTACTAACTGACTCTTGTCTATATCTTACTACATCTCAACATCAGTAAATGTAACGTAATGTCGTTTAGTAGAAGAACGCCTATCCATAATAACTACTCTTTTTAGAAAATAGAGTCGGGCAATGATTTATGTGCGTTAATATTTTGTTTCGTTCATGCGTATTTCGTTGATCGCCGCGTTAATTAAATTCTATTCTTATTTGTTGGTCTAGTTAGTCTGGTTAACCCTTGCATTGACTGTTGGACCAATGTCTTTTAATGTTTTTCAATTTTGCAATACTACCCCAGTTAATTTAAATTTTAATGTTAATATAATTTTTACTTGAATAGTTAATATTAAAAACATTTATAAATTTAATTATAATTTCAATATTAAAATATATTATGACTTTAATTATTATTAATTAAGAATAATATTAGTTAATTTATTTTTCTTTTTGTGTCGAATGCTCATAGTCTGACAATTAATGACTAAATAAATAAAATAAATAAATTAATAGAGCGTCTGCACAACATTGTCTTTATCCATGAGATATTCGACTGTGAAATCATATTTGTTTGCACCTGTAGGGGATAGTATAGCTAATAATGTAAAGGGTTTCTTTAATGGCCGTAACTTCTGTCTGGAAGACCCTGAAGTGTTCAGGAATTCTAAAAGATTTGGCAATACCTGGTTGGGAGCAGTATATTCCCCGCCTGTTTGACCCGCAGAGCGTAATCTATCCGTATAGAATTCCAAGCAGGTGCCGTAGAGAGAGCCCCTAATCCTACCCTGGATTGGAAAATCAATTGAAAGGGGCGTTTGTGTATTCCGTGGAAATCAGTGTTTTGGATGCTAAAGGGCATTTCCGACAGAATGTTAAAATGTCCTAGCCCATTCGACTTCCAGAGGTTGGCTTCTCTCGTTCTAAGTGCGGATAGGGTAGCCATCTTTGATTCCATTATGTCCAATGGAAGTATATGCAGGATGACATCGACTGCCTCACCTGGGTTAGTACGCAGAGCCCCCATTGTGAAGAGTCTTGCCATGCGTTGTATCTTATTGAGTCTGGCAAGAGTGGTCTTCTGTTGTAGATCTGGCCACCAGACTACGACCCCATACTAGAGTATGGGTCGAATAATGACAGTGACCCCATTTCAGGTCTATTGTATTTCTGCATGTAAATAGGGCGACCAAAGCTCTGTCATTAATGCACGCATTCCAATTTAGCTTTCTGTCGAGGTACAAACCAAGACACTTAGCTTTATTACTTAACTTCTGTTTCCACGTGGAAGGTGGGAAGTCTGAGTGCAGGAATTTTATATTTGTTGGTAAATATGACTACCTCGGTTTTGCTTGTGGGCCAATTGGATAAAAAACGAAAAACGGTCGTCAGCATAAGCCACAGCCCGGCACCCGCATGCATCTAGTTCCTGTAGTAGTAGGTTCACCACCACGTTTCATAGAAGGGGGAAAAAGACGCCTCCTTGAGGGGTGCCTCTGGTGACGGTTTTGGCTATGCTGACATTGCCGAGAGAAGCCTCGATGGTTCTGCAGGTTAGCAGTTGCTTTACTAGGTTGACGGTTAGGTCATCAGTACATAAATTAATCAGAGCTTAAATGATGGGCTCTGAGAGAATGTTGTTGAAAGCCCTCTCAATATTGAGGAACTGCGAACTGCTTAAGAGATAGCGACGATATCATGATCGGCGGTCTCCGTAGACCTGCCCTTTCGATATGCGTGTTCAGCAGATGAGAAACAATTATTTGGGATTCTGTCTAGAAGGTGCCACCTCAGAAGTCATTCCATCACCTTCAGAAGAAAAGATGAGAGACTAATGGGTCTGAAGTCTTTTGGATTACAGTGTGATGGTTTTTCGGCTTTGGGAATGAAAATGACCCTGGATCGCAGCCAGGGTTTGGGGATGATACCGGATAAGTCAATGTTTTTGTAAATTTGATGTCACCAACTGGTTGCATAATCACCAGCGTGAATCAGGTGGACCGGGATAATTACATCCGGACCGAGGGATTTAAAGGACTTGAAGCTCTTTATGGCCCCAATAATGTTAGTTTTGCTGAAAAGTGAAGGTGGTGGGCTAGACCTCCCTATGGGTAGTAGTAAGGGGGATGTCGTAGGGTTGTCTGAGCAACCAGGAAAGTGATCCTTAGTCAACATTTCGAATGACTCTTCACTGGTCGAAGTGTAGGAGTTGACACTTCGTTTAAGAAAACCCAGTGTGGATGAGGATATGGAGAGTACTTGTCTCCCAATTTGTCTCCCGGATAGATTTCCCCAAGTAAAGCGACCGCCTTCCTGTCCACAGAGCGCGCATCCAGGCTCTGATGCCACCCTGCGTCCTCACAGTTTGTCGGAGTGAATCCGCACTCCTCGAGGATGCCCAGGAACCTATGTATCTTGGAGCTCGTTCTCCACCATCCTCAACTTGTCTCGTGGGACTAGTCCCTCAGAGGAGGGGCAGGATTGACCTGGCCCAACTTATGAACTCCGCACTATCTGGAATGTTGTCGGTCTCTTTAGACAGGATAAAAGCGGCCCTCTTCTTGTCATGATAGGACGCTTTCTTATCTTATATTGTTCACCGTCCCAGTATCCGACACGGCAGTCGCTATAATTTTTTCCATTGTTTTCTTATTCTTTTTCCGGTGTTTTTGAGTTTGTTTATTTGTTTCCATTTTGCGTGTGTAGGAAGGGGAGGTCCGCCACGCCACAGCATGCTTTGAAGTCGTAAGCCTGCATTGAAAATGGGCGTCGGCAGGTACCCAGAGTCCGCACCGCGATCGACGCCACCTCGACCATGTATCTATGGGCATTTGCTGTTCCACCTTTGGATTGGGGTCACTTTTTTGAGAAGTTTTCTACTTCTAGCAAGACTACCATTAGTCAGCACCCGAGGGAGAGACATTACCGTACCCAGGACCTGCTTCCTGCCGCCCTCACGAGGAGGGCGAACTTCCATCGGTGTATATAGTTACGGCATAAGATCGAGATCCACTGTTCTTCCCCTTGTATACCCAATGGCAGACGGCCTACAAAAATCTAAAAAACGTATGTTTCTGCTCAACATCAAATATAAATATGCCACTTGCTTGGCACACATTGCGAAATAATTCCATTTAAAGGGTTAGTAATAGATACGTGTAATAAGTCTGTAACTGTTGTACCTGTAAGTTCGTTCATGAGAATCGACTTAAATTCCGCGTGGTCTAAGATATTCGGATTGATAAAGTTTGATTTTGACAATGTGATGTGCGGTGTCCCTTAGTTTGTTCTTGGCTATTTTAAGAATTTTATTGACTGTGTCTGTCAGTGAATTTATCCGTGTCTGGGTGTTTGATCTAATCAGTTCTGCTTCAGTCATTTTAATTTATGTCTTCGAGGTCTTGTGCGTCGTGGTTGCCCGCAGCTACCTTAAGTGCAGTTCCTAAGAAATCAAGGTTTCTTGCACTTGGACTGTGGAAATATGTCCGTTAATTTGTTGGTCTCGTCGATCATTCGAGAAAATTCCGAGAGATTAATCGTGTGTCTCATTAAGTCATAGTCGTACCAAACCAGTACGTTTCCGTCAGAAATTGGTATGTAGTCCGTGTGTGAATAGTACGTCATCCGTCCTGTCACTATAATCAGCAACGTCAGTGTTTAGTACAACCTGAATTGTAATATATTCGTTGTTGTAAATATTTCTCCTAAGGTTTACAAACTAAGCTACTAAATCAGCTGTAATAATATTGTTCTTGAATATAAAAAATTGTACGTTTTGTAGTTTATGACTCTCAGATTTTAACTGATTCTTTATTCAAATTTAAAGTATAGGTTAACCTATGTATATTTACAACACACTACACCACCCTTTTTTAAAAAATAACGTAATAATCTTAAATCAACTAACAACATATTTTAAACATTATAAAACATATAAAAACATTATAAAATGTTTAAAATATGTTGTTAGTTGATATAAATTAAGAAATATTTTTATACCCATTATTCGTAGAGTAAAAGGGTATATTGTAATCGTTGGAATGTATGTAACAGGCAGAAGGAGGCGTGGCAGACCCCATAAAGTATATATATTCTTGATCAGCATCAATAACCGAGTCGATATAGCCATGTCCGTCTGTCCGTCCGTCCGTCTGTCCGTCCGTCCGTCTGTCCGTCCGTCCGTCTGTCCGTCCGTCCGTCTGTCCGTCCGTCCGTCCGTCTGTATGAACAAAAGGATCTCAGAGACTATAAGAGCGAGAAATATGAAAGGGGTCGCAAATGAAAGGTACCATACCCAAGCAGTACAAGTTTGTTTTTGTTTTTTGACACGCCCACTTTAGGGCGTTTTATTTGCATATAAAGGTAAATGTACAGGTAAAGTAGAATGTTTTAGTATAGAACACTTTTACGCTCCAAATATAAATTAGTATGAAAAACTCTTCGGTTTACTAAGCTAAATTAATCAAACTCACACAATAATTAATTAATACATATTTGAATATAAGAATTTAAAAAAATGTAAAGTGTTTCTATTTATTCAAGGAGTGATAAAATTAGTGAAAAATATTAAAATGTTTTTGTAATTATGTTAGAAATTGTTGATCAGACAAATTTCATGATTTCTTTCCCCTTATTGATTTTCCGATATTATGTATTTTTTTAATCCATCCTTATGAACTACTTGTTTCTTACTCTTGCTATTTTTGATAAAAATATTGTCTTTGTCTTTTATTCCTATGACTTCAAATGGTTCTATGTAGTTAGGTCTAATTTATGTCCTATTTCGTTTTTTAATAAAACTTTCTCCTATTTCTATGCTTATGTCTGCGGTCACAGTTGTCACACTTTCATTCGCAATTGGAATATCTACTAAATACTTTGTTATGTCGCATATTAACGTAACTGTGTACTCGTTTCCTTTCTCTGAACGTGGTAGTGGACATATCACTACTATCACTACTATCACTCTGTCAAAAGCATGTAAGGGTGTTTCTGTCAATATCATTGGGGTCTTTGTATTTTGTGTTGTTTTTGAAGTAAGGTATTTTGGACAATTTTTAATGTACTTTTTGATATGACGTGTCTTATTTTTCCAATAATAATATCTTTTTATTTCGGCCAAAGTTTTTGTAATGCCTGTATGGCCTCCTTTTACTGGATCGTCATGCAATGTAAACAGTATCGCTTCTCAATCGCTATCATTAGTTATTAGGGTCACCGGCTTGAGTAGCGATACTCTTAATGTTTTCTATTGCCCAATATTTTGAAAGATTCTATTGAAATTGATTCAAAGATCTATTCGCACGGTGCCACTTTGAGTTGCTTGATTTCAAGTATACCGGCTTGATTTTCAAGCCTTTGAAGGAATTGACCTAAGTCGAGGGTTCCATTGGTTTACAGATCGTCAACATCAATTCTTGCAATAATTTTCTTTCCATGTTTCAAAAAACATGTATGGTTAGTTGTATGCAAGGCCACTACTTTTCGTATTTAGTCATAACAAATGACTTCATATACGTTGGGCTTAGAAGCGTTGTCAAGTGTTTCCGGATGCCAATCTTCTTGATCATTTCCTGCGCAGGAGTTTTTCTGTTTATTTTGGTTTCTAGTAGTGACTTTTAGTATTGTTTTCGTTATATTTTTTAAATCATTAATAGTGATGCGTGACTGCGCATCAGCCATAAAAATTATCTTTTCCTTTCAGATACTCCACAGTAGAGTCATATTCCTCTAGTTCTAATCTCATTCTTGTAAGATTTGAGCTGTGGTTTGTCATTGAGAACAAGTACGTAAATGGTCTATGGTCTGTTTTTACAGTTTTTGCTATAAATGTATGTATTGTAAGTGCCCAGTGGATTGCTGCTAATTCTTGTTCGGTGGTTGATTTGTTGCTTTCACCTTTGGTGAATAAGCGTGAAGCATATGCAACTGGGAGTTGTTTATCTCCATAATTTTGTGTTAGTACAGCCCCATAGCCGTATTTACTTGCATCTGTAATTATGCAAAATCCTTTTTGAAATCAGGATACCTTAATAAAGTGGGCTTAATTAAAGCGTTTTTTAAATAATCGAATGCATTTTGGCCTTCATCGGACCATTGAAAATTTACATTCTTTTTATATAATCTAGTTATGTGCCGTGAATATTCGGCGGAATTTTTTATAAATCGTCTATAGTAATTGCAGAATGCAACAAATCTTCTAGCTCTGCCTGCGTCAGTTGGGACTAGGTATTTTTCAATAACATCGTCCTTTTTATTATCTGGTAGAATTCCATTATCAGTGCACTTATGACCTAGGAATGTCACTTCGAGCATAAAGAAAGAGCATTTTTCTGGATGTAGTTTAAGGTTGTGTTTTTTTTTTCTAGTCAAAAATATTCTTTAAATTTTTGATCATGTGCTTCTCCGAACCACCGATGGCAATTAAGTCATCCATGTACAAGAAAGCTTGTGAAGGGTGTATTCCAGAAAAGGCTATTGTCATCATTCTTTGAACAAAATTTGGCGCTAAAACCATTGCTGGTCGAAAAACATGTTAAATTTCTAGATTGTTCTTTTAGCTCTATTTGATAAAATCCAGACACTAAGTCTAGACACGAAAAATATTTTGCTCTGGTCAAGAATATCATCTATTCTTGGAAGTGGGAATTATCTGATAACAGCTTTTTATTAATTTGACGATAGTCTATTACTAATCTCCATCTTTTTGTATTTGAACCTGGTAAACCTCTCTTTGGCACCAGTAGAATTGGGCTGTTATATTCTGATACTGAGTGCTATACTATTTTATCAAGAATGAGTTTATTGACTTGTCTGTTTATTTCTTCTTTATGAGCATGAGGTATTCGATAGTTTTTCATATATACTGGTTCTTTGTCGTTTTATCTCAGTTCTTGTTTATAAAAATTATTATTTGTTGTTATTAATACGTTTTAAGTCCGAATATATCTGTGTAGTGTATGCATAAATCTTTGAATTTTTTTTGGAATTGTGGCAGAAAGTTTTTTTTTAGTTTTTTCATGACATCTTCTTGCCTGTCTTCACTAATTTTTTAGACTATAGCATAGTCACTTAGCATTTCAGTTTTGATATTATCAATACTTAGAAGTTTGTGGTATTAAAAACTCGGATAAAAATGTTGTCTTTATTGGAAATTGTATTGCCAATAAAATGTCGTCCTCAATTTCTCGATTTAGTATTAGAACAGTGTTCTGTTGATGCTAATTCAACTTGTCAAACAACTTCAAGGCGTGCATTGTGGCATTATTAGCAAAAGTATGTGAAATTGGTATTTTTATTGGAAATTTAACATTGTCTGAAGTAAATTTTAAATTTACACTTCAGTAAAGTTGCTAATTAGTAACATTACATTGGAAAATAATATTTGTAAATTAATAAAAAACAAAATGTATGGTATTTGCCTCGGTTGAATCTAATATTGCCGTGGTTATTATAACATCTTTGGTTACCACTCTGTAATAGAATACTGTACTGTTAATTTCGTGCTGCAATTAGTGTATTTACCCATTGCATCATTGAAAGCAGCTTGAAGTATAATACGCAGCTTTTATCTTCCAATTGTGAATCATGGCTGCTATGGACTCTGATAAATCGAAACAATAAAATTAAACGTTACAATTAATTGTAGCTTAAGTATAAGAGTTTGTAGCACTACTGGACGATTCCATAATTTCATTAATTTAGGCTTATACTAACAATTCATTATTTTTCTTATTCTTACTATCAATGCTGATGATCCAACATTCTGGTCACCTTGAAGGGATCGCCTTCAATCCCTTGGTAGCCCTAGCGTGAGCTCTACTCCAATGTCCAATGGAGTCAGCGGCCTTGTGTCGAGGATAGTCACAACGACGGTCATGTGTCATCGGAAATCGACCTCTGTGAGCGATGCGCTGCTGATCTACAGCATGACCAGTCCTCCAAAGTGAGGGACACTCGTCTACTCCATCTTTCGTTCCGCTGCTAACTGAAGGCTGCTCTGCTACGGGTAGAATGCATCCTGGCACTCCCTCACTAGGTTCCTCACGAACACCCAAGCTTTGCCGGACTGGTGTGCCACGCAAAGCGAATAAGCTGATAACTGTGAAAATAAGAGGTTTAGCGGATTTTGCAGTAAATTCAATATCAACAGCCTTTGATGCAAAACACACGAAAACCGAAATATACATTTTTAGCGGGTCTCGCCCTTTTATATTTATCAACAAATTTGTGGCACTATACAAATCTGCGCCTTAATGAATCACAGAGATTCGTCTACCTAAATCGTCTGACTTATGAATCAGCGATTTCAAACTTGTGTGCCCAATATCACCCTTTTTTGGCTTATCGAGTTTCACGTTGAACTGTGTCCGCTAAGCTAGTTGCAGCACAATCAGAAAAGCGAACCGAATTTTTTTATTCTCAAGCCGGACAGTGTATGGTTCTACTTTAAATTTGAATCTCTACTTATAATTAACTATTAGTTCGATTTTATGACGCGATTTGAGTTTCGGAACTTCACACCCTCTTGACCACAAATCGGCTGGTTTGATAATGTCGGTCCATGTTTCCATGATACATTAGTGGCCATCTCTTGGATGCCTGCAACTCGATTTGCTACAAATGTTGCTAATAATAAAGGAAGTATTTATACAATGTAATGCGATTTCATACTCACTCTAGAAACTCGCACTCTCGATTCGACATCGGTCCATAATATTTCGCTTGGCGGGACTTAATTTGGCGAAGCAACCATTCAAGTTATACTGAAAAGTATCCAACCTTGGTGTTCACCTCATGCCAAGCTTTTTTTTTGTCGAAATGGCAACATTGGAAAGTTTCATATTTCTTCCATCTTCTAATACATTCGAATGGTTTGAAAACCATTTTACACCAAAGAGTCCAGTCGGCAATTCACGAACGCTGTCCCGATAACTTTGTTTGCAAACGATGTGCTCCGCAGATTAATTTGCCGAGGCCTTTGAAACATATCTATTTGCTGGGGTTTATAGAATTCAAGGTCAGCCAGTTCGATGATTGCTGGAATCTTCCACCGATTGATGAGAAGATCACAATCTGGCTGCCTTCTTCAAATGGATTTCAGTACCCAAAACTCGCCGCTGAACTGATTTCTCGGTATACGACACGAAACTATTGTCGATACTTTGCTTTTTGAAATCAAACTCCACTGTTCACGTCCACTGTCCACCACGTCCACTGTCCACCGACTTTACGGTTAAGGATTTGTTTGTGCGTTGAAGGGGCAAGGCTTGAGTGAGGTCTTCCGTCATTAAATTCACTTGAGATCCTGAATAAAACAAGACTCTAATGTTTCGATTCTGAACAAATCTGTCTCGAACTATAACAACTTCAGTTGAAAGAATTATCTGATCGACGTCGCTAAAAACATGATTTACATTGCGTGAATGTGCAGATGCTTGTATTGGTTCTAAGTGTATTTTAAGTAGAGTGTTGTAAGGACCAGAACAAACTACTCTTTGACCCAGTGCAGTTGGACACTCTGTGCCCTGAAGTAGTTTATGCAGAGTTGACTAGATTTTACGAAATTAACCTTAGACATCTGTTAAAATCTATAGTACGAATCTACTGTTGGTGTGCAAATCTACACAACCATTCATATTGTATAAAAAATTTTGGAAAAATACAAGATAAGAAATACATTTTTATCATTTTTTGAGAAGTTTATCTGATAGTGAAGGATACAATTTTTTTAAAATTAATATTTCTAGTTAGCTTTTATTAAACCGTACTGTGTGCAAGAACAGTACGTAGAAATTACCCATGTTTGTCGCAAATGGATTTTTAGGATTTAAGGCATCGCAAATAGGAATGTTTTGTCCAATAATAATTTTTATAGCCGTAACAACGCAAAATATCATTTTACGAAACAATTTTCGCACGAAAGTTAAATAAGCTGTGTGCAGATCTTGACACAAACAGTAGATTAAGTTGTTTCTATGTAGTTCGATTACAAATTATCGGAAATTTTCAGAACCCAATCTATAATGTATATACAGTTTTTATGAACATTGGTCTAGTTTAAAGATACTAATAAATAGGAGTCCAAACTGTGCAGATCTGATACCAACAGAAGTTTAAGGTTAAATCTTTCGTCAACTGGTAATGCTGCAAGCCCTTGACAATTTCAAATCAGCTGGTTGCGCCGCAGAAAGGACAGTTTGGTTCATCCTCTTTTTTAACATGTTGTACACTATTTTTGTCTATTTTTATTATTTCTGCCTTAATTTGTGAATTTTAAATTCAAATTGTTGAATATTCAATTTGTGTTAAGTGGGCATGGTAGCAGAATATAACATATTTTATTAATACAGCTTCTCAGCTGTGTTTTTGTTTGTGCCCGTTTTTTACCTTTGCTTCCTTTTCGTTGCCCTGCAGAGCAATTATAAGTTTGTGCGTTTGTTCGCTTGCACACAATATCTCTTTTGCGCTTGTGTACACGCTTTGCCTTTGTTGAGTAACTGTTTCGTTAACATTTGTTTATGCATTTTTAGCAAATTCTGTTTTAAAGCATATTTGTTTACATCGAAGCAATATTGTGCACTGTTATTTTCTCTTGTTTTCACTCTATTTGAAAGAGTTTAGGTAGTGCCAAATTAGGTAGTGGTGGATTGTGATGGCCATGTCCAGTTTGTATTGAGCTGCAATGTGATTTTTTATATATGTAAAATACAGTGAAAAAACAATTCCTTAAATTGCGCTCACTCGCTAAGAAGCTAAGCACTAATTTTGACAGCGAATATAAGTTTGAGACTCCACCTGACAAGGTGTTGTCTTCTCAGCAACAACTTCCTCTACCTCTTCCGCATGGTTCACTCCTTACTTTACCCTTGCATAATGGGCCTCCCCTTTTATTCTTTTCCCCCTCTCCCCGTAGCTCTTCACCTACCAATTCATACATTCCTCCTGCAACATCTCCTGTACCAGATCCACCCTCATTTGCTAACGTTACTTTCCTGGCACTGCCTGTCCCCTCCGTAACCACCCCATCACCCAGTGGCTATTAATGGAGTTATGGCTAAGAGTAAAACAGTCGATCTACTGCCACCCCCGCAGTTACCCCTTCACCACCTTATATAATTGTAGTACCTGGCAATTCCTCTAACGCTGCGAATTCAAGCTCTAAAAGCCCTCCAAGTCGACGAAACATTCATCCCGTTGCTACTCCCATTGTAGTTCAGCCTCCTCTTCTTACCGTCGTGGCTCCACATAAGCAGATATTTACATATATCTAGGCTTTCTGCAGACAGGACTATTGAGTCTATTGCTGCATTTAAAAATTTAATTTCGCTGAGCCTAGAGATTCCTGTCATATGTGATCCAAAGTTTTGGCCTCCTCATATGATTGTTCACGAGTTTAAACAAAAGATTAGAACTCGTGCAAATCCTATCTCCCTTCCGACTAGTGGTCCGTCTCAAGCGGCCCCAGTAATAGCCTCAAAAAATTAGACTCTGACCAACTTTTCATTCTATATCAGAATGTAAGGGGTCTGGGGTCTAAGTTAAAACAGTTACATAAGAATAGTTTCTCTTTTGATTCTGACATTATTGCATTTTCAGAGACTTGGCTTAATTTTAGCATATCTGATAATGAATTAATGTCGTCAAATTATAATATATTTATGCCCGATCGTCCTAATCGTCGTGGTGGTGGAGTCCTTATTTCAGTAAAATCCAGTCTTAATGCTGAAATAATAGATGTTTCACCACTGGACGAAATTTAAATTGTTGCAGCTAAGGTTACTTTTTCGTCATTTGCGCTTTATGTAACTTGTTCCTATGTTCCTCCATCGTCTGAAATGTCGATTTATTTGCAACATTTCAATTTCATTAAAGAAACATTTAGTCACATTCGTGATCGTGATTTCTTTGTGTCACTTGGTGATTTTAACTTGCCAAACGTTTCCTGAACGTGTTTTGACAAGTTTAATTACATACCCATGCTTACATTACATTACATGCTTATAGCTAATTGAGGGCCTGTTTTAAATTGTCCTTGTGTACCACCCTCATTTTAATTAAAACCATCGTACCTAGGTCCGCTTCAACTGTCGCTTCGGTGAATAGAGGCGAGAAAGGCGTGAAAACACTCTACCTGGCCATTGGATGTGCTGTGTACGGGAGGTGCATTCACGATTGTAATGCCGAAGTTGTTCGACAGCATGGTTCGAATGGTTTCCGAATACATTATTTTTGTATTGGGGAAAAAAATTGAGTAATTTCAGCATTGGAGCTTTTATTAATACGATTGCTCTTGAACGAATGGACGATCGCGAATTTCGAGAATTTCTCGATGCACGTGAGGAAGTATTTACTGTATGTGGTATAGATAACAACATGTAAAATTTCTACAGCTTATGTCGGGATGTGTGTTTTCCCTATCTCATGTCTTACTCATTGTGCAAACTCTACAGTTTGCCGCAATTTCCATTGTTTGTCGGTCGATTTTCGGGAAGAAATATTCGCTTAATATCTGCTAGGCATTCTCCTCCGCCGCACGGTGTACACGGTTGTGCTTGGCTGTGGATATTTCTCTTTGCTCAGTCGGGTCAGAGATGTCTATAACGAGGCTTTTTGAGTATCGGAATGTGGTAGACCGGAATGCCTCGATCAAAGGGTGTTGTATGAACGCGAGTATTGGAAGCTCGTAGTGTATTGCGTTAGTTACTTCGGCGTTCACAACTTCATGAAGCATCTTCATAAGAGTGTTCCGATCAGAGAACCGGATGACGTGTCGGTTCTTTGTTTTGAACAGAATATAGGCTTAGTGTTCAGAGATTGTACTTTCTTCCAGAACTATCTGGTTCCGTAAGCAATTTACTGGCCTGTCTGCAGTTTCGATTGTATAGGTCAATGACTCCTCACTGTGGATTGTTGCAGCATCTGATTTCGCAAAATCTTCGAGGGAATTAATATAAGGGATAGTGGGTCCTCTACCAGGTTTCCTTTACCTGGTTTGTAGATAATGCCACCGCTTTAGCTTAGCGTTTGGATTTTTATCCGAAACGGCAAAAGTTAAAGGTTGGTGGTTCGTGTTGACGTTGAAGTTCTTAACACCATACATATAGTGTCTTAGGCTGTTAAGTGAAAAAAGCGAGCAAGGAGCTCAAGGTCGTTTGCGGCAAAGTTTACTTCAGTGTCCTGCAGTGTGCGCGAGATCGTAGTAATGGGGCGCCCGCCCTGTGACAAGACAGCACCAAGCCTTTGGCCTGACGCATCAGTCGTTAAGTTGAAAGGTTTCTTAAAACCAGTTTATGGTAACATTACTTCTTCTGACACTAGCACTTCCTTAAGCCTGTTGAATGCCTCCAATTGTTTCGGGGTAGTTTGATTTTAACTTTCTTTGAGTAATTTTCACTTATCTTACCGTTTTTGCTTTTCAGAGTTTCAGTAAGGGGTTTTGCGACGTTACACAGTGGGGCAACGGGCGAAAAATTTTGCAAAAATCATATCTTTTGAACTAGTTGAGGTATTTGAAAAAATTGAAAAGCATTTTACAGAAAACTTATTAAGCTTCTGAAGATGCTGCTTAAATGCTAACGAAGTATACGTTCTTTCTAAAACTAAGCTCATTAAATTAAGTCAAAATTAATCGAATAAGCTCGATTAAAGAGAAAAACTCAGTGTACTTATATTTACAATGAAGTCAAGAAATCTCATTGAAGTGTTCCTCCCTCATCCTAATCAATCAACCGAACTCGAAAATCTTTTTTTGTACCTTAAAAGAACAATTTATTGTAGTAACCTGTACCCAAAATGTCTCAAGATTGGTAAAACACAAAAAAAATAATATTTGTTAAATTTAACCAACTCAGGTATAATTTACAAAATGATTTTACGCACTTTTTTTATTAAATTCCCACTCGGGAAATTCACATATTTGCATGGGCTCTTCTTTTTCCATACATAAAACGCGCATTTTTAGCACGAGGTTGCGCTCGTTTTATGACTTTTAATTCTAAACGGGCAAACTAGGGCAAAGGAAATTACATAAGCATATTAGAAGAAGGTTCATTCTATCATATGTATATAGTCTCCTCGTGAACATCGGTGAACATTAGAAGTTATGTCCATGTTAGATTAAAAAAACTGCCCAAAATAGTATATTTTTTAAACTTTTTTGGAATATTCAGTTATAAAACGAAAATTAAATTTTTTACTGAATTTAATAAAGAATTAATTATATTTGAATAAAAAAATAACAACTTTAAGATTGATCGATTATTTCGCCCAAAATTCAATTTCAAAGTTGATACTTTGCGCCGAAAATTTATGCATTTTGGGACATTTCAGGAAATAGGTCAACTTTGAGGAGCACCGACAAATTTCAAAAAATTTCGGATTTATCACCCATGATAATTTGTTAACCAAACTTAATTTTTCTTTTTGTCATACGCTACCATCACAAAAATGATTTTTGACACGTTTCTCGGGCCGCTGCCCCAGTGTGCGTTGGCACAACTTAAAATAAAACATCTGTATTAACTCGCTAATCCCAGGAAGAATCTGAGATTGAACAGAGTTTTCGGCAGTTGGAAATCCTTTTTGGCCTGTACTTTATCGGCCGTAGGTATTCTACGGTTTTTTTTTAAAGAATTTAGATTTCTCTTGTGCCTCATGCCGGCATCCCTAAGGCTTTCAAGACCTACTCAATGTGTTTGACATGCTCTTCCTTAGTGGGGGAGAAAATAATTACGTCATCAACGTAGACGAAACAGGTCTTCACTATTTGTTCCCTCAGAACATCGTCTATTGCTCGTTGGAAAATACTAGAAGCATTTTTTAGACCGAAGTGTAGCCAGCAGAATTCATACATTCCGTTGTTAACGGAGAAAGCCGTTTTTCCCTATCTCTCTCCGCCAGTTCTATCTGGTGGAAACCAAATTTTAGGTCTAATGCCGTGAAATACTGAGCTTCGCCCATTTTTGAGAATTTAGTTGATATTTCGGGATAGGGTATATATCAACCGTAGTTTTTTCGTTCAATTTCCGGATATCAATCACTATTCGTTTTGTATGAAGGCATTTGCTAAGTGATCGCAACCAAACTCACACAGAATGTGTACATAATTATTAAAAGTAACTTCACCAAATTTGGTGCAAATCAGACAACTACAACATGTGAAACAAATTGGTCAAAAATGTTAAAAATTGTAATTTATGTACGTGTTTGAAGAAAAGTGGTAAATCAATGTTTATCTACTTTAGCCGTCCTGATTGTCAACAGTGCTGTGGTCCAAGTGATGTGACATGCATTAGAGAAACATGAGGTCTGCGGTTCGAATCCCAGCGCAGACAGGCATTTGTTTTCTTTTTAGACCCCGTACTCTAAAAAAGAGTATAGGGGTCTATTAGGTTTGACAGCCGAGTCGATGTAGCAATGTCCGTTTGTGTGTCTGTCCGTCTGTCTGTCCGTCCGTCCGTATGAACACCTAGATCTTTTAAACTACAAGAGCTAGAGCCACCAAATTTGTAATGAAAGTCCGTCTATATTGCAGGCAGGTTAAGTTTATTTCAAATTTTTGCCACGCCCCCTACCGCTCCCGCAAATTGTAAAAAACAGTTTTCATTGCACTACAACTTTAAAACTATGAAAGCTATCGTAACCACAGTAGGTGTATGGTACAACTATAACTATCCTCACCAAGTTTCATCAAGATCGGACAACTATAGCTTATAGCTTCCATAGGACAAATCGGTCAAAAACAAAAAATTTGTATGAAGACATGTAGTATTTGCTATGTGATCACAACCAAACTCACACAGAATCTGTACATAATTATTAAAAGTAACTTCACCAAATTTGGTGCAAATCGGACAACTACAACATGTGAAACAAATTGGTCAAAAATGTTAAAAATTGTAATTTATGTACGTGTTTGAAGAAAAGTGGTAAATCAATGTTTATCTACTTTAGCCGTCCTGATTGTCAACAGTGCTGTGGTCCAAGTGATGTGACATGCATTAGAGAAACATGAGGTCTGCGGTTCGAACCCCAGCACAGACAGGCACTTGTTTCCTTTTTCTATAACAAAACATTATTATATGTAAATGCAGATAATCAGCAGTACCTGCAAATTGAGGTGTGGTGCATATGGTAGAGTGGCGACATGTGAGAATCCTGTGTCTGATACCACGGGTTCGATTGCAGCTAGCGCATAACTTTTTTTTACTTTTTTAAATTTTAATTTAAACTATTATCTTTTTTTAAATTTGTATTTTAAAATATGAAACAGTCTACTGCTTCTTCTTTTAAGTTTGTAAGTATTTTTGTATGCGCACTACAAGGAGTACGGGGTCTTATACAGTCCGCACGTCGACTGTAGCCTTTCTTACTTGTTTTCCTATGCCCTAATTCGACGATTCCTTTTTTATCCAAGACCCATATTGGGTTATTATAAGAAGATTTCGATGTTCTAATTATGCCGCCCGCTAGAAGTTCTTGGACTTGTGCTTTGACAAAGTCAGACACCCCAGCCGGGAACGAGTACAACTTGGTGTACACCGGCTCGTTATCCGTTCGGATAGTAGCGATTGTATTGATATTGTACACGAGTGATTCATTAACATCCGCGAAAGCGTTAATCATTCGGCTAATCATTTGGCTAAAAACGGGTTTGATTGCAACAGGGACATCCGCGTCGTTGATTTGAAAATGATTTACCTGACATTAATTAAGATCTAGTTGAGCATTGACCCGCTTTAGCAGATCAAGGTCGATTATACCATTGAAGCTTCTTAGAGACTCCAGCATAAAAAAGTAAGATCTAACTTTAAAAAGCTCATCGAGGCATTTTTGTTGGATTTTAGTATTACCATGGATTGATTTTACTTGAAAAGTGTTTTTGACTGGCACCCAATGTGCCAGCTCTGGAATGGCCTAATATAATTTTTAGAGGTTCCCGTAGCTATCAATAATTTGATCCGTCGCCCTGCAACTGTTCATTCTATAATTAGAAGCAGGGACTTCCCGCTAAAAATTGCAAGCTTCTGCTCCTGAGATATCATCCTGGGCTGTTTCTGCCTCCTGCTGTGCGTATAATTCGTATTCTTCATTATTTTCCTAAGGCAAATGGTTGACCGTCACTGACCGTTATCTTTTTGGATTTTTTGAAAACTAGGGTCCTTTTTCTGTGGGTTATTATCATTCTCTTGTTCGGCGATTTGTCGCCAATTTTGAGAACGTTGGGTGTTAGGTTTCCTAACGATTTCTTCGGCACGTTTCGCGCAATTGTCCGCGAACATGCTTCTCTCGTTGCTCGACTTAGCTTTTTGAGCTATAAGAGCAGTTGTTAGATCATGCGGCTTTGCAGGGAATTTGGGGGGTCAATCCCTTGAGCTTATTGAACTGCTCCGTGATATGAGCAAGTTTTACTTCAAACCTTTTTTCTTGTTCGAGAAGCGCCAGGCGCACCTGTTCTGTTGTTCTGTCATTTTGCTTTGCGCTCTTCGTTCTAAATATGCGGGTATAAGATCGTCATCGACAGATTGGTATGCGTGTGACATTTAAACGCGTTTCAAAACAAGATTTATAGGACTTAATGATTTAGGTTTTTAGTTTATAATTTATTATTAATTATAAAAATTTGTCTGGCACAACGAGAACTTGTTCGCAACTGAATTAAGGTTAGAAAATATATATATATTTTTTTATGGGCAACTCACTTACATGATTGTTTGTAATTTGAAGCATCGAACAACGTCGGTGGTGGCCAATGCGTCGTTTTCGACTATAGTTAGGTTTTCGATGGCCTCTTTATACCACCATACAAGATAACTGTATTGTTTTTATTTTGTTTGTTGAAAATTTCACTCACTCAGCTTGTTGCTGGAGTTTATTCTTTTATATGTTTTTTTGAAGATTATACTTGCTCAGCCTTTTGCTGGTGTTAATGATTTCACTGTAACCGTGAGTTCTTTCTTTTGTTGGGCGGCAAAAAAAAATTAATTGTTGTACTAGTTATAAATTCATTTATTTAATAATTTTGTGTCTTGATTAATTAAAGGCAAGGATATTTTTTGTTTACTACCGGATCGCAATCTGAATAGTGAGAGAAATATTTTAAAACTGAATTTTAATTTATGTTAAGCGACGATAAGACCCCGCCGCTGCTGGCCGTTGGTTCGGCAGAACGCTGAGTCTGCACCTTCTGCAGCCTGCTTCACTTATTGGCATCGGATTTCGGATTTCGCCTGCAACATTGTCGCGGCGTCATCCGGTGCAGAGCTTGCTGACGCTCAGTCAACTTTTTCTGACTGGCTCGTGTTGACTTATATCATGTTTATGTCAAATAGATCGTCATTGTTGTCGTTGTCTGTATGTCTTTATTTCTGCTTAGAAAGTCTACTACTTTATTTTCTTTTCCTTTTTTAGTAATCTATTTCAAACAGATATTCTCCTAATTTTAATAGCCATCTTTGGTGCATATGTGAAATGTCTTTTCCTTTATATCTCGAATGCAGAAATTTTATCGCTTGGCGGTCGGTCAATATTTTGAATTCCAACTTCCAAAGTACCCTAGCGTTATTCGGTAAATTAAATTCTTTAGGTGCCGTCGTATGTATTTCGTACTCAATTATGTCTTAACTTTTTATTGTACTGTATCAAGTGGGTTTATTTAACTTAATTCTTTTGAAATCATTGATTTGGTCGCTCACCAAACTCAAGGTAGCTCCTGTATTTATCAATGCTATGTATATTCGTCCGTCAATGTTCAATTCAATTATATTTCGTAGAAAAAAAACTGCTGTATTAAATACGTGGCCTTCTTAGTAATTGGTCTGATTTTAATCGTTTTGATCATTTGATTTTCTGTAGTTTTCATAGCTTTTATCATAAGCTTCGTTATTGTCATAGTTCCTATTTTGTTCGGTTTCTACATTGTCAATCTCCATAGGTTCTGGGTTCCCTTGCCTATTGTCTAGTTTGTTGTGAGTCTGCTTGTTGCCAATTCTGGTTTCTTCTACTCTATCCGGAGTTATTGCTCCTCATATTTAATTGTTATTTTGCTTATACTGTCCTGAGCTTCCATTTTGATTTGGGCTACGTTGCTGTATGTTATTTGTTTGGTTATATTGTTGATTATTGTTATAGTTGGTGTTTTTATAATTTTGTTGATTATTACTCTTTAGTTGTTGATTACTACAATTTTTCTTTCCTGTCTCTGTATTATTTGTGTTAGGTTTATTTTTTCTATATTGAAATCTGGCACAACTATTTTCGTATCTACTTAATGTCATTATTTTTAGAATCGCTCCTAATTCTCATTGGTCGTATATCTTATCTAATAGTGTACCTTGGGTAATTTCTTTGGCCGCATTCACTATTAAGCTTTCTACATTGTTAAAGTCTATGTAGTTATCATCTTTGTGATATACAATTAATTCGTCGGTTTTATATTTAATATTTTGAATTTCAATTGCTAATTCGCTCACCGAATTTTCTTTCAGGTCGCATATCCTTCTATAGATGTGATGGGATTCCGTATCTGGTCGATACCTCAATTTCAACGTTGCTTTGATGAGATCCCAATTATCTGGTTTTGGCAAATTGATTACCACATCTTTCGCCTCTCCTTGGATTGTCCTGTAGACACTGAAGAATGAATTAATAGATATGTCTCTTGTTCCCGTAATTGTTGCTAGATGGCTTAAATTCTAGAATAGTCTTCCTTCTTGTGCCGTATTATTTTGATTTCCTTGCAACTGAAGAAGTGCTGTTTGTAGTTGTTCCAGTTGTCTTTCTCTCAATGCCAATTGCTCCAACAAGTCTGTTTGTGGCATATATGCGTTTTCTTGTCCCCATCCTGTTTTCGTCATATATTTCCTTCTGTCTTCATTTTCTTGTAATTTTTTTCCTCGTAAATTTTAATTAATTAATTTATTTTTTTCGGTTCGATCACTGGATCCTTTTTAAAAGAATCCTACCGGTTGCACCAACTGGGTATTACGACGAAGCAAATGATAAAAAAAATTAATTATTTATGTTCTGTTGAAGAAAACACTTCTAAAGCTTTTCAGTGGTCAGACATAAATAAACTTTCTTTAAATGAATGGGTTTAACGAAAGACAATTGCTTAATTATAATTGCTGATTTATTGCTAAGTTTGTTATTTCCTGTTGTGTCTGCAAATATTACAAAAACAACTACAAATGTAACATAAGTTTTCATATATGCTGTCTCTGTTATTTTGATATCTAAAGAGTTCAACAACACTTTGACAATTATTGTATGTTGTGTAGGTGGATTTTACATAGTGTGTGTGTATGTGGTGCAGGTGAATTGTACATAACTCATGCGCAGGTAGTCAAACGATGCGATCTACTAAAAGGCTTGCAGTTATTTAGCGAACGTATGAATGTTTGCTAGAGCTTATGTATGTATAAGCAACGTTGACACAAACATAGTAGAAGTAAACTAATGTAAGCTAAAACTCCGACAACTGTATGTATGTATATTAACGCAAACCCCGCTTTTACCTACATATGTACATATGTATGTGCAAATTTTGAACAGCGAAGTACAAACGTCAAACGAACAGCTAAATTAAAGAGGAACGGCGAATGTTGATATATATGTAAATATGTTTAGTTTCACAAGTTATTAAGTGTTTGGTTTTATTTATGTATATTTATTTAATTCGATTTGTGTGTTTTGCTTCAAATTGCTTTTCACAATCACAAATATATAAGTGCCGAAACGCATTATCTCTAATGTGCAACAAATGGAGCAGTATTTGTCTCTATACACATTAATTAGAGTAGTCCCGACCGTTTTTAATAAAGAGTCGCGGAGCTAAGCGAGAATACAAAGGTGTTTTATAAGGGTCCATGTGTCGCTTTTTAATTCAATTATAAACTAAAATTACAATCATTAACAAATAACATAAAGTTGCCGGCGGCGCTGCCGCAGTCGACACTGGCTCTTGGTAACCGCGCCAAAGAATCTGCAAAACTTGCGCCTTGTGTGGGGTATCATGTTGCCCAGCGTACGTTGTGCAACAAAGTTGCTGGACGCTGACTTAGTTTCGCATGCCGGCGACATCATTGATTTTGACGCCCCGACTCGAATCGTTCTCGCTGACCGCTAAAAACTGACCGTCCCTGGTCACGTGATAAGTTTCCAACATGTGGTCGATTTGCAAGGAAGCCTGTTTTCTCATGAAGTGTTGGGGCAAATCACGATGCTCGATCCGAATGCCATCATGGACTTGGTTCCAGAGGCGACGTCGTCTCTTATCTCTCTGATGTGGTTGAGATTTTCTTCGCTCAAGCGATGGAGGTATGGAAGACTTAGGATGACACTTTGATCCGTGATATTCAGCAGTGGTGACGCTGTGACCCGTGGCAAACGCTCTTGAATGTTGTTGCGGTTCCTGTACTTTGTTCTGTTGATTCACTAATCAAGTGCATAGTGGTCGAATGTGACCAGATGAGTCCCAGATGCGATGAAATCCGGGTTATCATCAAACTTTCCAGTAGCCGGCCAATCGTCGACAATTATACCGTCATCGACTAAGGTAAGGGGCTCCAAATGGCTAGGCTGCATAGTGCAGTTTACCGCCTTAGTGTAATCCCTGGACACAGGTCTCGCTTGGCGATTGCTCTCAAAACGTAGTTGTCGTCGTTGGGTAGCAGTTGGTTATTGCTAGGTTTTTTTTTCCATATTTTGTTACTACGTTGACCGAGACCTCTAAGATGGTGTTTTTGTGCGCATCTGGGAATATAGTTATCTTCCGGCAAGAATTACTTATTCAAGTATATGGGCATTTCCAGAAAATGGTCCAACACGACGAAAAAATTAAAAGTTGTTATTGTTGATTTGTACTTATATATTGCTTAAGAAATATTTGAATTGAAAGAATTTAATAAGTTTACAGCATATTTTTGTTTCTGTTGTGAAATATTGGCACAGAAAGTTACAAAAAGGTGTTTTCCATTTTGAGCTCTTTTAATGCAGGTTTTGCTTTTTGTTGTTATTTATTATACAATCGTTTTTTGGTCGCAATCTTCTTTCCATATTTTAAAACCAATAACAAACTAATGTGAGAAAAGAAAAATAGGTAAGGCAAGCATCGATGAACGTTAAATTTTTGAGTTTCTTTCACCTGTTATTCCTTTGTCACCTTCGCGAGGGAAAAAATGCATTTGTCTTCAGTACTGCACTTCTAATCGAAGCAAGTGAAAGATAATTGATATGCAAAGAAAGTGGTCGCAATTACATAAAAAAAAAAAAGAAAAAGTGTGCTATCGCTTATTAAAGAATTTTTAATTGATTTAAAAGATTGTCACGTTCGCCATCGTAAGTTTGACTTATAAGAAAAAAAAATTGTTTTTTGTTCATATAAGCTTCATTTTATGCAGATGGGTAAAAATTGTAATAAAGAAGCATCAAGACGGTATAATAACATCAAACGTAAAAGAAAAATGGGATCAATCGGCAAACATTCCAGAATTAAGAATTTATCATGTTTTTTTCAATGAACGGTCTATACTACAAATAGCTCAAAACAGCATATTCAAAAAAAAAATATATATTTCCTAATATTTTTTCGTTTGTGAAACAAGTATTCTATATTACTATTAATATTGTTATATTTCTAAGTTTTTAAGTTATATTTTTGGCTTTTTTAAATAAAACTTTATGAGTGGAATTTTGTCACGTTCGCCATGTCACGTTACAAATTTGTTATAAAGCTCAAAAAAAATTTAAGTAACATCTTAAATTTTTTTCTAAAATGGTAAACTACAATATTTAGTTACCGTTTAAAACAATTTCCTATTAATTAATTTGCCAAAATTCGCAGACTTTCGCATTTATCAAGATAAATTCAAGCAAGACTTCCATTTGTTGTCACGTTCGCGATGCATGGTTTTTTATTTATATCTCGAAAACGGCTAGTCTTCAAGGGTTGTCTTTTATAATATAAATTGTATAAATAAAATCTTATAACTACGTGAAAAAAGTGGGTGAAAAATTAAAATGTTTGGCTTGTTTTTTAAATGAAAAGGCGTACAAATGTCGCGTTCTCGATCATGGAAATACCCATATATGATATATATTTATTTTAACAATATTGGAATATCTTAACCATTTATATGGCACGAGTTTCGATTTTGACGCGGTTTTTTAATAGATAAAAAAGTTAACATAAAAAATATGCTGTTTTTTTCTTTTTTCGAATTTTTGATTAAGAACAGCTTTATGAAGAATGAGGGATATTTTGCATACGTCTGAAATATGACAATACACAAGAACTCCTCGCAATACAGAACAGCAAACACAATAATTTGATGACACACTCATTATAGTTATTGTTACCTTTGGGAAAAAGTAAGTTTGTTTTTCTTTATAAGAAAAATTTATCAATTCAAAATTGGTAAGGACACACTTTCACAATTTTCAAAATGGGCGGAAAACCGAACATGTGTATTGTAAAACGCATTAAATAGGGTATACAACCACAAAAATCTAAGTTTAAGTTAAATGGCTGTTGGTACCAAGAGAGCACCAACCCACATGGACCGTAGTTCGGCCCGTTGTGATTCCATTTGGTGTCAAAAGGCTTCATTTTAGCAAAATAGAACTATGTGGGCAGGCCTGCAGGTGTGTTGCACACATTGTAATTCCATACCGTGGCACTGATATAACTCGAGAGCTGTTGGGGTTTCATTACGGACAGCTCCGAGAGATTGTTTAAGAAGTATACCCTAGAAACCTCATTCTATAATGACTAAGAGCTGGGCAGTGGCAGAAGAAGTGAGTTACTGTCTCTTTATCCTCGTTTCCACAGCTTCTACAGAAGTCGTGCGAGTTAACGGTCTTAAGGCATGGATTCCCATTAACCAGTGTCCCGTAAGAATACGAAAGTCTGCGGAGCGTCTCTTACGTGTTAGCATGCATAGCTTGGATCTTTTGACCGGGTTGGCCAAGTAAAACGAGAGGTAATGCATCTTGAGGTGGGTTCCGACCTTATGTAGGCCAGATGCTCGAAGTGGTTTTCAATCATGAGCCTGCACGTCGCCACAGGCATGTATACATGTCCACTCTCATAGTCGAGAGTTTAAACAGTTCGAGTTATGTTGCTGTGGCCAGGGACCCATATACGGAGAATATCGAACTGTTCAGCCATCTTCATCATAGATCTGCGACATTCGTTAAGTAATTTAGAGTCACTTGATATAGACATTAAAGACCTAAGAGCTGTTTGGCTATCAGAAAGGATGCTAATTCTGCACCTGTAGGTTAATTATGTATGTTAAGGGATTCTTTAATGGCCGTAACTTCTGCCTGGAAGACCCTAAAGTGTTCAGGAATTCTAAAAGATTTGGCAATACCTGGTTGGGAGCAGTATATGCCCCGCCTGTTTGACCCGCAGAGCGTAATCTATCCGTATAGAATTCCAAGCAGGTGCCTCAGTAGAGAGAGCCCCTAATCCTACCCTGGATGGGAAAATCAATTGAAAGGGGCGTTTGTGTATTCCGTGTAAATCACTGTTTTGGATGCTAAAGGGCATTTCCGACAGAATGTTAGAATGTCCTAGCCCATTCGACTTCCAGAGGTTGGCTTCTCTCGTTCTAAGTGCGGATAGGGTAGCCATCTTTGATTCCATTATGTCCAATGGAAGTATATGCAGGATGGCATCGACTGCCTCACCTGGGTTAGTACGCAGAGCCCCCAATGTGAAGAGTCTTGCCATGCGTTGTATCTTATTGAGTCTGGCAAGAGTGGTCTTCTGTTGTAGAGCTGGCCACCCATACAAGAGTATGGGTCGAATAATGACAGAGCCACCGGGTGATATAGGCGATTAGACCCCATTTCAGGTCTATTGTCTTTGGGCTGTTATATTCTGATACTGAGGACTCTACTACTTTATCAAGAATGAGTTTATTGAGTTGTCTGTTTAATTCTTCTTGTTGCGCATGTGGTATTCTATAGTTTTTCATATATACTGATTCTCTGTCGTTTTATTTCAGTTATTGTTTATAAAAATTATTTGTAGTTATGGATTCGGTTTCTAGTCCAAATATGTCTGTATATTTGGTGCATAGGTTTGTTGACACAGGCTGTTTTTTGTCTTTCTTGGCTAATTTCTTGGACTATCTCGTAGTCACTTAGCGTTTCAAATTTTATTTAATTTAGGTTTACTGTTTTAAATGAACTGGTTGTATTTAATATTCGGACAAATGTATTGTTTTAGTTCGAAATTGTATTTCCCATGAAAATTCCTTCCTCAATTTCATGATTTGGAATAAGAACACTTTGTTCTTTTGAAATTATATTAATTTTACGGACTACTTTAGTACGTGCTGTAAGTATTGTGATATTATTGTCACAAGTGTAAACAAGTGGTATATTTATTTGATATTTTTAAATTATTTGGCCGTAGTCTTAGAGAATCACCTAATTGTGTGAAATCTAATTGGTAGTTGTACTTTTTCATAAAAACTATATCAATAATACCATTGCTTGGTTTTGGAAAGTCTTGATCGACTAAATGGAAATCATGTGGTATTACATTTTTTCCTGTAGGTAATTCTACGAATTCTTTTGAATAAACTGAACCTTTACCAACGCCTGTTATCTGTGTTGAAATGTCTGAATTGACATTGTCAAATATCTTTATTTTCCTTTAAAATTGATATATCTACACCTGTGACTATTAGTAAGGAAAATGTTTTACCTGTACTTTAATTTATTATATATTCTTTTTTCTAATTGCTCTGAATATCTGAAGGATTCTGCGCGTTTCCCAAATTTGTTTGGGCAACGCTGACATTGATATTGTTGTTATTATAGTAGTTTTGGTTCTGATTATTGCCTCGGCTTGAGTTATTCCTTCCTCGGTTGTAACCTCGACCTCTATCATTGTTTCTGTTGCCGTTGTAGTTTTGGTTTTTAGAGTGGTAATTACCGCAGCCATTGCCTTTACCTTTTTGGTATCTGTAACCACCTTCTCTATTGTTGCGACTTAGCTGAAATAATACTGTGCTAGCACTTACAGTCATTTCAGTGCTCCATGGATATATTTACACATTACATCATTGAAAGTAACGAAATTTCCTGCTTCGAGTATCATTTTGAGTTTATCATGTTCGTAATTCTTTACCATAGCAGACATAGATTCTTCTGTCTCGGTCTAGTCCATCGTCAATATAAGCTGCTTATAATTGGTTTCGCAAATTAT
The DNA here is from genome assembly GCA_018151165.1 of Drosophila arawakana. Lineage (NCBI taxonomy): Eukaryota > Metazoa > Arthropoda > Insecta > Diptera > Drosophilidae > Drosophila > Drosophila arawakana. The sequence goes on along the minus strand of JAECWX010000336.1, from coordinate 834,137 downwards.
CAATATCAGCTGTATATTGCGATGCTGTTTTGCCTTTTTGTTTTATATTTAAAAATTTTTTTTGTATTACGTCGGTGGATTCACCTTTGACGTTTCCTTTCAATTTATTAATTATTCCTGTTACAGTTGCTTCATTTTATACCTTGTACAAAATTGTTCCGGTTATTTTTTATTTAATAACCTTAACCGCTATATCTTCTTGGTCACCTTTGGTTCTTTCAACAATTCTCAAAGCTGTCAGGAACCTATTCAATGATAACTATTTACCATCGAATTCAGGAATGTAAGAGGATACCTGCTTCACATATTCCGTGTCTAAGGAGACCTGATTTGCCATGTTTGTTTCAGAGCTTTCATCTAGTGCTTCTATATCAATATCGATATCTGTATCAATTGTAGGCCTAGTTTCATCTAAATCTTAACGCTGGTTTTGTTGAACTCAGCAAGCAAGTTTAGTTCATCTGGAACATATATGTTTCGCCTAATGCCGATGTCTTTTCAATCTTGTGTTTACAGACTGTATTAATTTGTGGCATCGATAAGTGATCAATTGTAAATTTTTGATCCCATTTGTTTACTGTGTTTACAATGTTATTGTATTGTTCAATTAATATGGAAATGTGATGTATTAGCGTGCGTCTACTTTTATAGAAGTGTCTTTGTTGACAGATTTATAGTATTTCTCAAATTGGTCTTTAAATATGTTTAATTAGTTCGCTATTACATTCCATTCCATAATGTGTGATCAACTACCATTTATCGATGCACTCGCGCCAGTAATATTGTTGTTGACCCCAGTATGGAGTTTTCTTGGGTTTGTGTTTTTATTGACACATAAGGTTAGGTAACTATGCGTTTTTCAATCTTAGTACTTTTTTGTTGTAGTAGTCATCTCACTTGTCCTCCTCGCTTAGTTTTCCTTCTTGGTTTCTTTGGGATTTGCCTGCAAGACCTCTTGCAATGTTGGCAAATCCCTTTGCTCAATAGGAGCAGTATCTCGAAATTTAGTGTTCTCCGGGCTCATTTACTTTTAATTTGTTTGTTTCATGTTTCGCATGTTTTATATTGTATCTATTTGCACTACTGCAAATTTAGATTCAATTGTATATCTTTAGTACGCACAATTTGATGTTTTCTGGTTATATGTTTTGGTTTTGTTGCTGTGTGTTATACAGTTTTAAGGTTGCATTTTATTTCACTCATTGTTAAATTTAGTTTTTAACGATGATTTTCATTATTTTCGTTTGTGTTTGTATTTGTAAACGTCGTGAAATTTTCACTTGCTCTGGATACGCACACGCTTTAGAGTTGTTTTTACGTAATATGTAATATGTTCCTTAATGCTTAATGTACAGCATTTAATATGCAGCATACTCGTGACACTTGTCACGGTCGTCATGTAATAATTTTGCAGGATTGCCTGCGAGTTGTCACACAATGTGTCTATGGCCCTTTTTCTGGTGACCGAGTGTACTGATTTGTTGTACTCTATTATTGTACGCTGTATAGTTTATGCCCCTTTGCAACTTGAGACGTCTAGCTATCTCTGCGAGTGTGCTATGGAAGCGCTCAACTTGCCCATTCGAAGTACTACGTAAGGGCGGCACGTTCACTATATTAACCGCTAAGCTTGTAGGACTAAGGCTGTTATCGTTTCCGACTTAAGCGCTAGCCCCAGTTTGACAGGGATCTTTTATGATTTATATTTGCTCACTGAAAAGTTTTCTCCCTTAAGGATGTCCGAGAGCGGCTTCGCTATTGCGGCGAAATCTTTGATGAACCAGCGACAGTAACTGGCTAGCCCAAGGAACGACTTGCTTGAGAAAAGTGAGTTTGGCTCCGTATTGCTGAGTTCACCTCTTCCCAGTCCGATCTTGAGCCGTTGTTAGCCACAATAAACACCAAATACTCTACGCTGCTCTTGAAGAATTGAGACTTTTCTTGGGCCACCCCCATATTTGCACCCCGCAAACCCATTCGTCGTGCTTGACATATTTGTGATGCTTGGCATTGAGTACTTATCGGCAATTCTTTTTGGAATCAGTTTCCTGAAATTAATTACCAACCGCTTTCTGGTATTGCCATCGCTGTCAAACCCTTTTTTAGACACAACCCAAAATCAATTGTTATATGGCGAACTGGACTTTCTAATGATGCAATTGTTCGGAAAGTCGTTTACCTTTGCGGCAACAAAATCATCCACACCACGTGGATATGGGTAGAGTTTGGAATGTTCTAATGGTGGCGACAACGGCTGTGTTAAAAGGCGGAGACTTGCTAGGGCGTGCGATTGCCTTCACACAATCCTTTAGTACTTGTAAAAATTGTGATTTTGATACGGCGAGGACTTCGATGTCGAGAATCTTTGAGTGATTCACATCTTTGCAGTTGTGGTAGTGAATCTTTTCAGAATCAACCATTTCTACCAGCTAGGGTAAGCTGGATAATAGCAACGTCGACCTGTTTTAGTAAATAGGGGCCAATGATTCCATCGAACGTAGATAAGTTATTCAGAATAAAGAACGTTGCCATCTGACCAAACATGTGTACCAAGCACTTTTCGGATATGCGGTTCGAGCCATGAATAAACTGGATGACCGGGCGCACACCTTTCAGTTGTTTAATCGGCTTGATGTAATTTTTAGATGTGCCGTGTCTATTAAAAGTTTAAGGCTGACCCCCGCTTTTCTTCCGCGAAGCAACGGCAGCAGGGGTTTTGCGCTAAAAATTAACGCTGTCAAAAAGAAAATTGACACCATCGCTCTCGTATTCATTGTCGGGATTCGGCAACATTTTCCACGGCCATTCAAGCCACTGACGCCTAGGACGGCTCATACGATCAGAAGTATTCGCCCGTTTATTGGCCTGCCCCCTAAATGTGTTAGTAGGCTGGCTAAATTATGAAATGGAATGGTTTACCTCCACTTTAATCGCGGACGACGCTATGCTTGATCTTTCTAAGCGCCCTGTCAACTCCTCAATTATCCTTTCAAACAATTGCGATTAAGCCGCCAAGGACGCATCAACAAGAGAGCCTGCAGAATGTTGACCAGACCGCTTGGGCGTGCGAGTGTCAAATTTCGCCTGCAACTCTGTTGCAACAGCGTCCGGCCCATTTGCATTATCAGCTCTTTTATTCTCGCGCGTGTTAACTCCTTCCTAGGTAGACGAAAACCCGTCCTCGGGTTTCTCTTCAGTTATTCTACGCCGGCATAATTTCCAGACGCTTGTCGAGGACGAGGAGAAGAGCGAAGACGGCCATGCAGCCAAATGCTCTTGATGACATCTCTGATCTAAGGCCACCAATATGGCGAAGGTTCTTTAGGCTCAGATCGTGCAGGAATGGAAGGCTCAGATGTTCTTTAAAAACGGTATGGTAAAGGCCGACGTGGATACCGCAGGTTTCATTTTCAGGATGCCCCTGTGATTCACATACCGGGTGCCGTTCAAGGGGACGTAAATTTTGAAAAGCTTTAATGTTAGAGACTTGTAAAAGATTGGTTATGCTAATATTTGTGAGTTGCTCATTTAAAAATTCATTTATGTCAATACTGTCTAAGATAAGTGGGATAATTAAATTAATGTTTGAAAGTCTTACGGAAAGAATTAAATCTTCGAGGTTTGTAATAATCATTCTATTTTTTGCCAAGATTGTTGCATAGAATTATTCAACTTCTTCAATGGCATTAAGAGCCTTTGAAATTTCGTTAAGTCTTGATTGGAATTTATTGTTGATCTCGATTGGCCTATTTTCTAAATCTATTAATTGGCCCTGTTTAAACTTAATTTGCTCCTAGTCATCAAAACTGGGGTTCCTGCAATTATCTTAAGGGCACTGCCTATCATATTAATGCTACTTGCTTGCCTATGATGAACATACAAAGAGGTTATTAGTGTGGCTATATGTTGGATGTTGTTTTTCAGTACCTGTTTCATGTGATCCTTAGGTAGTTTGTCTATAAATTTTCCAGTCTCGTCGATGTATATCTCATATGTCGTCAGGTTTGTCGTATGTACCAAGTAGCCGTATTTGTCCCGGATCGTTACGTCACCGTCAACTATAGTGATGTAGTCTGCATGAGAATAGTCGTTGAGTCTCAATCTTGTTTCAGTCAGAGTCACGGTTATCATAGCGAAAATTAAAAAATAACTTAACCTACACTAAAAAAATATTGATTAAAAGTGATAAATTTTAAAAAGATTGTGCGGAGGTTGATTTAAGATTGTGCTTATGGACCACCCTCCTTTTATAAGAACCTTCGTACCTAAGTCTGCTTCCACTGTTGCTTCAGTGAATAACGGCGAAAGTTTATTTCCCAGTTTCTTATTGGACTTTACCCAGACTTTCTCGCCCATTTTGTATGTCTTTTGGACCATGTTCTTCTTTTGTTTTTCTAACGACTTTTCCTGTGCTGAGGTAATTTTTTGTTTTATTTGCACTGCAACGTCTGTAGGGATAGAGTGAATAATTTCTATCGGTGTTTTATTGGTTACCGAATGAATCGACCTATTGTACTTTATTATGCAAGAAAGGTATTTTCCACAGTATCCTCAATGTGATTGCCGTTTTTCAGATAGCGGCTTATTTCTCCCAGGGTACCATGAAGTCGTTCGACCTGTCCACTAGATGTTCTGTGTAAGGGCGGTCAGTTTGCGATCACTATATTGAAAATGTTTGAGAACATTGTTCTAATGATCTCTGAGTTTAGAGACTTTTCATTGTCACAGTAAATCGTTTTTGTCTTTGGGAAAAAGTTCAGCAATTGCATATGTGGCGATTTTATGTCAACGATTGCGCGTGAACGGATAGGCTGGACAATTGCATATTTGAAAAATTTATCAATACAAGTTAGAATATATTTTACGTCCGTGGAGTAAACATTCCCTCAAGTAAAATCTGGTTTCGGAAGCAATTGACTGGCTTGTCTGTTGTCTCAATCGTGTAGGTTTGAGACTCTTTGCTGTGGATTATGGCAGCGTCGGACTCTGCGAAATCCTCCAAAGCGTTGATATTTTGCCACCATATTTTCTTTGCCGGGATTATAAATGATGTAAGCGTTATGCTCATCAATAAAAGCCTTTCAACGTTTTATTTTAGCGCTCGGATTTTTATCCGATACGGCAAACGTTAGTGGCTGGTGATCTGTATAAATGTTTTTTACGCCATACAAATAGTTTCTGAGAATTTTTAACGCCCACACAATGGCGAGGAGTTCTTGTTCGTTTGTGGCAAAATGAATCTCGTTGTCTCGCAGTGTGCGCAAGATCATTGTTATAGGGCGTTCGCCCTGAAACAGTACGGCTCCGAACCCTTGACCTGATGCTTCTCTCGTCAGATTAAATGGTTTTTTAAAGTCGGGATATGAGAGCATCACGTCCTCTGAGGTAGCTCGTTTAGCCTGTTAAAGGCATCTAACTGGCTTGTGGTTAATTCGAGTTCAATTCAATAGACGTAACAAGTTTTCCCGATATGGTCCCTGGGGACGTCATCTATTACCCTCTGAAAAAAGCTAGGGGCGTTTTTTAATCCAAAAGGAAGCCTGCAAAACTCATACTTCCCGTTGTTCCCCCATGTTTGCTAATATTGTTGAAATAGTTGGTATGGGCTACTTGTCGTCAATTGTCTTTTGATTTAATTTTTGAAATTCAAAAACAAGACGCTTTTTCTTGTGTACCAACTCCTTTTTTGTCGACGACCCATATCGGGTTGTTATAGGGCGAATTTGAAGGTCCTGTAATGCCGTTCGCCAAAAGCTGTTTAACCTCTGCGGTGACAAAATTCTGAAATTTGTTTTGAGTCTTTCTCACCCTTTTGATACTGGGGATTTTTTTCGGGGGCTACTTTCATTCTCTTGCTAGCCGTTTTGACACCAATTTTGGGTCTTTTGGCCGCTTGGTTTTTGAGGTTTTTCCTCAAGGTATTTTGCAAAGTTGGCTGCAAAGATGCCTCTTTCGATGCTTGACTCAGCTTCTTGAGCTAAGGCTTAAGCGGTTGGGAGATCTTTGTTTTGAGCTGGAAAAACAACCCATTTTAAGGAATTCCTTAGTCCTGTGACAAAGGTATGGAGAGCATCGCTTCTGAATTTTTCATTCAAGACAGCTTCTTTAACGCGGTCATGTGTCATTACGGTTTTGTTTGTCAGTAATGTCAATTTTTTGTCAACCTCGTCATAATATTTTAACAACGGTTGATCCCCCGGCCTTACGGTATTGAGTTGTTGTTGGATCACGTGAACTGGCGTTTTTTCGCCAATGTGAAGTCCAACCTGGCAATGATCGCTTTAAAGTTTAACACTATACTAAATGAAGCGAGTACTGCATCCACTGGCCCTCTTACTTTATTGCGGATTATGCCCACGGCCTGGTAATGCCTCGAGCTGCCATTATATGGCTCGAAAACTTTGTAGGCGGCGCAAGCGGCCTGTCTCCATGAGACATAGTTTTACCTGTTTGCCGTCGAATTCTGGCATGGACTTAATTATGTCCAGGGGTTGGTCACACCTGACACCTGGTACTATTTAAATTTCTTTATAAACTTCTATCTATGGAGTTGCTCCTTAACTTTGTTAAACTCCTCTGTGTTACAAGCTATTTTCTGCTCCAATCTTTGCCTGTTGTTCCAGGGCTTTGTTCATTTGGGTTTCTAGCCGTGCTACCTGTTCATCGTTCATTTTGCTCCCTAATTTGTGTTCTAAATAAGAAGGGATAATCTCCTCTTCTCTGCCACTGTCTGACCTACGCACACCCCGCATTCACTTGGGTTTATAAACCGAGATCACTCAAAAATTACTATTTTTCCTTAACGAAATTAAATAATTGTTAAAATGCTTGGCATTGGAACAGAATGTTTAATTACAAAGATAAAATTAAGTAATAAAAACATTTTTTTTTTTGTGTCATTGGCTTTTTTGTACATATTATATAAGACAGCCTTGTTTTTAGACCCCGTACTCTAAAAAAGAGTAGAGGGGTCTATTAGGTTTGTCAAAGGCGAAATGTGCGTAAAGTATATATATTCTTGATCAGCATCAACAGACGAGTCGATATAGCAATGTCCGTCTATCTGTCCGTCCGTATGAACACCTGGATCTTTTAAACTACAAAAGCTAGAGCCACCAAATTTATAATGAAAGTCCGTTATTAAGTCAGGCAGGTTAAGTTTATTTCAAATTTTTGCAACGCCCCTTACCGCCCCCGCAATAAGCAGAAAACCAGACACACCTCGAAAAAAAATATAGTTTTAGGCCAATAACTGAGTAACTATGGCACTTAGGAACACCATTTCTGGTAAGCAGGTTTGCTAGAGACAGCCTTAATGCAATGCCAAAATTTTGAGCTGCCACGCTCCCTTTTCTCATTAGAGTTAACCAAACTATTGCACTTTAATGCCGATTTCATATAGTACAGTGTTGTAATTCAACATTCGACATATCAAATCAAACTATTCTGAAAGTGGCATCAAAATACTACCTTTAACAAAAGAGCTACTGCGTTAGAGAGTTTGTTATTTAACTGCAATATCACTTACGCGCGAGAGCGAGACAGAAACATACAAACACATGTTCAAACGTTCTCGATGCTTGTGTGGCGACGGCGCTGCCGGCAGACGCTGGCCGCGCCGAATACACACATACATGCATACATATAATTTCAAACTAATGTGTGTTTGTATGAATAATATGTAAATGCTGATAATCGGAGAATTCTTGAAAGTGGCGCGTAGTGCAACTGATAGACTTGCGGCGCGTTGGTCTGAGGTTGTTGTAGGTTCGAATGCTGGCAATGCGAATTGTTAATTTCATTTTCTTTAAATTTCAATTCAAAATGTACATATAAAATTAAAAATTTTTAATTCCATTTAAAAATTTGAATTCAAATTGAATACAAATGTGCACTATTATGGGAGTACTGCGTCTTTTACAGTCGGCTCGATCGACTGTAGCCTTTCTTTCTTGTTTTGCCTTAGTTTTTATACCCGTTACTCGTAGAGTAAAAGGGTATATTGTAATCGTTGGAATGTATATAACAGGCAGAAGGAGGCGTGGCAGACCCCATAAACTATATATATTCTTGATCAGCATCAATAGCCGAGTCGATATAGCCATGTCCGTCTGTCCGTCTGTCCGTCCGTGCGTCCGTCCCATCTTTATGAACAAAAGGATCTCAGAGACTATAAGAGCTAGAAAAATGATAGTGGTCGCAAATGAAAGGTACAATACCCAAGCAGTACAAGTTTGTTTTTGTTTTTTGACACGCCCACTTTAGGGCGTTTTATTTGCATATAAAGGTACAGGTAAAAGTAGAATGTTTTAGTATAGAAAACTTTTTTATTAGCTATGCTATCTGAACCAAAATTACACGGAAAGCACATGTACTGACCAAGTTTGATCCAAATCGGACAACTATATCGTATAGCTCCCATAGGGCCGATCGCTCAAATATACGCTCCAAATGCGAATTAGTATGAAAAACTTTTGCGTTAAATAAGCTATATTAATCAAACTCACACAGAATACATCTGCCAATAATATCATATATATATACTGACCAAGTTTGATCCAAATCGGACTTCTATATCGTATAGCTCCCATAGTAACAATCGGTCAAAAATATGGTCTAAACATGAATTGAAAATGTTCGGTGTTTGTCAAGCTATTATATCCATCACCATTGTTAATAACAAATCGAAACTGAGTAACGGGTATCCTAAAGTCGCGAAGCGACTATAGCATTCTTTCTTGTTTAATTTAAACAGACGCTGGCCGCGCCGAATACACACATACACATGCACATATATCCATACATACAATTTCAAACGCGAGTGTGTTTGTATGAATAACATGTAAATGCTGATAATCGGAGAATTCTTGAAAGTGGCGCGTGGTGCAACTGATAGAGTTACGGCGCTTTGGTCTTAGGTTGTAGGTTCGAATACTGGCAATGCGAATTGTTAATTTAATTTTTTTTTAAATTTCAATTCAAAATGTACATATAAAATTAAAAATTTTAAATTCCATTTACTTGTTTTTTTTTAGCCACCTCCCATTCACCCACAATGTAATTTAACATTTGTTTAGACTTAGTGAAAATTTTAATTTTTGTGTAAGACTCGAAAAAAAAACCACCACCGGTGTAGTTCTCTAATATACTCTGTGTAAGTTTCCATACTAAAACATGATATTTTTACCTTTTCATGAATATAGAACGTTCTAAAATGAGCGTGTGAAAAACAAACTTCTACTTCTTGGGCGTTTTATCTTTCAATTGCAATCTCTTATAGTCTCTGAGGTCCTTTTGTTCATGCCGACGACATGGCTCGGCTATTGATGCTGACCAAGAATTTGTATAATTAATGGGATCTGCCATGCATCCTTCTCCCTGTGACATATGTACATTCCAACGGTTACAGTATAACTTTTTACTCTAACAACTTAACAACTTTTCAATACAAATAAGCAATTTTTGTCTGTTTTGTTCAATAGGAGTCGTAGGATCAAATATAGGATCTTGATTTTATTATTGGTTAAAAAGTCGACGCTCGCAAGTTTTGTTAATTTTTTGTTTGTAATACTATACCTTCGCTAGTTTAGTCCGGCATATGTTCTGTCGAGTACTTATTTTTTAAATTTATATTTATTTATAAAAATTTTTGTTTCCAAAGATCGAATCCAGTTACGCCAACCCAACCAAGACGCATCGACTTTTTAGGACTCAATGCACAGACAGCACAACAGCAACACCAGGCACCTACTGTGGCATCTGGCTACTATGAATATACAAGCGGGCTGGCATCTCAGCATTCTCAGGCTTCAACTGTTCAACAACAGCAACAGCAGCAACAGCTTTTACTGCAACAGCAACGGATTATGCTACATCAACAGCAACAATGTAAGTGAATGTACCACTCATATAGCTTTAAAAAAAAAAAACAAAATTGTATTATTGCAGTACTGCAGCAGCAACCTGTCGGTGCCAGTCCACAGCGTCGTTTTCTCTCTGAAGGTGAGCTTCTGAGGAAGGGTAACGGTGGTGCAGAACTTTCTTATACACGGTCCAACAACACCGTAGATGACATACGAGAGCTAGCCGGCAGTCCTCAGCGCGGTGTCTACTTGTGGAAGGATACTTCACCTGGCTTTAGTAGTGGACCAGCGGTTAATATTGGTAGTATTACGAGCACACTGCCTACCGGCAGCAGCTCAAGTGGAGTTATGCAACACCCCCAGTGCACTACAACAGGAGAAGAAACTCATTTACTTCATAAACATCACCCACGCCAACAGGAATATACCAGTCAACAACAGCTCGGGTCATATCAACAGACAAATCCCGAAAGCCCCACGACCATGTCACAGACATCCGCTGCTCAAAAAAATTTTCAACCACATAATAACGCTAGTGTTGCCGGCTGTCAGCCACAGTTACACACTTCAGTATCTATGTTTCAGCATGATTCGCTGGGCGGTGTTAATATAAATAGTACGCCTGGTCCACAGTCTTCACCTCAGATCAGACGCAAACCAACACCAACCCGCCCAATTAGCTTTGTGCGCGCTCTCGAGATGACTGACTCTATGGAAATGCAGACGCTCGAGCAACAGCCAACAACAACAATAGTACGCAAAAATGGAGGAATTCCCACCACAGTGCTGACTAGTTTAGCACAGTCGAACTCAACTGCAGCATCAGTAGTAGTGAACAATGTAGCAGCAGTAGTTGCAGCCAATACTGCAAACACAACTGATCGTGCCAGTATCTACGATATGAACTACGAAATTTCTGTATAACCATCACCGGCGACACCTACTATTTCCATAAATACGCAACAAAATCAATTTCATCATTACGGCAACTCATTAATCGAAACTATCGGCTGCCGCTTCACTGACCGTACCTATGCCTGTGCTGTCCACAAGGCAAATTAAAGAAATCAACCAGAACCACCTCAACATCAGTAAGATGTCAAATAAGTGCGACTTCACCATGTGCTTCTGATCAAAATATGCCTAAACAATTTCTAAAGCTGCAATAATTGCCTATGGTTGGTTTTTAACGCATGGTCGTATGATGATTGAGTCATTTATATTTTATTTTCATTTTGAATAAATATTTAACTTTTGTACAATTATTTAATGTGTGTTATAATGCTTACGGTTTGCTATTGGACTTACATGGTTTCAATGATATTATCTAATAAATTTTTGGTTAACCGAAATATAAAGCATTAAGAGCACTACGTTAATTTAAAATAGAAAATACATATTATGCTTTAGATTAAAAACTTTTTGATTTTATATTACTTATAAGCAAAATAGTGTGTAAAAGACAAATTAATTAGCAAAATAATAACAGGTGACATTTATTTTATTTTTTTCTTAAAATGTAATCACAGAGATAACATCTGATCTTGTGAGCGTCACCGAAAAAGAGGAAGACACCGAAACGATTAGTGTTACCAATTACAAATACTGTTCGATGGTTCTTAACCTAAGAATAGCTACTTTAATACTAGACTTACAATATATAGTCAGAATAGTTTTCTTAACAGACATAATTGATACATTCATTACAAAAATACTTTTCAACCCTGCCGTCCTGACAGGGAATCGGCCTCGATTCTATTGAGAATATCACATTGGTAGTATTACCTTTCGTAATTAACGGCAGGCCGATGACTTCTACTAAAATATTCCGCTTTATATTCCTGGGACTTGACAATGTTCTGCAGTGCAATTTTACGGATTTGTTACTCAAAAATTTAGATAATTCGTCGACAACAACACCTCGCTTTTCGACAGAGGAGGACGGACGGGGCGAATTTAATTCCGGAATGGACTAAGTTATTCAAGGTAAACTCGATCTTTGGTAGATGCTTTACCCAGTCAACATGATTTAAAGGTTCAGTTAGTTTACTCAACTTAGGGCTCGAGACACGATTCAACCTGACTATTGGCACGGTTTGAAGCAGTAGCATTCAGCCCTTAAATTATGGGAATTTGTCGGAAGTTAAGCAAGCACCTCGATCACTAATGATAATTGTTGACTTAAAATTTCACAGACAGAAACCAATAATGTTTCTTGGCCTGGGCATAACTCTTTTGCGCGGGCAAGTTACCCAAGTTCTCATGTACCGTTCGTATGACACTGTTTATCATCTTGGCTGGGAAGGTGATCGGCGGTAAACAACACCGTCTCGAAGTTCAAAATCGGAAGCGTCATGATCCGCCAAATAATTACTTAGCTTGACAACTTTTTAATCCCGATATTCTGTCAGCTGCAGTACGATCGTATAATTAAAATTCTCTAACAGCAGTCCCAGCTGGCAATTTTTTCGGAAGATCCACCATTCCTAAGGGTCAACGCTAACGAATTGCAATCAGTGATTATCTTGAACGGAATAAACTTAAGATACGTCTCGAAGCGTTTTAGAGCGTATACAATGGCCAACGTTTCCAGTTCATAACTATGTAACTTAGATTCGGGCGCGGAAGCAGTCTTTGGAAAAATAAAACACCGGATGAAATTTGTCGTCTGTTTGTCTCTGGAGGAGGACCGCTCCAAAACCAGGGGAACTAGCATCACAATGCAACTCGGTTTCGGTTTAAAACAAAAAAAACCAAGTATAATCAAACATACACATGTTTGTTTGTATGTGTGTCTAGTCTTTTGCTTATTGTGGGCGAAAGGGGCGTGGCATAAAAAAAAAAGATTCGTGTATTTACTGACTAAATATGTAATAGATTGAGACCAAGTTCGAAATTGTAGAACTTACCATCTCTGAGTAAGTACAAAATAAACGAATCGACGCAAAATATTATGGTTTTGTAAGTGAGTTCTATCTTCTCTTCATAAATGACTGGTTTAATCAATTCCGAAGTGACATTCAAATGCGAGGTGGTGTCATTCGGATTGTTCCGATGAGAAAGTCGGCTCTATGTCAAACTCATCCTTATTGACAACAGGTATTTCAATTGCTTTTATTGCAGCTAGAGCCCGATCAAACGTTTAGTTAGACACGGCAGAAAATTTTCTCAATGGTACACTGTTACGGGTCGGCAGGCATTAACTTGGGCCAACGATAAGAAAAGTTGGAGTTCCGAATGGTCATCGGTTACATTTCCGGATGAGTCCAAATTCAACCTTATCGGACCTGTTGGTGCTTCAAGGAATGGTAAATGCCCAAAAATATAATGAAATTATTCTCAGTGGACTTGTGCCTAGTATTGAATCCGTTACTGAGAGAGACCATGACCCCATATTTCAGGACGATTCTGCACCTTGCCATCGTGCTCGCTCTGTAAGTGGTTTTTTAAGATTGAGTCAATCCGACCATTTTTTTTTAAACTTATTATCGACAATGAAGTCAGAATTGAGTATCGTGTCCTTAGATTGGCCAGGAATTAGTCCGGACCTTAATCCCATTGTAAACGTCTGGGTCTTAATGAGTTAAAAAATAAGGAAACAAAAGCCGAAAACAATGGTTCATGAAAACGATTGAGGAAGTTTGGTTTAAGGATATTACTGCGGAACATCTAGAGGCTTTGTATGATTCCATGCCAAATGAGTAAAGACAAACCAAGGGTGGTAACCAATTTATAATTTAATTTTCATGGCTGCCATAGTTACTAAGATATTTGCTGAAAACACAAATTTTTTCCGAGGTGTGTCTAGTTTTTTGCTCATTGCGGACGAATGGGGCGTGGCATCGAAAAAATATTCTTGTATTGACTGACTAAATATGTGATCGATTGAGAGCAAGCTCGAGCTTGTAGCTCTTACCATCTCTGGACAGACGGGTTTGAGATGCTGATCAAGAATATATATACTATATGGGGTCTGTCACGCCTCCTTCTGCCTGTTACAAAATTTTGCACAAACCCAAAATACTCTTGCAGAGAGTATAAAAAAACAAAAAAAATGTATTTATAAATTATATTTTAAATGTAGTCACTCGTTTCGAATTGATTAAGACCACGAGTACTGGTAAATTTGCAAAATATATTTATTAAAGGCGTCCGCCGTTCAATATGAATGATTACAAACTAAATCTACAAAGCATAAATTCTTAAGCACTAAGCTATGGTCATTGGCGACACCGCCGCTGCCGTCGGCAGCGCTGTCGCTGTCGTTAGCCACATTGTTGTTGGCCACGGGGTCGCTGCCGCCGCTGTTGTTGGCAGCCGCACCGGCAAAGTGCAGCGTTAGCGCCTCGTGCAGAGTGTTATGTTACTCGGCGGATGTTATGCAAGAATGTTGCAAAACGCCGACTTTACTCCGCTGATCGGTGGCGTAGCCGCACTTGACACCTGAGTTTTGGATATTCTTGCTGACTGGCGTAACTGCTGATTCAGTCGCTGCGATCCCAACATTGTGAGAGTACTCTTTCCGTTTTGGGGTCGCTGGGAGCTCACAGTTAACTACTCCCCCCTCCAAAGACTGACCGTCCCTGGTCACGTTATAAGCCCTCTGCACCTGCTCGATCATTTGTCCAAAACGTCGGGAAGCTCGCCTTTTCTTGACGTACTGATAGAGGGCAATGCTCCCGCAAATTATTGAGCAGGTTATGACGCCCATGCCAAACACCAACATGGATCTAGTGCCGGACGTAGTATCGTCTCTTATCTCTCTGATGTAGCTTAGATTTTCCTCATTTAGACGGTGGAGGTATGGAAGGCTTAGTATGTCACTATGACCTATGATATTCAATAAGGGTGACGCTGCAACTCCCGGGAATCTTTCTTGGACGTTGTTGCGGTTCACGTATCGGGTTCCGTTGATCAGCGCGTAGGTGTCGAATGTAACTAGTTGAGTTCCAGATGAGCTGATCTCGGTTTTATCATCGAACGCCACAATAGCTGGACGGTCGTTTATGATGATGACTCCATCGTCGACCACGGTGATGGGATCCAGATGGCTGGGCTGAGTCACACAATGCGCCGTGCCTCCAGAGTGCAAACCTTGGGCGCAAGTTTCGCTGAGTGCCCGCTCGCAGAATACTGTCGTGGTCGTTGGCTTGCAGTTTGTGAGTGCCAGAATCTGCTTTCCGCATTCCGCTACTACGTTATCTGACAGCTGAAGGATCGTGTTATTGTGTGCGACGGGGAATATGGTGGTTTTTTTGCATAGCTGACTTATTCTAGGGTATTTTATAATAATCTTAACTACATTCGTTGATTGTAAAATCTTAATACTAGATACTTCTAACAAATCAGTTATGGTCGTCCCTGTGAGTTCGTTCATAAGAATAGACTTAAGATCAGCGTGGTCTAAAATGTTTGGATTAATGATATTGGATTTTGCTAGGGTAATCGTTAACATGAGATTACCGATTTCATTTATGAGAATTCTGTTTCTTGTGAGCAAAGTCTCGTATAAATGCGAGGTGTCTGTTTGTTTATCTTTGGCAATCTTAAGGATTTTATTTACTGTGTCGGTTAGCATGTTTATTTGTATCTGTGTTTTAGAATTAATTTCTATCTGCCTATTGTTGGAACTAACCAGCTGTGCCTCCGTCATTCTAATGTTCTCTAGGTCATTTGCGTCGGGGGTGCCCGCAACGACTTTAAGCGCCGTCCCCAAGAAGTCAAGGCTTCTCGCATGGCGGTGATGCACCTCAAGAGCGGACAACAGGTCTCGTACGTGTTCGGTGTCTACCTCCAAAAGCTTCCGCATGTGGGATTGCGGAAACATGTCCGTTAATTTAGCGGTCTCGTCAATCATTCGCGTGAATTCGGAAAGGTTAGTCGTATGTCTTAAAAAGTCGTTACCGTCCCAAACTAGTACAGTTCCGTCCGAGATAGGAATGTAGTCAGAGTGTGAGTAGTCTGTCATTCGTGCCGTCACAGTCACTAGTAATGTTAGTATCGTCCCGTACAACCTGAAATGTGAAGCAAATCGTTAGTTCTTACTTGTCAAATATTCCTTAATCCTACAAGCTAAACCTATTAACTCAGCGAAGGTTGTCCTTGTGGACTACCCTCCCCTTAATGAGGACTGTGGTCCCCAAGTCCGCTTCAATCTTTTCTTCGATACATAAGGGCGTGAGTTTGTTGCCTAGTCTCCGGTTTGTTTTGACCAGAACCTTTTCGCCCACGTCAAATACCCTATTCTGCCTGTCTTGGTTAAGTCTGGCATTCTGTACTTGCTGTGCTCCCTCTATCCTCTTCGTAACCTTATGTTGGGTCTCTTTCGAGGCATCGTACAAGGCGTCTATTGGTCTCTTCTGAGTAACGGAGTGTATTGACCTGTTATACTCAATCGCGGCCTGTAGTATGAGTTCGACTGTACTGTTTATCCCTCTTTGTAGCTTCAGACATCTGGCTATCTCTATAAGTGTACTGTGAAAACGCTCGACTTGCCCGTTCGACGTGCTGTGTAGGGGCGGGGCATTTGCTAAGTTAACGCCAAAGTTGTTTAGCAGCAGGGACGTAATCGTTTCCGACTTAAGCGATGGCTCATTGTCACAGTATATCTGTTTGGTCTGGGGAAAAACGTTCAATATCGATAGTAACGGGGGTATCAAGTCCTCTATAGTACGCGACACTATATGGTGAACTATAGCAAACTTAGAGTATTTGTCGATGCAAGTCAGAAACAGTTTGCGGTCTGTGGAGAATATGTCAACGTGAAGCATTTCTCCAGCTCGTGAAGGGATCGGCGTTCGTCCGAGCTCTTGCTTGTCTCGGGTGTCTGTCATATTTCCCTTTTGAGCACACCTTGCAGTTTAGGACTACTTCGTTTGCTAACATTGTCATTTTGGGAAAATAATAGTCGGTCATGATCTGTTTTATGTTTTCTTGTGCAGCCCTGTGGGCACGATTGTGTTCTTTGGTGAGGATTTCCCTTCTCTCTCCGCTATCCAGAACATCTATGACAAGGTGCTTGCAATGCCAAAATTTTGTGGTTGGGAAGCTTCTAACAAGTTCGTCTTGCAATCTTGCTAGGATTGGAAGCTCGCAATGGATTGCGTTCACTACGTTTGGGTTAACTATCGATTTTACTACATCAATCAAGGTGGTCCTATCAGTGAAATTTATCACATGGCGCGTTTTTTCGCCAAACATGATATAATTTCTGTTCAGAGGGAACTGAGACTCTTCCAAGATGATCTGGTTTCTGAAGCAATTCACCGGCTTTTCAGTAGTCTCGATGGTATAGGTCAGTGATGTTTCGCTATGCATTGTAGCGGCATCTGACTCTGGTTCAGCACTCTCGAGTGCGTTCACGTTTTGCCGCGATAAGGCGTCAGCTACGTGATTCTGCTTACCGGGTTTGTAGAACAGGTTCGCCCCTGTCTCATCAATGCGTGCTTTCCAACGTTTGATTTTTGCGTTTGGGTTTCCTTCAGACACCGCGAACGTAAGTGGCTGGTGATCTGTGAAAATGTTTATGTCTTTGACCCCATAAAGATAGTGTCGAAGCTTGGCCAAGGCCCACACGATAGCTAGTAACTCACGCTCGTTAGTAGCGTAATTCGCCTCACTATCTTTCAATGTTCGAGAAATCATGGAAATTGGTCTCCCGTTTTGAGATAAAACTGCCCCGATTCCATATGCCGATGCGTCTGTAGTCAGATCAAAAGGCTTTTTGTAGTCTGGATACATGACGTTTTCTGATGCTAAAATGTTCCTCAACCTCTCGAATGCATGCCTCTGATTTTCATTCAGTTTGACTTGCATTCTTTTTGATCTGTACTTGCTCACCGAACCGTTTTCCCCTTTCAGGATGTCGGAGAGAGGTTTCGCTATTGCGGCGAAATCTTTGATGAAGCAGCGGTAGTAGCTGGCTAAACCCAGAAACGACCTTACTGCAAACAGTGACTCTGGCTCGACGTAGTTCTGAATGGCTTTCACCTTTTCAGGGTCAGTCCTTGCGCCGTTGCTGGTTACAATAAACCCCAGATACTCTACGCTGTGTTTAAAAAACTGGGACTTTTCTTTGGCCACTTTCATGTTTGCGTCGCGCAGACTCTTGAGGACCCACTCAACGTGTTTGACGTGGTCCTTTTCGCTTTCGGAGAATATGATGACGTCGTCCACATAAACATACCAAGTTTTGCCAATCTGTTCACGGAGGACATCATCAATGGTTCTTTGAAAAATGCTGCCCGCATTCTTCAGGCCAAAGGGGAGTCGACAGAACTCGAATTTTCCCCCGTTCACCGAAAACGCCGTCTTCTCCCTGTCCTCCTCCGCCAAAGTTATTTGGTGGTATCCAGACTTAAGGTCGAGCGTTGTGAAAAACTTTGCTTTACCCAAATTTGCCAGAATCATCGTTATGCTTGGAATCGGATATTTGTCAGCAATAGTTTTCTGGTTTAGTTTCCTAAAATCGATCACTAAACGTTTTTTCTTGTTGCCATTACTGTCGGTGCCCTTTTTGTCCACCACCCAAATCGGGTTATTGTATGGGGACCGCGACTTTCTTATGATACCGTTTTTAAACAGTTCGTTTATTTCTGTGGCAACAAAATCTTCCACACCTCTCGGGTATGGGTATAGCTTGGAATAGATTTCCTTCTCGTCGGTTGTTCGTATTTTAGCAACGACGGAAGTATTGTACGGCAGTGACTCGTTAGAGTCAGCAAATGCCTTATCGTTCCTTTTGAGCATTTGAAGGAACTCGGTCCTCACTACAAAAGGCACATCAAGGTCGATAACCTTGGTGTGGTTTACATTCAAGCATTCCTGGTAATGTATCGTTTCCGATCCACCCTGGATTAAAAGCTTGTTTTCCTTCAGGCTTATGGCGGCGTTGACCTGCTTTAATAGGTCAAGGCCTATTATCCCGTCAAATGTAGAAAGGTTGTCTAGTATAAAAAAAGTCGCTGTCTGTCCAAACATTGGCAACGCGCACTTTTTGGAAATGTTGTTGGAGCCGTGAATAGACTGCACGACAAACTTCGTCTCGACCGGGACTACACCATCCAGCTGCGTTAGCGGCTTGATGTAATTTTTTGATGCACCCGTGTCAATTAACAACCTAACGTTTCTCCCTGCTATTCGTCGCCGTAAGTACGGCAGCAGGGACTTCGCCCTAAAAAATTCAGGCCGCTGTCTAGAAAGTTGAGGCTGTCTCCCTCACACTCGCTGTCAGTATCTATTTCCTCGACTTCTTTGCTAGCCGCCACGTTATATGACCCTTCCTTGTCTGCACCATTGGTAGAGATGTGATCTATCCTCTGGCGTCTCTGGCCCGTCATACGATCCGACGTATTCGATCGCTTGTTCGTCTGTCCCTGTTGTGGGTTAACTCTTGCGGACTCCTGAGATTTCTGATACGCGGTCTGCTGCCTATATTTTGACATTGATGGATCAACGTCCATTGGTTCTGATCTGTTATTATTAGTAGTGGCCGCAACCTGAGCAGCCTCAGCGTTTCTCTGACCCCTTTGCTTCTTAAAGGCGGGGCTCTTCCCTTGTCCAGCTTGAGCGTTAGGTCTCTGCTCTTGCTGGTTGGGATTCTGACGACTTTGATTCCTCATTTCGCCTTTATTAGACCTTTCTTCTAATCCTCTGGCGAAGTTTGTGGCAAAGTTGTACCGATCGTGGTTTGCCTCCACCTCCTGAGCCATAGCCAAAGCGGATGGCAAATCAGGCGGGTGCGCTGCAAACAACACGTCCGTCAAGTTGCGTCTTAGTCCGGAGATAAAGACTCTTAAGGCATCGCCTCTAAACTTCTCGCACATCCCCCTGGCCAGATTATGGTCGTACGTCATGTTCGTTTTGTTAGTTAGTAAGGTGAGCTTTTTCTCGACCTCATCGTAGTACTCTAGAGTGGACATGCTGCCCTGTCTAAGGGTACCCATTTCCTGCTCTATAATGTGAATGGGTTTCTTATCAGCGTAGGTAAAATCAAGTCGCGCGATGATAGCCTCGAAGTTGAGTGCTGTATTGAATGACGCGAGAACGGCATCGGCCGAGCCCCTTATCTTATTCCTTAGAATGACCATGGCTTGGTAGTGTCGCGAGCTCCCGTCATAGTTTTTGAATATTTTGTATGAATTGTGCGCTGCTTGTCGCCAAGCGACGTAGGCGTCTAGGGAGCCGGTGAATTCCGGCAAACTGTTCATCGCGTCTAAAGGCTCATCACAGCGAATACCCGGGATGATTTGTGCGTCTTCGTACACCTTTATCACTGGTACAGAAATAGTTGCTCTACTTATACGCCCTGACAGTTCGTCAATTTGCCGTTTGAATTCGGTTTTGAGGTCTGCCTCTCTCCTAACATATTCTGCTGCCTGGACTGATAAAGCAGTCTGGATAAGTGCTCGTAACTGGTCCTCGTCCATGTCTGTACTAATAGCCTGCGTTCGACCGAACTGTCGTCACTGTCGTTACTATTTCTTTTATAACTCATAAGTTGACACACTGTCAGTCGCCACGGGGCATAACGCGAGTAGAGACACAATTAAACATGCAACGCGAGCGGAGACCATAAAACAAACTTTACACACGCAATTCGTTTAATTTTATCTATCTTTTCTCTCTTTTTTTTTTTTAATCTGATCTCTTGGTCTTTCCCTAGAAGAAACTCACTTACGGTGACGAAAAACATAAGGAGGATCCCAAGGAAAGGAACAAATCCGAGGACAACTACCAGGACGGACAAAAATAGTATCATTTTTTGTCCGTCCTGGTAGTTGTCCTCGGATTTGTTCCTTTCCTTGGGATCCTCCTTATGTTTTTCGTCACCGCTGCCCAGAGAGCTCCTGCGGATCTGGTGAACTTGGTGCTTGTTCTTTTTTCTTTTGTTAGTTTTTAGACAGCCAGCCGCTGTTTCTTTGCACTTCACTTGCAATTTCTTTTAGTTTTGTTTTGTGTGTGTGGTTTTTTTTTATTTTTATTTTTAATAACTGCCGGTTTCGCGACGCGAGAACCGTTTGCCACTTGGGTGATCGGAGATCCGTAGTTGGGCGCCAATTATATTTTAAATGTAGTCACTCGTTTCGAATTGATTAAGACCACGAGTACTGGTGAGATTTGCAAAATATATTTATTAAAGGCGTCCGCCGTTCAATATGAATGATTACAAACTAAATCTACAAAGCATAAATTCTTAAGCACTAAGCTATGGTCATTGGCGACACCGCCGCTGCCGTCGGCAGCGCTGTCGCTGTCGTTAGCCACATTGTTGTTGGCCACGGTGTCGCTGCCGCCGCTGTTGTTGGCAGCCGCACCGGCAAAGTGCAGCGTTAGCGCCTCGTGCAGAGTGTTATGTTACTCCGCGGATGTTATGCAAGAATGTTGCGAAACGCCGACTTTACTCCGCGGATCGGTGGCGTAGCCGCACTTGACACCCGAGTCTTGGATATTCTTGCTGACTGGCGTAACTGCTGATTCAGTCGCTGCGATCCCAACATTGTGAGAGTACTCTTTCCGTTTTGGGGTCGCTGGGAGCTCACAGTTAACTTATATATATATATATATATATATATATATATATATATATATATATATATATATATATATTTATATATATTAGGATAAAGGAAAACGCTGCCAATTTTATATAATATACTAATACTAAGATCCGCTTATTCGAATTGACAGCGTTTTCCTTTATCCTAATCTGCATTTCCTAACGAGTACCCTTTCAAATACAGTCCACTTCACAAAAAAAAAATATATAATTACCCATACATGGTCTCTGATCTTATTGCTCAAGAACGACACTTTCGCGTATTTTGCTAAGCATCTCCGCTAACCACACCATTGATAGAGGCGAAGGTTTCCGCTCTTTCTTCCACCGTCAAACGTAACCCGTCAACCATTGATGCTCCATGCACATCCCGGCCTGCCAGTTTGAAGGCGAGTGACCCCAAACGTGCCTCTTCTGGGCCTTGATCTTCGCACAACATCACGCTCGGTCCCAAAGGCAATAGTGCGAAGTCCCTCTTCAACCCCTTCTCTTCGTGCTGACTTCCGTTCAGCTCCCATGATCCTTATCCGTGCTCCCCAAGTACTTACGCGATCCACTTCTAAGCGTCTGCGAAACACGGCCAACATGTCTTTGTCCGACTACATCTCCGACAAATTAAGCCAATTCGAAGTACGAGTAGGCCACAGCTGCGATGAAACTGCCTCACTTCGGATGTGGCAAGTTCGCTTGGACCAAATTGAGTCTATTTGAAACGAAGTCCAAACGACCTATCGGAAAACTATAAAGGCCCTTTCCTCCTCCTATACCGCGGAGAGTAAAATTAAACTAGCAACCGTTTAAGCTAAGCACGAATACTGCTATGCTATGTATGAACGATGTGCTAGTCCGTTCGGCGAAGCTTCAGACTCCATTACCGCTGTAAATGCTTCGACGAGAAATCGTCCGCCACATCCATAAACACTCGTGGGTGCTGTGTGCCTCCCTCTGAGATAGATGTGTTTACCGGTGACTACCTAAAATGGCCCACCTTCCATGGTCTGTGCACGGCCATGTACGTGAACAATCTTAGTCTTAGTGCTGTGGAGAAACTTTTTCACCTCAACGCTAAAACTCGTAGCGAAGCGAAAACCGTTGTTTCTAAGTCTCCTCTCACTAATGACGGCTTTTCATCGGCATGACACAATCTTAGTGAACGTTTTAAGAACAAACGCCTGTTCGTCACAAGTCAATTGAGCGACATTTTTGGCATTGTCTGACTGCTCTAGGACATTCCGGCGTGAGCATCGCAAACTTCGACAACTTGCTCTTGCACTGGTGTAGCTCCAAGCTACCCAAGCTCACTCGAACTCTGTGGAAGCAATCTGTTCATAACAAAGCGCTTCCACCGAGGCAGGACTTACCATTCAAAGCTCCGCAGAGCATTGAGCTCGTTTATTCCCGATCGATATCTTTGGCACAGTTCTTAAGGAATGAGGCTCGGTTGCAGAAGAACCCTTCTTTATACAGCACATATAATGCAGTGCTCCAAGACTGGCACATACGGTTCGAGTCCCGCCTCCAACCGGCACTTCGAATTTCTACCTTCCTCACCACCGTGTTCAAGCCCGATAGCACATTCCCCAAAACCAGCGTAGTATTCAACGCATCTTGTCCGTCCACCAGCGGAGTTAGCCTTAATGACGTTCTACATACTGGCCCAACCCTGCAAGCCGACCTCACGCTGCAGATCCTTAAGTGGAGATTTTTCCGATATGTTTTCAACGCCGACGTTACGAAGATGTACAGACGACGATTCGAAGCATACGCCCTTCCAGCGAATCCTTTTCCAAACAGTTACGTTCGGTGTAAATTGCGCCTTTTTTTTTTTAGCAATTCGAGTGCTTCTGCAGCTGGCCCAAGACGTCGAGAGCATCTACCCAAGGGCGACTGATATTCTTCGTCTCATTAACGTTGTTGATGTTCTTGCACGAGCTCACACCCCAGAGGATGCTCATGCCGCTATCCAGCAGCTCCGAGATGAGCTGCACTCCGCGGGCTTTCCCTCCACTCTACGGGACGTGTCTGATTACCAAGGAGTAATGTGTTTTTGTGTATTTCACTACCAAGGCCATTCATCTGGAAGCCACATCTGACCTCATGACAGATAAATTCCTCGCAGCGTTCCCCGTTTTGTCGCTAGACGCTGGTGTCCTCAGCGTATTTATTCCGACAATGGGAAAACCTTTGTTGGTACGTCTACGGTGTTAGACAAGGACTTACTGGAGGCCACAAAACAATCCATTACGAGAATCCACTCATCTCAAATCCTCGCATGGGAATTCGTTCCTCCCAGCGTTCCTTACATGGGAGGATTATAGGAAGCGGGAGTCAAAAGCTTTGATTCCTTTATAAGTCCAGATTTGGGTTTAAGTATACCTTTCAGGAGTTCTTGACCTTATTATGCAAGGTAGAGGTTTGCTTGAACTCCTGACCCATTTCCCCTATGTCGGAGGGGTCATCAGATTTGCTCGCACTAAGTTCCGCACATTTTCTCAAGTGCGGCCCCCTTCTATCTATTGGTGAACCTGAGGTCCACGAAAAACCGATGTCCTTCATCAATTGCTGGCAACGCCTACATCATCACTTCTGCTGCTGATAAAAAGACGAATATCTGAAACGGAATAAATGGGGACATCCGACTCGCAATCTTCAAAAGGATGACTGAATGGCGTTTGGGACGTGTTGAAAGCGCTCATCTGGCGACGACAGTTTAGTGCGTGTTGTAGATGTGAATTTTTACACATCCTGTGGCGAAGTTGTTTCTGCTTCTCAGCGATCTCGAAACTGCTTCTCCAAAGTAGTTCAACTATCATACTCAATGTATGGCTTATGTGTCCCAGTTTTGTCCCTCTCAAATAACCGTACTTAACAATAGCTTGTTTCCTTTTAGCGTCAACAACAACGTATTGGGCATCCGTAGTGAGGCGTGATGTCTCTCGGCACTTTCCTGTCACGACCGCTGTCCATAGCGCCCAGGTCGGCTCATCCTTGCTCCAGCAACGTGCAACGATGGTGATGCCCACGGTCCTAGTCCCGGTTTGCAACGGCCAAAGCCACCCCCATCGGGCTCAAATGCGCTTGCATGGCCATCCTGGGATCACCAAGAAATGCTAACTTCCGTTGAGCAAATGTCCTGAGTGTGGAAGAGGACTTGGGGATCCGCAACCCCGTGCGAGAGGTCTCAGAGGTCGCACGGAATAAATTTTCCACACTGGTAGCGGCTGATGCGCAGTTCTACCTGACAGACATCACAGACAGCCACAATTGGAACGCCGGCACGCCACTGCTCCGATATACTACAGCCTCTCCTCGCCCTACCAACATGCTGAAATTAGAGCCTTTATTTCATTTAATACATTTTTTTTAATATTTATTACCAAAACAATATTTACTTATTACAATAACATAAAAAAAAACAAGAAAGAAAAGTATAGTCGGGCGCGCCCGACCGTATAATACTCTGCAATTTAATTCCCGATTATATAATATTAAAATTGTTATCTAGGTATTACAAAATAAACAAATTAAAATCGGAAACGCCCGATTAGTACTTAAATTCGCTCCCGATTTAAATAATAATAAATATCGGTATCCAGGGAGCACCACGTGGAGGTCATTGCGATGCAAAAAGATCTTTTAATTATACCTTCGAGAAAAAAATTCCCGACCTATCAAATTACAGGCTACCTGAAATACTCACGGAAATCGTGTCGTGAATGCTGTGCACAGTCTCATAGGTTTTTGCGCTGGCGTTTGAGTGGAAAATATGAATAACATCATCTAGTATCATATTCCTTTACTACTCTGTATCTAAGAAGCTCAATGTCAATGTCTGTCATATGAGCGGATATCATATTATTAAGGGCTACAGCAAATGCTTGGTCATCTCGTTGACGCATTACTTCCGTCAACTCGAAAATTTGAAATCCAATTAGATTTTTTTCCCACAGTGTGCCATGTAGTTCACTGTAGTCTTCCCTAGAGCATTGCTGAAAAGTCCACCTATCGCTCACAGGCCTCAGTTGTCTAAGATCGTCGAACACGATGACAGATATCCCTCCAAAAAAGTGATCACTTTTGAAAATTTGCTGTAGCCTCGGGTTTATAAACATTTTGGTTCCTACCATTGAAATTTCGTCAATAATTAGAAGTTTAAGATCGATCAATCTCGAATGTAACGTATTTAATAAGTCAGCGGGTAAGGTCTCAATTCGATCGGACTTATTAACAGGAAGAGTAAACATTGAAGGAAGTGTAAAACCTCCTATTCCGAATGCTGCCTTCCCTGTTGGAGCGGACTAAAGAACTTTTATTGACTCAGGGTTTGGGTCTCTTCTATTATAAAATTTAGTTATAAGGGCTTGATATATTACCGAAATTTGTCATCTTTTGCCGACACCTGCTCCCCCACCTACAAGTTCATAAAACTTTTGCCTATCTTAAAATTATGCAACATATGGTTTAGATAAGTTATCTGTTTTAAGTTTAGGGAACATACTATTTCCTCTAAACATGACGATGTCATTAAAACCGGCAAATTAACAAACTGAACAGTGTTGCTGCTTGGCCCATCTTCATTTTCGTCATTTCTTATATTTGGGGATCTATTTCTGCTACAAATAATACTCTAATTCTATTATCTAAATTTTCCTGATCATCTACATTACCTAACGCATCTTCCTGATTATCGTCTAATACTCTACTGAGAGCATCTTCTAACTCACTATCATTTAAAACATTGAATGTCCTACGGTTTGCCTCTATAAAATCCCTATTCAGATTGCTAACCTCTTCGCAATTTTTAGTAATTTGCTTCTCTTGTTCATTTCTTCATGGATAATACAGCATAACTATTTCCCTAAAATTCCTGCTTACCGTCTAATACTCTACTGAGAGCATCTTCTAACTCACTATCATTTAAAACATTGAATGTCCTACGGTTTGCCTCTAAAAAATCCCTATTCAGATTGCTAACCTCTTCGCAATTTTTAGTAGGTAGCTCCTCTTGTTCATTTCTCCACGGATAATACAGCATAACCAATTCCCAAAAACAATTCTCCCTATCTTGACTAACATTACATATATCTCCTATAACGTATTATCCGTGGAATACGCCTTTCTCTAATATATCCGCCACCATTGCAAAGAGGATAAACTTCGGTTGTACCGAATACTCCATTTTCTTCCTCATTCTCAGATTCTTGGTGAATCCTACCTGCAGTTTTGGAGAATGTATAAAATGTCGCAAAATCTGCTAAGCATAATCTATTAAGATCATCTGGACGGTGAACGTAATGTTCCAATGGGCCTACTTCAAAAATATATTCTTCTGAGTTGTGCGCTCGGCATGAGCTTTTAACTCGTTTGTCAGGCAATCCAGTGCTTATGAAGACTTCTGCATTGCTGCTCTCTAACAACGACATCCCTAAACAGCAATAAGCTGCCCTCTGTGCAGATATTTCTGAGCCATTCATGACCTATGACCTATGCGATGCAGTTTCTGCCTAATACTAAAATTTCCTAAACGCTCTTTTTTCTACAGCATATCGCATCAGCTTAGAAATTCCTCTTTGCAACTTATTAATATAACTGGATATAACTGGATATCTATGTTGGCTCTCTGCATTGACAAAATATGAGTGTTATACGCATTCATCATAATGACGTCGAAACTGCTCTTTAAAAATATTTTTGGTCTGTTTAAACTAGATCTAATTGCTGGAATATAATCCTCATAACTAATACCAATTTAATGTTGCGAGAGAGAATTATTAAAATCATTAAGGGATTCCCAAACTTCACTATTTATGGGAGAACTCATGAAACTGTTTATTTTCTCACAATTCTGTTGAAGAGGAAAGACGAAAGAGAATTTCAGTACTAGGCATAGGAAGATACGGTATACCAAAATGACAGATTTGCCTACCTTGAACATACCTTGAATGTGTGGTGATTCCCGATGTTGAAACTCTACTCGGCAATAATATTTATACACAGAATGCCGAAAATGCCTCCATCCTTCTTCATAACTTTTAAAAGCGGCTTATACCTATACCTAATCAGTTCTACAACTTCAGACCTATCTGTGCTATTTTCCTAAGATTGTAAGAAAGCTTATCAGCCCTACAGATAACAGATCCTCCACGCACGGACTTTTAAGGGCCCTCAAATGGCCTATGCACTGCTCTCTTGAAGGGCGTCCGGCTTAGCCTAACCTAACCTAACCTATCTACCCTACAAGCACTTCTATCAAAATTCCGAAGCTCTGATCTAATAATTTTTTGTGTAGCATTCTACACAATTCCTTTTCACTCTTGCGTAAATTGTGGTAAAGGTAACTCTTTTGAATCACAATCCCACAATCCCACAATCCCAGGTGCTGCAGCTAACCTACTACCATCAAAATTCTGTATTGGAATATTCTCCATTAAGGTTTCCTCACCTCCAGGATTTTGTTCTTCTCTTCTACATTTGGGTTTGCAGCTCTATAACTCATTTCTTTATCGATGTCTATATCTACTGTTGATGCAATAAATGGAATGACTTCAGATGTGTGTGAAGCCAATCATTCCTCATTAATACTAATTCCATGGTTTCTATAAAGCTCAGTACGTACTAAATACCTAATTGCAGCAACAATACGAGATGGAGACATAGATTCCACCATAAAACTGGGACGATATTCCAACCTGCGTTTGATGTGGACCTGAACAGCCTCTGCGTCACTTAAATCCCTTCGAAGGGAAGTTACGACGTTCGCAACTGAAATTGACACATTTACTACAGCTCCTCTAATGCTATTTTGCCGATCATAATCTAAAGATTTTGTGATCATGAATCGTAGCCGCGGAGAAATTTGTCTTTCTTCTAAGCTCTGTAAATCTTTCAGACATTCTGGATGTTCTGGGTCTAAGCCATTGGTAATGGAATTCTTATGTTTTTTTCCAGCCTTAATTAAACGGCTACATGATTTACAAAACGAATGCATGCTGTTTACAGATGGAAACTGAGCGGACCAAAACTGAATGTCCGCGCTAAACTTATTGTTTTCTAAAATATATTCCCTACTTATCCTATCTATCTGATGAGGAAACCACAAGCCTTTACAACAAATGCAAACATAGTCAGGGCCATGTTTAATTAATTTGTTGTAGGTGGCTATAAGACTTTGTAAGCTGCGCCTCATCTTCTCGTTTTGAAAAATACTCCTATATTGATTAACTCTTTGGTTAACACCTCTAGCTAAATCTACTGCTATCTGGCGTGCTCTTACCCGAGCACTTCTTCTATGAGCTGTATTTCGAGCTCTTTTAAATAACCTAAGACTCTGGGACCTAGCTATTCTATCTAGTTTTCTTTCTAATATTCTAATCTGTACATTTTGCCTCCTCTTAAAGTGTGCCTGGCTATTGCGCACTTGTTCTATTCGTCTAACTAAAATATCCTGTCTTCTTTACGATTTTCGCAAAGTGTCTACTGCCTGTTCTCTCTCACTTGTCATTTGGATTTTGCCTTCTAATAGATCGACGCAAAGTAGTTTCTGACTGTTCGGGAACCCTTTCACCAGAAATTTCCTTACGCCTTGTCTGCGAATTTTCCCTGAGACTTCGCCTGGGATGGGCATCTGAATCCCTCTCTTTCTGCCTAACTTGTGGATCCTGTCTACTAATTGTCCTACGCGAAGTATTGACTGCCTGTTCTATTAATCTTAAAAGCGCATTTCTTCTTCGGCGTGAACGCTGCTGTGAATTCCCAATCTGTTCCACTAAACGATTTTCACTATTTGCCCTACGGATTCTTTGAGATTGAGAATCCAACTCTCGCTCTGTATCGGCATACTGTGCGTCTTCTCCATTTGAGACTGCGCAGCAGCAGATAGTCGCCTTCTCCGGGGCATTTAAATATATATATATATATATATATATATATAATAAGATGTTTCGACACTTGGTTTATCAAAAAAATATAATAAACTCGAAACTACGGAGTACAAAACTAGACTACTTATCCTATGTTCTGATGACGTTAAGCAAACCTCGGTTTTGAGCTTTCATTAATTGGACTTTGGACTCATTGAGCTTTTGGCTCTTATGTAAATAGAGAGAGATCTCGATCTTGAAGAGATTAAGAGAGTTCGGCCAGGATTTGTGTAACCCCAATGATAGGAATAACGATTCTGGCGAATTGTTTATGATATTTAATACATTCGTGGGAAGCCAGAATTGTTATTGTCACCATTTGATTTTTCGATAGTGCTTACTATACATTACTTTTTTGTGGGAAAGAAATCTTTAACATAAATAATAAGTGTGGTGTATGGTGTATGTGGTGTATGGGTTTATGTACGTATGTATCTACATATGTCACTTCCCCATCCTTAAGAAATGAGCCTGTCCTCAGGCGGTTAATTTTGGATATAGTGTTGGATCTATTACAATTTCTTCGATATCGTTTTCAATTACATTTGGATATATTTCTGTATCATTTTGAATATTTGATTGTATGTTTGGGGTTGATTCTTTTTTGTTCTTATAATTAACAATAATTTTTCGTGGAATATTTTTATATTTAAAGATAATGTATAATATAAGTATGATTAAAATAATTGTTAAAGTTGTTATAGTTATAATTTGGAATGTGTTGTACAATTTTGTTTGTTGTTGGATAATTTCTTTAGTTTGGACATATGACAATGGTTCTAGTTTGGTTATATTATTATTTATGTAGACTGTTTGTGTGTAATCTAGCATAGTATTAGTTATTTGAATTTCATCTGATTGGATTGAACAATTTATAGCTTTTATCATATTGGTTCCTTCGATAATAATTTCTCTATTGATACAATTTTGGTTTAGTACAGTTTTCGGTAAGTTCCATGTTAACATAATATTTGGTTCTACATACTTGATTTCATAATTTTTATGGGATTTTGAATATCTACATTCTGTTTTATCTTGCTTTTATATTCCAGTAATACATTTGTTCATAACTAGATTTTTATTGGTTGCTGTGAATGCTTTGTTGTTCTGTAAGTAGTAAGTGTCATGTATAGTTTCGGTCAAAACGTCTTTGTTTTCGTCAGGGTATGGAATAATGTCGTATGGTGCAGTATTTATAATTTCGCGTGGAATATGGGAAATAATTAGAATTTCGTTAGTAGTTGTTTTTAGCCATGTTGATGTTTTAATATTTATTATTTTTTCAGCGTTTAAATGTTTTAGTGAGTCATATTTTAGTAATTTAGGGTTGAATATACCAAGCCTGGTTAATTGCATACCTAATTCAATGTCTTCGACATACTCTGTGAATTCTTGTAGGTTGAAAATTAGTAATTCGAGTCGTTGCTCTGCCTCATGTGTGATACTTAGTCTGTTCATTACTTCTATTCCATTGTTAACAGCTTTTATTACTTCATTTAGTTCATTGGCTTGAACACTATTTTCTGAAAGGTTATCTATTTTTGATTGTAATTCTTCTTTGTCTTCTTGATCTAAAGTTCCGAAAAGGTATTTATAAAATGTGCCCATGAAATTTACAAGTCCTCTTTTATTTCGTTTTACTAGTCTTAAGCCGTTCATTTCTCTGTCCAGTTGTTTTGTTAAGTACTGTATTTTTACTAATTGTTCAAATTCTTTTGTTTGTTTCATTAAATTATTATAAGTTTCTTCAGTTTTTGTTATATTAATAGTTAAATAGTGGTATTCGTATTTTATAGGTAAATTGATTGTTCCTGTTTGAAATATAAGATATCCGTTTTTGGAGTTAATTGGGTTGATTTCCAAATTTTGACCTTTTATTGGCCATACAAAGTTGAGTAGCATGAGTGTTATAATTATAGTTGTTAAATTATGAGGGGTTATCATATTGATTCGGGTTATTAGTTGATCTGGAATTATCATATTTACTTTCATTAGTTACTTTCTTTCTTTTATATTTTGATTTATAGTGTGTTATTTTTCTACCTCTGTTTACTTCTTCATAATGTTTTTCATCTATTTGTGTTATATTTCCTGTTTGTTTAAATGGGTTTGTGGATTTAGATCTTACTAAAGGTGATTCCCTATATCTAGTATCTATTTCAAATTCGGTTCTTTTTTCATTAAGTCTTTCTATTTGTCTTTTCTTATTTAGCTGTGTATCATACTCAGGTGTTCCTGCGTAAATGAAAATGTCTGCTGGTGTTCTACCAGTTGAATTATGTTTGGTTTTATGGTTATAAGTGTAAAGTATTACTTCAAATCTGGTTAATTTGTTTTCATGGTTAGTGTCGGAATTAACAATTCTTAATTTTTCATTTACTGTTTTATGGAATCTTTCTATGTCGGAAATACCGTTTTTGCTAGTTGTGATGGATATATTTACGTCTTCTGACTTTAACCACATTTGTAGTGCGGAGCACAAGAAAGCTGAGTCTTTATCTGCTTTTATTTCTATTGGTTTACCCATGTTATTAAATACTTTTAAAAGAGCTCTTTTGGCTTCTAACCAATCTCGACCATTTACTTCTATTAAAGTTGCGTATTTGGAATATAAGTCTATACAAGATAGAAATTGTTTGTTGTCTACCATATAAAAATCGATGACATATTTAGACCCCGTACTCTAAAAAAAGAGTAGAGGGGTCTATTAGGTTTGTCAGAAGCGAAATGTGCGTAACAGGCAGAAGGAGGCGTGGCCGACCCCATAAAGTATATATATTCTTGATCAGCATCAACAGCCGAGTCGATATAGCAATGTCCGTCTGTCCGTCTGTCCGTCTGTCTGTCCGTCCGTATGAACACCTGGATCTTTTAAACTACAAAAGCTAGAGCCACCAAATTTATAATGAAAGTCCGTTATTAACCCAGGCAGGTTAAGTTTATTTCAAATTTTTGCCACGCCCCTTACCGCCCCCGCAATGAGCAAAAAACCAGACACACCTCGAAAAAAATTTAGTTTTAGGCCAATAACTCAGTAACTATGGCACTTAGGAACACCATTTCTGGTAAACAGGTTGCTAGAGACATCCTTAATGCAATGCCATTAAAAATTTTGAGCTGCCACGCCCCCTTTTCTCCTGAGGGTTAACCAAACGTTTTCACTTTAATGCCATGTTTAAGGCATTTATTCATATAGTAGGGTATTGTAATTCAACATAAGTATAGAGACATATAAAATCAAACTATTCTGAAAGGGGCATCATCATACTACTTTTAACAAAAGAGCTACTGCGTTACAAAGTTTGTTATTTAACTGCAATATCACTTACGCGCGAGAGCGAGACAGAAACATACAAACACATGTTCGAACGTTTTCGATGCTTGTGTGGCGACAGCGCTGCCGGCAGACGCTGTGGCGACAGCGCTGCCGGCAGACGCTGGCCGCGCCGAATACACACATACATACATACATGCATACATATAATTTCAAACGAATGTGTGTTTGTATGAATAATATGTAAATGCTGATATTCGGAGAATTCTTGAAAGTGGCGCGTGGTGCAACTGATAGAGTTTGTCTGAGGTTGTAGGTTCGAATGCTGGCAATGCGAATTGTTAAATTATTTTTTTTAATTTCAATTGAAATTGAATACAAACTACTATGAGAGTACGGGGTCTTTTATAGTCGGCTCGGTCGACTGTAGCCTTTCTTACTTGTTTGCTATAAGCTTGACACGTGCGAACAGAAATTAAGTTTATGAGTGATCGTTATAGATAGTAATATTAATGAAATTAATTTTGAAAATTGGTTTTTGAATAAATCATATAAACTAACAAATATTTTAAACTAAATTTATTTTAGCTAAGTATGATTTTAAAAAATAGCTAGATTTGTACCTAATAGCCGTTTTAAAATAGTGGCAATCGGCCTTAAAAAGTAGCCAAACTAGCGATAAAATAGCTAATTCGTCTAAACTGAAATTAATTCAGCCACCTACTAATACTTTTGTATGGACATTTGGAAATGTATTCTTCTAATTGTTGCTTATCAGGAGACAAGCACATCAAATCTGATTGTTTTTTCTATATGTATATTGTACTTTATTCATAATTTACTGTAGACTGGCTGTTGTCTTTACTGTTTATATAGGCTGGGAATAATAAAAGACAGCGAAGCTCGTTCATTAGGCTTTAATAGAACTGCAACTTAGTTCTATAATACATGAATCATTGTCGTTTGTGCTGAATAATGATGACAGGCGTTCCATTAATTCAGTTATTTAAAGTGATTCAGAAGATTCTCTTTGCGACTTTGGATCCAATCCGTCCTTACCTGGCGTTGTTTCTATTAAACCTTAATCCTCTACTTCTGAATCTAAACATCTTAAAACCACTTTTAATGCTGATAAAACTAATAATCAGGTTTTTTTCGATTTGCCGAATTCTCCATCTTCACGGAAGAGGTCAAACATCAATTCATCTGTAATGAATATGGTCAATACAAACACAATGAATTCTCCCTCAGTCCGTTCCTCTAACAGGTTTGCCATCTTACAAAATGCTCCGGATGAGTCGGATGTGGCAATTGTAGATGACGTGCAGCATAGTAATAAGTCGGTAGTTGACCCTAATCCTTGCACCTTTAAGCCTCCGCCAATCATAAGTAATGAAATATCAAACTTTGTGTTGCTTAAGAAGGAGATAATAAGGATCTGTGGCAAAATTTTCAAACATCAAAAACCTACCGAACAATTCTATTCGAGTTAATCTCTTTAATTCTAATTCTTATCGTGCCCTATCGAAGTGGCTTAATTCCAAGCGCGATTTATCCTGGCACTCTTGGCAACTGAAAGGACTATATCATGGAACAGACAAACAGGGGATCGTTCAAGCCTTTGCCCTTCTTGGGCATAAGGTGCGTTCATCCACCATCGTCGTGGACAAGTTTACAAAAAAGCCGATGAGTTTCTTCTTTGTAGAATTAGAGCAAAACAACAACAACAAAGATGCCTTTGATATAAATCGTCTGTGTCATGAAATTGTTAAAATCGAACCTCCAAATTCTAAGCCTGTTCTACCTCAATGTCATAGATGCTTAAATTTGGGACACACTCAAGCTTACTGCTTTAACCAGCCAAGGTGCGTAAAATGTGGACTTAACCACAGATCTGTGGAGTGCACTAAGTCTAAGGACTTGCCAGCCAAATGTACCCTCTGTGATGAGAATCATACTGCAAATTGGAGAGGATGTCCAGTTTATAAAAAGGCTGAAGCCACATTCTATGTAAGTCGTGTAAAGGTTTCTCCCGTTGGTGCTATCTCAAGCTTGTCACCCAAAGTCACTGATGGAATATCATATTCTGTTAATTCTATTCGTCCGTCAAATTCCAAATATGTCCAAGGTTCAAAGTCGCTCCAGTCAGTTAAAACTAATATACCCATTATTACAAATAAGAACACTCAAAACTCTGTAATCCAGCCAGGATAAACACTCAAAACATCATCTCAAGATTACCTTTTAAAGTTTACAAACAGTTATGCCTTTGCCGTTTTCTTTAGAGGAAGTTTTGCGTGTGATGCACTCGCTTAAGTCAACAAAGGCATCTGTCTATGATGGAATTAATACAAGAGTTGTTAAACTTATTCCAGATATAGACATTGCGTCAGTACTTGGAATTTTTAACTCATGCTTCAAAATTGGTTATTTTCATGTCGCTTGGAAGAAGGCTTTTGTTACTATGATACTGAAACCATGTAAACCTGCTAATGTGACGGATTCTTACAGGCCGATAAGCCTACTTCCTGTAATGGGAAAAATATTCGAAAAACTGATTCTGGCAAGATTGCGTAATGAGCTGGATAATCTTGTTTTATTTTGGTTTTAGACCTAATCACGGGACGACCGAGCAATTGCATTGAGTTGTAGACCGAATCCTCAAAGGATATGAAAGAAAGGAGTATGGTGCTGCTGTTCTTTTCGATATCCAACAGGCCTTAGACGTGTCTGTGTCTGTCACTCTTCAAAATTATTACGTCTTGGTTAGAGGGAAGATGATTTGCTGTACAGGCGAATGGCTGAGTGTCTTCAGAAAAAACTATTAGAGCAGCAGTTCCTCAAGGTTGCGTCTTAAGTCCAACACTTTTCAACATATTCACACACGATACATGACACACGTTCCAGAGGATTAGATCGATTTAGTAGCCACTTATGCAGATGACACAGCAGTTATATGTTTTAGTAATTCACCAAGGCTTGCTTCGAGAAGACTGCAAAATTATGTTGATGATTTTAATAACTGGGCTCCTTATGGAACGTTCGTTTATCAACAGAGAAGACAGTGCAGATGGAGTTCACAAAAAGAACTGAAACATGCCCTTAACTAAACACTGCTTCAACAGTTAAATATTTTGGACTTTGGATGGATTAACCTGGAACACACATGTTAAGAAAATAGTTGGTACTATTAACACTAGACTTAAGAAAATGGACTGACTGCTTTGACCTACGGCAAAGTTATCTTTAAAAAACAAAATACTTTTATATAAATCCCTTATAATTCCAATTTGGAGTTTCAGTCTGGGGCATTGCGGCTCGTACTCATATATAAACAAGTAAGAAAGGCTACAGTCGATCGACTGTAAAAGACCCCGTACTCCCATAGTAGTGCGCATTTGTATTCAATTTGAATTCAAATTTTTAAATGAAATTTAAAAATTTTAATTTTATATGTTCATTTTGAATTGAAATTAAAAAAAAACAAGAAAAAACGGTTATCTTCGGCTCGCCGAAGATTAAATACCCTTGCAGTCATGAATATTTCGTTTTTTTAACCAATTATTTCTATGGTAGTTATATAATATAGTAGTCCGATTTGAAATTTTTTAAACAGATGGGGACAATGAGAAATACATTCTGTGTGAATTTCGTTGAAATCGGACAATAGACACTGAAAATGTTCATACTAAGCATTTTCAACCGATTGTTCCTATGGAAGCTATATGATATAGTGCTCCGATGTGGATGAAATTTGGTCAACAGATGGTGGACAATGAGAAATACATTCTGCGTGAATTTCGTTGAAATCGGTCAATAGACACCGAAAATGTTCATACTAAGCATTTTCAACCGATTGTTCCTATGGGAGCTTTATGATATAGTAGTCCGATTTTTACATATGAACTGCGTGCAGAGAGAATACAGGTCTGTACCAAATTTCATTAAGATAGCTTTAAAACTGAGAGACTAGTTCGCATAGAAACAGACGGACAGACGGACAGACAGACGGACAGACGGACATGGCTATATCGACTCGGCTGTTGATGCTGATCAAGAATATATATACTTTATGTGGTCGAAAACGCTTCCTTCAATGCGTTACAAACTTCGTGACAACAACAATATACCCTCTGCAAGGGTATAATTAAATTAACAATTCGCATTGCCAGCATTCGAACCTACAACCTCCCATCAACGCGCCGCAACTCTACCAGTTGCACCACGCGCCACTTTCAAGAATTCTCCGATTATCAGCATTTACATATTATTCATACAAACACACATTCGTTTGAAATTATATACATGCATGTATGTATGTATGTGTGTACTCGGCGCGGCCAGCGTCTGCCGGCAGCGCTGTCGCCTCACAAGCAGCGAGATCGTTCGAACATGTGTTTGTATGTTTCTGTCTCACTCTCGCGCGTAAGTGATAATGCAGTTAAATAACAAACTTTCTAACGTAGTAGCTCTTTTGTTAAAGATAGGATTTTGATGCCACTTTCAGAATAGTTTGATTTGATATGTCTCTATACGAATGTTGAATTACCACACTCTACTATATGAATAAATGCCTTAAAAACGGCATTGAAGTTTAAATTTTTTTAGCTCTTATGAGAAAATGGGGGCGTGGCAGCTCAAAATGTTTAATGGCATTGCATTAAGGCTGTCTCTAGTAACCTGCATACCAGAAATGGTGATGCTAAGTTACTGAGTTATTGGCCTAAAACTACATTTTTTTTCGAGGTGTGTCTGGTTTTTTGCTCATTGCGGGGGCGATAAGGGGCGTGGCAACAATTTGAAATGAACTTGATCTGCCTGACATAATAACGGACTTTCATTCTAAATTTGGTGTTTCTAGCTTTTGTAGTTTTAAAGATCCAGGTGTTCATACGGACAGACGGAAATGGCTATATCGATTCGTCTTTCGATGCTGATCAATAATATATATATACTTTATGGGGTCGGCCACGCCTCTTTCTGCCTGTTACGCACATTTCGCTTCAGACAAACTTAATAGACCCCTCTACTCTTTTTTAGAGTACGGAGTCTAATAATTCAATCGTGTGAACTTAAGGCCAGCAGAAGAATTGCTGGAGGGTTTTCATTTGCTTATTAGGAGGGATTTAGGGATCGCCACAGTTATGTTTAAAATTAACGAAGTCTCTGTTAAACAAAATATCCGGCATGAATATCACCCAAATTTATTACAATTACATTTATATTTCTCATCAAGTCCTTCTCGTCGTCGCCTGAAAATGGTGTTTTTGGACCAATTTCCTAAAAGGAGCATGTAGTAACAATATCATACAAGATTCCATTGTTTCATTTTCATTCATGTCTAAGTGATTTTTATAGAAGTTTTAAAGTTCGGAAGAATGAAACTTTAATTAAATTAATATGTCTAATAAATAATATATGAAATACATGAAAGATTATACTCAGCTCACTGGTAATGTTTCAACACTTTTACATAAGTTAAACATTATCTGTATTATTAATTAAACTTGTAATCCAATAGATTTAACAAATAAGCAATGTTTTTGCTTTCTTAAACATTTAGTTAATAAATCTGCTACAGTCTTTTCTGTACTTATGTATTCTAGGTTAATTTCATTATCGTGTACTTTTTCATGTATAAAATGGAATTTGACATCAATATGTTTAGTGCGTTTATAATGAGCAGTATTTTGCGGTATTTGTTTTGAGCTAATGTTGTCGGAGTAGATATGAAGTCATCTGCTTCTGATTTAGTATCCGATTTCCTGAAGTAGCCTGCTGCTTTTGCTGATGTTGACAATGCTACGTATTCTGCTTCAGTACTTCTTTGTGCGACGACGGTTTGCTTTGTTGAAGCCCATGAAAAAGAACTTCCAGCCAAATGCGTAACCGGAATATGATTTTCTGTCAAGCACATCGTTGGCCCAGTCTGTATCTGCGTATCCTACCACAGGATCTGAATATTGCTTATAAAGCAAGGCAGGGTTAAATGTTCCAGATAAATAACGCAACACATGTTTTGCTTCAGTTTGGTGCTCCGCGTGAGGGTTGATGTTTCTCTGCGATAGTTTGCTTATGGAGTGCAAAATATCAGGACGACTCAAGATTGCCAAATACATAAGCGATACGATTAGTGATTGAAAATTGGTTATATTTACCTTTGCATAATCACTATTTGTGCAACCAGCCTGGAAACCAGGATCTAAAGGTGTAGAAACCGGACATCAGCTTTCCATACTATACATTTTCAACAGATCTTTAATGTATTTCTTTTGACACACTCGGATTGTGCCTTGCTTGCTTTCTCTTTGTACCTCCAAGCCAAGAAAGTGGTTGAGCTGGCCTCCATCTTTCATATCAAACTTGGATCATATTTGCTTCTTGATGTCCTTGATGTTTTCGTCACTCGGACTTATGATGATCAAGTCGTCAACGTATACATACAGCGACGTAGCCGAACTGTTGCTTTTGTTCTCTAAGGTATGGACAGGCTTAATTTGTGCTTCTCTGAAAACCTCTTTTCTGGAGAACCTCGTTTAGAGTATCTTTCCAAACTCTGCCAGACTGAGAACCTTGCCACTGTTCTGCTCACTAACAAAGTTTTGCGGTTTTTTCAGGTAAAGGTCTTCATCCGGCTTTAGGTATGCATTCAATATGTCAACTTGATGCATATGCAACTTTTTTTCAGCTGCAATGGCTAGCAGCATCCTGGTTGTCTCATAACGTATAACAGGTGAATACGTTTCCCAATAGTACACTCCAAACTGTAGTCCGCATCCTTTGGCTACAAGTCGAGAATTGAACCTTTCAATTTTTTTTTGTTTTTCTTAATTCGAAAAACCCAATTCGTGCCTATAGCTTTAGCATTGTGCAGTAGGTCAACTTACAGTGGTGGCAATTTTTTGTGAAAAAAAACCCAATATGTGCGTAAAATACGAGAAAAATAAGGCTGAAAATTAAAAAAAAAGGAAAAAACTGGATAAAAATATGAATATGATACTGAAATACTGAATTTGCAGTATCTGCAGTACGCCTTATTGGTTTCAGCTTCATCGCGGGTTATCCACTGCTTAAAATCTGACTGATATACCCAGAAATGATGCAATTTTTGTTTGTAAACCTCTTTAATCATTTTTTTCACAATTCAATTTATCACTGTTTTACTCATTTTGACAATGTTCTTAACCAAATATCGGTACAACATTTAAGTATATTTATGCTAAAGTTCTGTTTAGCAGTTCAGCAATGTTAACTAATCGAATTCTGTTGCATAAAAAACCGATTATCTGGCAGAACAACCACCTAACTGGGAAAATATGAACACGATTCGCATTCAGAAAAAAAGACCAGATTTCCGGATAGGGGATGTTTGAAATTTTTTTCGGGACTAAGCACTTAAAAACGGGACAGATCTGTCGGGAAAAAGGGCAAAGCAGCAGCAGCAAAGAGAATAACAAGCAACGATAAAGTTGTTTACAACTACACACACAACGAACCCCAAGAACGATCAGCGACGCCACACAGCAGAAAACAACGACGCCTGCAGAGAAGCAGCGAAAGAGAGCGAGTGAGCATAAAGCAGACAGAACATTGTCACGCCACACAGCCGAAAACAACGACGCCGGCAGCTAACGAGAGCAAGTTACAAAGAGAGAGAGCAAGCAAGAACGAGAGCAAGCTACAAAGAGGGAGAACAATCAACAGAGACAGAGCATTGCGACGGTGTCGGTCAAAGCGAGACGCAGAGCGACAAGTGATAACAGCGCTGCAACCGCTGCCGCTGATCTCGCTAGCAGAGGTGACTGAGGAGCAATTTGCAGACGCCAAGCTCGGTCACTTGGTTTTTCACCGCAGCGACGACAGCACGTACTCTGGAGGTGAGCGAAGTTGCCGATTAGGGTAGGTTATGTTTTGGTTAGACGGTGCGAGAAGTAGTAGGAATTAAGCTGAAAGAAAGGAAAATAAACACAGAGCATTGCACAGAACTAAACGGGATTATTAATTCGACAAATAATCCAACGACGACTCACTGTGGGACGGATTAGCAATTTACTGCGTTTTACGCGTATATTTGCTAACACAGTGGATAACGATAACTATCACGTGTTACGTGCCAACAATCACCAACGACGCACAGTGGGACGAATAGGCAAACTACTGCGTTTTACGCGGGTCTTTGCCGACACATGGAGCAGGGAAAACTAGCACGTTTTACGTGCTAATACACCACGACTGCGGACAGTGGGACATTACACATTTTACGTAGATCTACGCAATGTACATGGGATTCCTCATCGTTGGCGTGCCAAATCAAACTCTTTTCCACTAATTCGTAATTGGCCCTATAATATTCGCTAAGCACATCACAGCGTCTATTATTCTCGCTCCATGGTTCAAGGTTTTATACATTTCTTATAAAGAGCACTCAGGTAGACTGAGAAATACCCCAGCCTTAGAAAGTCTATACAAAGCTCCGCTGCTCACTGA
Source organism: Drosophila arawakana (assembly GCA_018151165.1). Taxonomy (NCBI): domain Eukaryota; kingdom Metazoa; phylum Arthropoda; class Insecta; order Diptera; family Drosophilidae; genus Drosophila; species Drosophila arawakana. Next base: position 793,037 of record JAECWX010000336.1, on the reverse strand, counting down.
ATGAGCTTTTGTGTACGAGCTGTGTTATTCTTATTCCCTTAATTGCTTGTTTCTTAACAGAGAGCGCAGCTGAACACATAAAATGAAGCGTGAATAAATTGATTTATAAAGCGGGTCATTAGAGACAAGATACCAGACATTCAAGACTTAGTAGGTGATGTTGGTTAGTCCTTGGAAAGGGACTTGGGTTGCTTGAACAAACAGAGAGGAAAAGAGAAAACAGACAATAAAAGAGGCGCCAAAGCATCAGAGGCTCCAAAGCACCAGATATCCAACCTGGAGAGGAGGAAAACACTAACAAGAGATGTGAGTCATTTAAAAAAGATTCCAGTTACAGGTACTCATGGAGCGGCAGCGACAACCGATAGTGTTCCGGACATGGGCACAGCTCTGGACACGGGCACAGCTAGGCAAACTCCTCAATCGCCGGAATTTGGAGTCGACGCTCAGGAGGGTTGTGAAGACCCGTGCCACAAAAAGCTCCGCTGCACAAGCCACTGAACGAGCTTTTGAGTACAAGCTTTGTTATTCTTATTCCCTTATTTACTTGGTTCTTAACAGCGAGCGCTGCTGAACACATAAAATAAATCGTGAATAAATTGATTTATAATTTGTAAAACTAATTAACAAATATTTATATTTACTTGAGTACAGGGTTATTTTCTCAAAATGAATAGCCCACAAAAACTTACTTCACCGATGTTATTCGCTTGTTCCATACTTCGAATGGCGTTCGCCCGTTTAAAGTTCGTGATGGACATCGGTTTTTTAGATGTGCCGCTGTTTGCACGTCCTCAGCCCATATACAGCACGAATGATATTAACATAGCTGTCGAGTAATTTTTCAACATTTTAAATACAATCATTGATGTCTGCATTTCAAGTAGTGTTGTTAAGTCCGTTTCACGTAAATCGCCTTGGTTTCCACCAAGACTATCAAACATAAAAAATAAAAAATCGTAATATTTTAAAATGTTTAAGCAGACAGGTTCTAGCGTAGGCTTTTTAAATTATTTTAAAGTAGAAGCAGCCATTACTCATCTTAATTCTCATTGCTATGAAAATTATCTCGTTTGTTGCAAGACTCAATTTGCGCGCGATCCTAAACAATTTTAAACCTTTGTTAATTTCAAAAGTGAATCTAGTACTTTATTCTATTCTTTCTCTTTCAATACCTGTAAAGTAAGTGAGGACTCGGCTGCTTCCGATCTTTTTGGTAACTTTTTTCAATCTATTTACACCTCTAGTTTGCCTACTAGTTTCTCTTACCCATGTAAACCCCCATCCTCTAATTCTGTTTCGGTCGGAAATATCCAATTACAGGGGAATTGCGAAGTTCTCCGCAATCCCTAAGCTCTTCGAAAAGATAATTACTTCGACTTTGCAACATCTCTGCAAGTCACCTGCCCAACACGGATTTGTTAAGAGTCGGTCGACTTCGTCCAATCTATTGGAATTTACTTCTATTTTAAAAAAGGCATTCCGTAATACAACGCAAACAGTAGTCATCTATACTGACTTTTGTTGATCATAACCTCCTATTACATAAACTAATCAGACCCCATAAAATATATATGTTCTTGATCAGCATTACAAGCCGAGTCGATATAGCTGTGTCCGTCTGTCTGTATGAACAAAAAGATTTTAGAGCTGGTAAAAGCTACAAGTTCGAGCTTCAAGCGATCACATATTTAGTCAGTCAATACAAGAGTCGATGCCAAGCCCCGTTCGCCCACAATGAGCAAAAAATTAGACACACCTCGGAAAACAACGGTGTTTTCGGCCAATATCTCAGGAACTATGTCACCTAGGAACACCAATTACAGATGTACCTAGCGTTAGCTTACGTTCAATGGTTTTAAAGTTTTTGAGCTGCCACAAGAAATAAAATAATTTTCTAATAAATAAAAAATATTGATAATTAAACGCAATATCAACCCATTGGTGCAAGCGAGATAGAAACACACAAGCACATGTTCGAACGTTTTCGCTGCGTGTGTGTCGGCAGCGCTGCTCGCGTAAGCTGGCTGCGCCGAATACACACAAACATACATATATGCAGCATATATTGTCAAACGTACATATGTATGTGTATTCGCATGCAAACAAACAGATGTATGTTTGATTATGCTTAGATTGTTTTTGTTTCAACGTGTTTTAATGCAAGTAATTCACATTGTAATACCTGGATACAGATTTTAAAATTTAATTGGGGAAAATGCAGGCCAGAGTGCTTGTCTGTAGTTTTCTTTCTTGTTATAAACGATCTTCCCTCTTCGCTATCCTATTGTCGCATACTTATATATGTAGATGATGTAAAATTCTTATTATCTTATAAAGAACCGCCAGATCATGCGTTATTACCAGCTGATTTAAATTCAATGCACGACAGGTGCATTACTAATCACGTGTACCTAAAATTTACTAAATGATTGTTTATGACTTTTAACAGGGATACTCCTTAATTAGCCATTTACTATATTGAAAATGCACCTTTAAAACGCTTACTGTCAGTTGATGACCTTGGTGTTCTCGTTGATAATAAATTAAGTTTCACACATTATATCTCCACAATTTTTAATAAAGCCAAGGGCACTCTTAGATTTATTAGGCGCTTATCTAAGGAATTTAATGATGCCTTCGTCACTAAACTTCTTTATACATCCCTTGTCCGGCCCATTCTTGAATATTGTTCATGTTTCTGGTCTCCTCAACGTGCTCATACTCAAGATTTTATTAAGTTGGTGTAGAAGCACTTTTTACTCTTCGAACTTCGAGTACTTAATCTTCGCCTTCCATCTTACACCAACAGACTCTTACTCGTGAATCTTCCGTATCTTATTAATCGTACAAGAGTTCTTCGAGTTACTTTCCATCATATACTTTAAATTGGTGATATCTACTTCCGACCCCTTTAAGAACGCTTTAATCTTAATTTTATTCCAAGCAGGGCATCCATGCAACCTTTACTTCTTCCTACATGCACTACTGACTACGCTTTGCACAATTGTTTTCGGATTTTATGTGCTCATTGTAATGAATAGTATAGAATAATTAATATATACATACATAGGTATATCTCTCTCTTTCCAATCTTAAAGCTTGAGTTTTCTGCCAACTCCGTTAAATCTCTGATCTCCAAGGGCAGTAAGTTTGAAATCTCTGTCATTCATGCATCCCCCTTAAATCAGAGATCTTTTGTAATGCATTTTTATTTATCTGGTTAGGTTTTTCTGAGTTTTCTCAATGTTCGCAACAAATGATGGTTATATTTACTTTTTATTCCCAGATTAATTAATTAATTTATTTATCAATAATGTGAAATTTTTATTAAGATTTTATTAAAGACGGTGAGAGCAGAACACGCCTGCATCTCAGGGAATCTATATCAATCTTATTTTAGTGTCATCCACTTAACATTAGTTGATTAACGATGTATCGGCAGTCACTTACATTACATACATTATCGATCACATATTTAAAATATCTTACACTAACTTTTTTAATATATTAATTTATTTACTATAGTCATTAATATTAATTTTACTACATTTAATTTTTTATTTGGTTGATACTCGCGACTGCTCTTAGTTTGCGTTAATAAATTAATAAATAGAAACTCTTCTAAATTTGCATATATTAGCAAACTTTTGGCTATTTCAACGATCGTGCGATTTTCGAGTTCAGCAACCTCGTTTTGCTGTGGTGTATATGGAAAGGTTAACTGGCGCCTAATACCAAACTGGCTCAAATTCGTTGTTAACAAATTCTTTGCCATTCTCATATTGCAAACATTTTATTTTCTAGCCCGTCTCATTGTTTTTAAAATTTAAGCGTCCGTACCGATTATGCCACTTAGTGTTCTGTGTTTGTTTTTTATTACTTCTTCTTTATTTGCAAATGTTTTGAAATACTGAATCTCGTCGGCTTGGCTAACAAAAAATTCATTTGCAGTTCTGGAACATAAAAAACGTTCCGCAATTCAAAATTAATGTCATTTGCTTTGAATTTTACTATTATACTCTTGCTTTTTCTTAACACATGCTTATTTTCATTCTTGCTTCGACACTCAACAGCTCGGTGACCCTACGTGTTACAGTTGTAACATTTTTCCTTGAATTTGGCTTTAGCGTTGTTTCGTTTCGAGGATCTGTTACTTGTAGTAAGGCGGTGAAGTGGTATAGGAGGTGCTCGAGGGTTTCGTGAGTGTTCGACACGTTGCATTTTCTGAAATTCGCATCGTCGGTTATGCCTAGGTTAATTGCATGCGCACCACCAAGGCAGTGAACCGTGAGTATACCCACCAACAGTCTGCATTCCGTACAGGGAATGCGCTGTATGTACCGACTTAGGTGAGTGTTGTGTTCATTGCACATTATTTTTGTGGTTTCGCAGGACGTAGTGTTCCTCCACGTGCGATTTATGCTTTCTTTGGAGCTCTTTTCCAGATTACTTTGCAGTTATCTCAGTGAGATTGCGACATCTTCTTCTATGCACGTTAGGAGATTGACACCAGTTTTGGGTAGAGTATCTGCCTCTTCATTGCCGTGTATACCCTGGTGGCTTGTAACCCAGTAGATGTGCACTGATTTGGCCATTGCTGGAATAATACCATCAAGACCAGGGCTCTTTATACTCTTGAAAGAGTCAATGACCCATCGTATCTTTTAGGTAGTTAATATTTCCATGGGGAGTTGATGCCCACCGCATGGAATGTCCTGGTGCTTCGTCCCAAGCGGTAGCTTTACGGATTCTGAAGTGGGCGGTCATAAAATCATATAGAGTTTCTTCACTGCTCTCAGTCCAGGCTCCACCGTCAAGTCTCAGCTGACTTTGAAGAGACGGTTGCTTGAATAGCAGCTTTTTTAGTCTTGCTGTTTTGGGCATCGATTCCAGTTGGGAACTGAAACTTCCTCCAGGAATGGCCTTTTGCCCTTCGGATACTGCGCTTGCAGATTCTGAGCAGGGTCTTGTACTCTTCGTACACTACAACCTCCCCAGAGCGCTTAGCCAGTCTAAATATTTCCACAAGATTTTTCCTTTACGTAGAGAGTTCGGAGTTCCACCAGTGTGGTGTCGACCTCCTTTTTTGCTTGGACGGTCTACATGACTTTTTAAAGGACTCCCGGAGGGTCTTGCATACAAACGATAGAGATGACTCTATGTCGCATGCTGACACAATTTCACCTGGTGCCCCTAGTCTAGTGTTAGCCTGCCTAAAGAACTCTACCCAGTTTGCGTTCCGGGGGTTCCTGTATGCGTTGAGTTTGGGAATGCTGTTAAAGTCACAATCAAACTGTATAGTTCTGTGGTCTGAGAAGGAGGGTATTTCGAGGACACTCCAGCTTGTTATGATCGCGTCTGACGGAAGTGTTAGATCGAGAACATTGGAGGAGGTGGGGCCTACATATTTATGCACCTCCCCAGTGTTTGCAATGCGTAGCTTAGAGCTAACTATAAATTCAAAGAGAGTCTCACCTCTGATATTTGTGTCGGGTGACCCCCATACTCTATGGTGGGTGCATCTGTTCCGACTATCAGTTGGGCTGTGCCGGAGACTGTTTCCCTGGATAGTCTCTCCAGTTGATCCGGAGGTGCGGGCCTGTCGTGCGCCATGTAGCATAAAGCCGCTATCAAGCGCTTCGTTCCGCACTCTATGAGGACTGCTGCTAGTTCGTCAGTACTGTAATTGGACATAAGATAAGCGTGAATGCCTTTACGTATGAGTACGGCGGCTCTTGTTGTGCTTACCGTTGCTGAGTAGTATGTGTTGTAGTTGGTTGACCTTAGCCCCCCCACGACATTGCCTGATGCAATCCACGGCTCGTGGACTAAGGCCACGTCGACGGGCTCTCGCTCTAAGGCTAACAGGAGCTCCGTCGACACCAACTTACTCTTATATAGGTTGAACTGCAGTACCCTCATCCGGGGTAGCTGCCGCAACTACATCGGACGGGTTGACTACTAGGGTCAGGTCTCCGTCCTCTTTGCTCCGGGCGGCTTCGAGGACCGACTCATGGCCAGGATCCTTCTCTACCTCCCCAGAGGCCAGAGTGTGTGCATCCTCATCTGACACGTCCTGACGCACCAAGTCTCCGGACCCAGCCTTAGCTAGACACTGCATCGCCTCGGAGGGCAAGTGACAGTGCATTATCCGGTCGCCCGGGACGATGCAGTGTCCGTTGCCCAGCCGGCACCCTCGGGCAGGGTTCAGCTAGAGGATTTTTGCCATGCTTAAGCATAATCAAAAATACATCTGTTTGTTTGTATGCAAATACACATACTTTTCACATCATATGTATGCATATATGTATGTATGTGTGTATTCGGCGTGGTCAGCATCCGCGCGCATCGCTGCCGCCACAAAGGCAGCGTAAGCGTTCGAACATGTGCTTGTATGTTACCGTCTCGCTTGCACTCAGAGGAGCGTCTATCTTTCTTTGTTTTTCCAAGCGGTCTAGGTAGGCTATCATTTCGGTACGTTGTCACCAGACTAGAGCCCCATAGGGTAGTGTTGGACGCTATGTAGATCGAATGCATTAGGCGGGGTGAAAGACCCTATGTGCAGCTGAGCATCTTCTTGGATGCGTACAGCGCTACGGTTGCCTTCTTCACCCTTTCTTAAACATAGCACCTCTACGTGAGTTTGCTGTCCAGCACCGTCCCTAGGTATCTTACTTGAGATTTTGGCGCTAGCTGGATGCCGTTTAATGTCGGGGGGTCCATTGCGGTACCTTGTACTTCTTGGTGAAGAGGATGAGGTACGTGTTGTCCGCATTGATATGTAGACCTGCATTACTAGCCCATCTACAAATCTCCCTGAGAGTCTTACCCATAATTGAGCTGAGGGTTGATGGACAGACACCCGTAATAATTATGCTTATAAGCACGACAACTGTGAGCAACAGCAGCGAAGCCGAATGTTTCTCTAGAATGCAGCTGGGCACAACCAACATCCACCTACACAAGCAGCACCAGTTGTAGCAACAACCACAGCAATTACAGCAAATACTAAGACAGCAGCGATGGAGGGATAGTTGTGGAAAGACAAAAATAAATGAATATCTGAGTGAGTAGAGTGCGGATGGATAAAAAAGAAAAACGACATAAAAAGCGCGGCAGTGTTAAACGAAGACTGAGGTCGGAAATTGACCGTCTCAACAAAGTCTTGAACAATCAAGATAACCCGCCAGCATGGAACGATTCTGTTTCCATACAAGAAAAGCGCTCGTTTTGTGAAGCACAACTAGTGCAATTAATAAATAAAAAACAAAACCCATCCTATACCTACCGCCAGTTTAAAAATATATACACAACAGTAACTCCCTCCATTCAAATAGCTATCCCAGAATATAAGAGGCAATGTCCGGCGGACTGTGAAGGTCCATTCTACAACATTTGCTGCGCACTAACACTAAAGAAAAATAAGAAAACACAAAATTTAATAAAATAACAAATCATCTATATATAAATTCTTAAAATTAAATTAAAATAAAAACAATCCGAAATTAAAATTTCATGCTTTCGAATTTAATTTCTAAAGACAGTAATATATTAGAACCAGAAACCATGTTAGATCATGAATCGAAAGTAGCAGACTCAACAGCAAATGTCATTAATAATGATGAAACCGTATCAGTAGATTTAAAAGTATTAACTTTTATGTTAATAATAATTGTTTTTCTTTTATTAACGAATGTGCTAACCAAATTAAATAAGTTGCACAATAAGTGCATTAAGAAAAGATACGCAAATAGAGCAGGTAATGTGGAAATTGTTTAATATGATGAGCTTAGTAAATGACATTTATATTAAAGAACCCAATTTTAGAACCAATGTATTACAAATACTGCAAAAACACAGAGAATTCATTAAAATAACTGAATTCAAAAACGAATACATAGAAACTTTCCATAGTATTGCAAGCCCATTAATCGGTTGTTCAAAAACTGAAAAGGGCTCTGTGTTGAGTACATAACCTTATGTATTGGTAAAAAGTATCAGGGAAACACATGCAATACTAGAAACAACAACTATATTGATGCTGCGCTTACACCGCTAAAAACTCCATATTTTCCATTAAACAATGGAATGAAATACAATAGCAAAAAAATAAATGATTACAAAGATAAATTTGAAAAATCATACAAATGTATTAATTCTGATGAAACAATAAAATCAGATACATTGATACATCATGCGCAAATATTAACAGCACAATATAACAACATTGTAACTATAATAAGGAAAGTAAACGATAAGTTAACTCAAGATCATAAATACGTATGTCAGAAAATTGTAAAAAGTCTAAAAACAAGACTACATAATATTGGTGTTAGACGAAATATTGTAATATGATTACCAGGAGATCCAAATCTGCTAGCTGGATTCGACGAGAACCAGTGTATTAAGTTCCAATCTCGTTTATTGAATGAATCGAATGAATTTGGTTCTCTTAGACTAAAGGCTTGCTAGCTGTCGGCGCAGCTGCAGAGCAGCCGTTTTATATAAACATTATATATAAGTAAAGTAATTAATGTAAAACGGGCAGAGAGTGTGAGTTATGCATGCACATATGTATGTATATTAGCCGTCAGTATGGGAAACATGCTGACTCGGCTCTAAGCGATGAATGCAATGAGTGCATATCATATTACGTTTGGACTTGAACTGTGTGCGGGCACTTGGTACGCTGTCGCTGAGTGACAAAGTCAATGCCCTATGCATATTCGGCTAACAAAGTGTTGCCGGTCAATATTTATGTTGAGTAATAAGAACTCATATGTGCATACACTACATCTCCCTCCTTTTGAAAAATAACGTAATTTTATGAAGTTATTTAAATTCTTATTATCTATAAATTTAAGAAATTTTATTTATTTATTTTTTTTTTGTTTTTGTGTTTTTTTTTTTATATATATATATAAAATTATATAAAATATATATATATATATATATATATATATATATATATATATATATATTTTTATATAATTTTATATATATATATAAAAAAAACAAAAAACCAAAAAAAAATAATATATATACTTTATGGGGTCTGCCACGCCTCCTTCTGCCTGTTACATACTTTTGCACAAACCCAATATACTCTTGCAGAGAGTATACAAACTAGAAGCATTACAATATTGATAATTGAACGCAATATCAACCCATAGGTGCAAGCGAGATAGAAACACTTTTCTTTCTTGTTTTTATACTCTCTGCAAGAGTATATTGGGTTTGTGCAAAAGTATGTAACAGGCAGAAGGAGGCGTGGCAGACCCCATAAAGTATATATATTCTTGATCAGCATCACAAGCCGAGTCGATATAGCCATGTCCGTCTGTCTGTCCGTCTGTCCGTATGAACAAACAGATTTCAGAGATGGTAAGAGCTACAAGTTCGAGTTTGGTGTCAAACGATCACATATTTAGTCAGTCAATACAAGAATCTTTTTTTTTCGATGCCACGCCCCATTCGCCCACAATAAGCAAAAAACTGGACACACCTCGGAAAAAATTGGTGTTTTCGGCAAATATCTCAGTAATTATGGCACCTAGGATCACCAATTCTGGAACGGGAGGTTCGCAGCGACGGCATAGTTGCATTGCCATTTAAAATTTTTGACTGCCACGCCCACTTTTCCCACATTTGATAAAAAAGTCTGGAACCTTCAATGCCGGGTTTGGCGAACTTGTTCGTATCGTACAGTATTGTAATTATATAATTCGTGTGGAGACTAACTATATTAAACTATACTGAAAGGCGCATTAAAATCGGACTATAAACAAGAAAACTAGAAGCGTTACAATATTGATAATTGAACGCAATACCAACCCATAGGTGCAAGCGAGATAGAAACACACAAGCACATGTTCGAACTTTTTCGCTGCCCGTGTTCGCTGGCTGCGCCGAATACACACATACATACATACATATTTGCATCATATACATATTGCCAAACGTATGTGTATTCGAATAAAAACAAACAGATGTGTGTTTGATTATGCTTAGACTGTTTTTGTTTCAACGTGTTTTAATGCAAGTAATTCACATTTTAATATGTCGATACCGATTTTAATAATTTAATCGGCACAAATGCAGAGAGTATTATACGGTCGGGCGCGCTCGACTGCACTTTTCTTTCTTGTTATTCTTATGCTCTTCTTTATCTTTGCTTTCTTTAGCATAATCATCTATATTATATCTTGCTTCTACGCTATCTATGCTATTAAATTGTTTTGGTAAATTACTTGTTTTACCAAATACTAGCTCATATGGACAATAAGTATGTGCCATAGAGGGGGTCGTGTTGAAACAAAAGACAAAATATTGAAGCCAAACGTCCCAATCAGTTTTATCAACCGATTTGTAGGATCGTATGTATTCATTAAAAGTTCTATGACTTCTTTCTATCGTTCCAACTGTCTGGTGGTGGTGTGCTGTAGATGTAATATTTTTAATATTTAAATATTTGCACAAATTGTCTATAATTGAATTCTTGTATTCTGTTCCCATGTCCGTAATGAACGTCTTCATTGGACCGTACTTCAGGATAAAAGATTCAAATATTGCTTTAGCGACAGTATTAGCATTCTTATTCGGAATAGGTATGGCAACTAAATACTTAGTTAAATCACATATTAAAGTGACTGCATACTCGTTTCCATTTTCTGAATTTGGCAGTGGACCAATAGTGTCCACTATCACTCTGTCGAAAACACTTATGGGTGTGTCTGTTCTTATTAGTGGGGTCTTACTATGTTTCGTTATTTTAGCTTTCTGGCATTTTTGACATTTTCGTATGTACTCAGTGATATCACGAGTCATATTCTTCCAAAAATAATGTCTTTTGATTTTTGCTAAAGTTTCTAAAATGCCAGTATGACCTCCTTGTATCGGATCGTCATGGAAGTTAGACAAAATAGCTTCTTTATCTTTTTGTTTATCTATTAGGGTCACCGGGTTGAGTAGCGCTACTCTTAATGTTTTTAATATTTTATTGCCCATTAATTTGAAATTATCTATTGAAGTATTTTCAAAGATATTTTCCCACGGTGCCACTTTGAGTTGGCTGATTTTATTTATACCGGCTTGCAGTTCAAGCCTTTGGAAAAATGGACCTAAGTCTAGGATTCCATTGGTATATAAATCGCTAACATCATATCTTGCAGTAATTTTTCTGCCATGTTTAAATAAACATAACGTATCTTTTACATGCAATGTCACTACTTTACGTACTTCGTCATTGTTTATGACTTCATATACGTTGGGCTTAGAAGCTGTATTTAAAGATTGCGTAAGCAATTCTTGTTCTTTATTTTCCGCGCGGATTTTCTGTCTATTCTGATATTTTGTAGTGACTTTATTTATATTGCCAGTTAAATTTTGTAGGTCTTTGATGGTTATTCTTGATAACGCATCAGCTACATAGTTGTCTTTTCCCTTTTAGTATTCAACTGTGAAATCATATTCTTCTAATTCGAGCCTCATACGTGTCAGTTTAGAACTGGGATTGATCATTGAGAAGAGGTATATTAAAGGTCTATGGTCTGTTTTTATTAAGAAATGTTTTCCATATATATATGGTCTAAAGTGTAATATTGCCCAATGTATTGCAGCTAATTCCTGCTCAGTAGTACACTTATTACTTTCTCCTTTAGTGAACGATCTAGATGCATAAGCAATGGGAAGTTGGAGTCCATCATGGTTTTGAGTTAAAACCGCTCCACATGCTTGTTTGCTTGCATCCGTAATTATACAGAATTCTTTATTAAAGCCGGGGTATTGTAACAATGCTGGTTCCATTAATTTATCTTTTAATTATTGGAATGCGTCTTGGCTTTCAACTGTCCATTCAAAGGGAACATTCTTTTTATACTCTCTGCAAGAGTATATTGGGTTTGTGCAAAAGTATGTAACAGGCAGAAGGAGGCGTGGCAGACCCCATAAAGTACAAACAGATTTCAGAGATGGTAAGAGCTACAAGTTCGAGTTTGGTGTCAAACGATCAGATATTTAGTCAGTCAATACAAGAATCTTTTTTTTTTCGATGCCACGCCCCATTCGCCCACAATAAGCAAAAAACTGGACACACCTCGGAAAAAATTGGTGTTTTCGGCAAATATCTCAGTAACTATGGCACCTAGGATCACCAATTCTGGAACGGGAGGTTCGCAGCGACGGCATAGTTGCATTGCCATTTAAAATTTTGGACTGCCACGCCCACTTTTCCCACATTTGATAAAAAAGTCTGGAACCTTCAATGCCGGGTTTGGCGAACTTGTTCGTATCGTACAGTATTGTAATTATATAATTCGTGTGGAGACTAACTATATTAAACTATACTGAAAGGCGCATTAAAATCGGACTATAAACAAGAAAACTAGAAGCGTTACAATATTGATAATTGAACGCAATACCAACCCATAGGTGCAAGCGAGATAGAAACACACAAGCACATGTTCGAACTTTTTCGCTGCCCGTGTTCGCTGGCTGCGCCGAATACACACATACATACATACATATTTGCATCATATACATATTGCCAAACGTATGTGTATTCGAATAAAAACAAACAGATGTGTGTTTGATTATGCTTAGACTGTTTTTGTTTCAACGTGTTTTAATGCAAGTAATTCACATTTTAATATGTCGATACTGATTTTAATAATTTAATCGGCACAAATGCAGAGAGTTTTATACGGTCTGGCGCGCTCGACTGTACTTTTCTTTCTTGTTACATAATCTTGTTATGTGCCGGGAATATTCGGCGAAGTTTTTAATGAATCGTCTATAATAATTGCAAAAGGCTACAAAACGTCTAGCGCTATCCGCATTGTGTGGGACTGGATAATTTTTATTGACATCATATTTTGTGTCGTCAGGCAAGATTCCTTTATCTGTGCATTTATGACCCAGAAAAGTCACCTCATGCATAAAAAATGAACATTTTTCTGGATGTAGCTTTAGGTTGTATTCCCTGCATTTGTCAAAAACATCTGTTAAGTTTTTAAGCATGTGTTTTTCGGAACAACCTATAACTATTAAGTCATCCATGTAATGGTATGCTTGTGAAGGTTCTAATCCAGAGAATGCAATTGTCATCATCCTCTGAAATGAGTTAGGCGCTATTTTTAAACCGAAAGGTAATCGCTTGAAACGATACAAGCCGTTGCTTGTTGAAAATTACGTTATATCTCTTGAACTTTTTTCGAGTTCAATTTGGTGGAATCCTGACATAAGATCAAGACACGAAAAATATTTTGCTCGCCCTAGTTGATCTAAAATCAATAAAATCAATCGCTTCGCACTTGCTTTGCAAACGGACGTGTTTTTTTTTTCTTCCTTGTTTAAAAGTCACTTTTCGTCGATTTTTTCACTTTATAAAACAATTTAAAGTCAATTTTATTCATTGTCTATACTTTGTGTCATACACCGGCTGTGTAAACGCAAGGTTTAAATACTCTAACTAACAAACTTAATAATTTCTTTGCAATATTTACCAAGACAAAGCTTACCCAAAGCAAGTTGTTTGTTTATTTGTGCACTTGCTTTGTTGTCTCTCAACTAGCTTTGTTTTTGTAACTTGCAGTTTTTGCTTGTTTGCTACTCTCTGCCTAAAACGTTTCAGTCGCGAGCGCAATCTATAAATAGATTTTTACTCTCTCGCGTCATCTCTCTCTCTCTGCTCTTTGTAAGCCGCGCTTTGACTCACCCCTCTGCTATCCCGCGATCTAAGTGTTGTTGGTGCTGGCTACCTAATCTTCGTTGGTAAAATTTTCGTTTGGCGTGCAAACAATTTTGTTTTTGTAAGTACGCTGTATTTCTGCTTTAGCTTAGCATTCTGTTTACTTAACCCTTGTGCATATCTGTCATACTTTTTAACACTCTATACAAATTTTAAATTTGTTATATTTTTCTTTTTTATTAGATTTGTATATTTTTGCAGTATAATCTTTTCTTTTCGTTGTTGCTAAATTTTAATTTTGCCATTATGAATGTCTGCTATAGTAAAAATTGCCAGGTGCGAAACAACGTTAAAGTGGGTTTCGTTTGTTGCTGGCTGTGTGATAATGTTTCACACGAAAAATGTGCTGGCCTTAACGGCCGTATTATCGACCTGATAAGCTCTAATTCGGGTATAAAATGGACATGTGAGTCCTGCAGGGATGTTGAAAAGGACATGATGGGCTTCATGAGGCAAACAAAAAGAGGCTTTGGTGAACTATTGGGCAGATTTAAGAACCTGTTTGATAGTTTCACCTCGTTGGATAAAGATTTCAAAAGTATGAATCTTTTGAATGATTCTCCAAAGCGGAAAAAGGCCAATTTTAGGTTGTCAATTGGTCCAAATGAACTTTTAGTTCCTCCTCATATCTCCAATAACTCAGATCCGTCATTAATAAATCTTTCTTCCCCATCTCCAATTAGTATTGTCAGTAGGAATGATAATTTTACTTCCCCCACTGAAGTTACTCCTACGGACACCGAGCCAGTCCCTGATTCAGTCGCTGTCAATACAGTTGTTGTTGACCAGCATACCAGTGATGACATTCCGACTGGGTCTACTAGTCAATCTACCAGTGTTGTTAGTTCAAAAGACGTTATGACAGTGGTAGATAATAACTTGACTCTCATAGGTATTCCACCGAAAAAACAAATCTTTGTTTCAAGGCTAGCCCCTGATACTACATCTGATGATGTCAAGGCTTTTATACAAGCCAAATCTATAGCCAACATTACGGTTGAAAAATTCAAATTTACGTATGCTCGGGAGATTTCCTCATTTAAAATAAGTGTTCCGGCCGAACAATTTAACAAAATATGCTGCAAAGAGTTCTGGCCGGACCACTTAGTGGTGAAAGAATATACTACCAAAAAAAGAAATCGGACTCCGATTGATCTATCTGCATTATCTTCGTCTAACCAACTAAACTCTTCTAACAAAAAAAACTAAACTCCTCCCTCTCGCTTGCCTATCAGAATGTAAGAGGTCTTTGTAGCAAGCTTAGCAACCTTTGTATACATTATTTAATTTGTCTGTTGAATCGTGCTGCTTTCCTGACATCTGGAAATCATCTTTTATTATTTCCCTTCATAAAAAGGGTACTAAATCTGACACTTGTAACTATAGGGGTATCTCAAAGTTGTCTGCAATTCCTAAAACTTTTGAGAAATTAATAACTTCTCAATTGCAACATCTTTGTAGATCTATTGTTTCACCTTGCCAGCACGGGTTTATGAAATATAGATCTACTACCACTAACTTATTAGAATTTACTTCCATTGTTATACAGGGGTTTCAAAATAAATTGCAAACAGATGTCATTTACACTGATTTTAGCAAGGCTTTTTGGGCCTTTACTTTTTTCACTATTCATTAATGATCTGCCTTCAGCGATTTCTAGTTCCCGGGTTCTGATGTATGCCGATGGTGTAAAACTTTGTTTGTCACGAACTGACTCTTGCCTGAGTCACGGTCTACAAAGCGATCTCGACACACTTCAAGCCTGGTGTATTGTTAACTTACTACATCTCAATTTTAGTAAATGTAACGTAATGTCCTATAGTAGGCGAATTCCAACCTATAATAACTACTTTCTTGACGGCAAGCCTCTTCAGAGAATAGAGTCGGTTAATGATTTGGGTATCCTTTTCGATCCTAAACTAAAGTTTGATAAGCACATCTCCTCTGTTGCTAATCGAGCATTCGGTGTCTTGGGTTTCATAAAGCGGTGGTCTAAGGAATTCGACGATCCCTACCTAACAAAAACTCTTTATACTGCACTTGTACGCCCTATTCTTGAATATGGATCGTGTGTATGGTCTCCCCAATACATGATTTATCAGGACAGATTAGAATCTGTACAAAAACAATTTCTTTTGTTTGCCCTTAGGGGCCTTAGCTGGAATACTAATATTAGACTACCTTCGTACCGTAGTAGACTTTTATTGATTAACCTTCCTTCCCTTTCGGATCGTAGAACCATGCTTGGTGTAGTTTTCTTACATAAACTAATTAATGGTCAGATAGATTCCTCGTATCTAATTAGCCAAATTAGATTTGCTGTTCCGATGCGAAATACTAGAAACTTTCTTCCTTTGTCCCTTCAACGTTGTACCACCAATTATTCTTTACATAATCCGTTTCGTATCCTATGTACTAACTATAATAGCTTTTCTCATGTAGTGTGTGGAGCCACTTCCTTATCAACACTTAGAATTTCACTTCTCTCCTACATTTCTAATCGCGTGCCTTACCGTTGATCAACGCGTTACTAACATTTGACTTAAATTTTCTTAATTTTTCTTAATTTTATTTGGTTGGTCTGGTTAGTGTTTTTCTGGGGTTTTCCTAACCCTTGCAACGAATGTTGGACCAACGTTTCTTAATTGTTTTTAATTTTTTTAATACTTCCCCAGTAAGTTAAGTTAATTAATTAAACTTAAATTTAATTATAATGTTAATTTTAAACCTTTTTTTTCTCTCTCCTTTTGTTTTTAAATTTAATGTAAATCTTACTTTTAATTATTTTCGTATACATTATTACATTAATTTAATTCATTTTTCTTTTTGTGTCGACTGTTAATAGTCAGACAATAAATAAATAAATAAAATGTCATCAATTCTAGGGAGTGGAAATTTATCAGACAATAATTTTTTGTTTATTTGACGATAGTCAATCACTAATCGCCATTTCTTTGAATCTGAAGTCGGAGATGATTTTTTGGGGACAAGTAATAATGGGCTATTATATTCAGATACAGAAGGTTCGACTATTCCGTCGGTGATCAATTTTCCGACTTGCTTCTGTATCTCTTTCACCTGACTGTGTGGGCTTCTATAATTTTTGACATATACTGGTTCATCATCCTCTAATCTCAGTTTCTGTTTGTAGAAATTATTTGTAGTGATTGGTTCTGTTTCCAATCCGAATATATCGCTGTATTTGGTGCATAAGCTTGAGAGCTGTGACTTAAATTGTGAAGGAAAGTTCTTTGATAGTTGAGATAATACAGACTTTTCTCTATTTTCATTATTAGTTTTGACTACTTTGTAGTTCGAAAGTGACTCATATGCCAAGGCTTGAAGTCTAATTGACAGTTGTATTTCTTTATGAAGTCGATTCCTAATATGCCATCGCATGGAATAGCGAAATGTAAATCCACGATATGAAAGTCGTGTTGGATTATATATTTAGTTGTCTGTATCTCAATGGAGGTTAAACCTTTTGATTTTGTTACCTCCTGACTTATTCCTTTTATGTCTATTATATAGTTAGCGTTTATATCATGATAGTCATCTGAATTTTCTTTGACTATTGAAATGTCTGCACCTGTGTCTACTAGAAAAACCTGTGGACACGTTAGCAAAAGTGACAAATATATTCTGACTGAGATTAATTGCATGGACCTTTACATTTTCTACTGTTGGGTACTTAAAGGGTCTAGAGAGTTTCCCGATGCTACTCTCACGTTATTATTGTTATTGTGGCCTCGATTTGAGTTACCACGTCCTCGATATTGACCTCTTCCATTATTATTATAGTTAGTACCATTGTAGTTGTTGTGATTATTATTACGACCAGGATGATTACCTCTGAAATTTCCACGTCCGCGGTTTCCCCCACGCTGAGGATAATTTCTATAATAAAGGACAGTATTTGGTTGTCCAGTTGCTTCCGTGCAACTGTTTACGAATTTGGATATGGCATCATTCATGGTGTTGAAGGTGCCAGCCTGCATGATAAGTTTTACCTTATCAATTGCGCAATTCTTCGTCATTGCCTTAACTGCAAGCTGTGTATAATAACTTCTGGCTAACGCAAGGGGTAGTCCGTCCGTTATGTACGCACTTTCTAGAGCTTTTGTCATCTGCTCAACCTCTGAAGTATATTGGTTAGCAGCTTTGTTGCGTTGCTGTAGATTCATCAGCTTAGCTGATAATACTTCTACAGTTTCGCCTTTGACATTGCTTCTTAGTTAGGAGATGACTTCTGATATAGTTGTCTCATTTCCGACTAGGTTTCTGGCGAGCATTTCTGGTAAGCAGGTTTGCTAGCGACAGCCTTAATGCAATGTGCTGTAATTAAAAATTTTGTGCTGCCACGCCCCCTTTTCTCATTAGAGTTAACCAAACTATTGCGCTTTAATGCCGTTTTTAAGGCATTTAATCATATAGTAGAGTGTTGTAATTCAACATTCGTATAGAGACATATAAAATCAAACTATTCTGAAAGTGGCATCAAAATACTACCTTTAACAAAGGAGCTACTGCGTTAGAAAGTTTGTTATTTAACTGCTATATGTCTTACGCGCGAGAGCGAGACAGAAACATACAAACACATGTTCGAACGTTCTCGATGCTTGTGTGGCGACAGCGCTGCCGGCAGACGCTGGCCGCGCCGAATACACACATACATACATACGTATACGCATACATATAATTTCAAACGAATGTATGTATGAATAATATGCCTTTTAGCTTTGTTTTTATACTCTCTGCAAGAGTATATTGGGTTTGTGCAAAAGTATGTAACAGGCAGAAGGAGGCGTGGCAGACCCCATAAAGTATATATATTCTTGATCAGCATCACAAGCCGAGTCGATATAGCCATGTCCGTCTGTCTGTCCGTCTGTCCGTCTGACTGTCTGTCCGTCTGTCCGTATGAACAAACAGATTTCAGAGATGGTAAGAGCTACAAGTTCGAGTTTGGTGTCAAACGATCACATATTTAGTCAGTCAATACAAGAATCTTTGTACTTTTGTACTTGTACTTTTGTACTTGTACTTTTGTACTTGTACTTTTGTACTTTTGTACTTTTTACTTTGTACTTTGTACTTTTGTACTTGCTCGACTGTACTTTTCTTTCTTGTTATTATTGAAATAGCTAATTGTTCATGTTCGCCTTTTATTGATTCTATAATTTCCAATGCATCGAGAAAACTTGTTAGGTTTTTTGCTTTACCATCAAATACTGGTATAAGCTTTGATGCAGTGTTGATAAAATCAATATTTGACTGTGCCATTGTAATCAATTTTCTTTCAACTATACTCGAGCTAGTGTCTGAATCTGTAGAATTATCCAAGTCAGATATTAATATAGCTGGGATAGTGAGATTATCGATTTCTTCTTCTTCCAAATCCTTTTGGTCGATATTAATAACTTCTTTTGATTCTGGTTCTTCACCAGTTTCAATTGTTACTGAGGTATTGAGAATATTGGGTATTGATATTTTGAGGTCGAACTTTTCTCTAATAGTTGTCAAATTGGATCTTAGTCTGATCAACAACCTTAATACGTGAGACCAATGATCTTGAGTAAGTTTATCTTTGTGTTCATATATTAGTATCCGAGCTTCATTGAAGCATTTAACTAATATTTCCACGTGTTTTCTTACTGTGGTTTTCTGAATCGGCCTATTTTGTGTTAGTGACTTATGAGATTAGTCGAATTCTGCTTTAATGTTTGATAATTCCTTTGATAATTCATTCCACTCCATTACTTTATGGATATGAATTATTTCTTGGATACCATCATAACAATTACTCTACCTAGAATTGGATGTTTATCTACTTTTGATCTAACATGCACATATATTGTTTTAATTTTTTCTTTTTATTTATTTAATTTTCTTGTCGTTACTTATTTAATAACATTTAATTTTTGTATTTTGTAAATTTTGTATCTTTTGTTGTGTGTGCGCTTTTTTTTTAAATCTTGTCCAAGTCGTTTGCTCGGCTCATATATTTTTTCCTCAAACATTTATTGTGAAGTTTGTACAGTTTATAAAAGCAATTTGCACACATTATTATAACAATTATTAGAAGCATTACGTTTACATATTCTAATTCAATATTATTTGGTTCTACCTTATTTATCACGTAAGCAGTGGAATCCACTGATTTAACGTCTACTAAACCCATTATGGTTTTGTTAAAATTATGATTATGATTATAATAATTATCTATTTCCTCACTGAATTTACTTATCGAATTACTTTTCATCTATTTTACGGCTTTTTCTTATTTTTACATTTGTCCTACCTATAGTTTTGTATAGCTTTACGGGCTACACTTCTGAACGAGCGGAAAAGGTTCCGCAGGCTTTTACAAAAGTTTTGTTTTAAATTTAATTAAAATATTTATAGCTTATCCGCATTCTCTGCGTCAGCTGGTCGTCGCCGGTTGGCTGCACTGACGCTCCCTCGCAGGCGAAAGTGGCGGTTTGCCCTTCTCGCTGTTGATCTGTTGCTGTTGTCCTGGGCCTATGGGCTCAGGCGGGGCCGGTGCCGGTCTTCGCACAGGTCTTTGGCTTCATGCATGCGGACTTGCACGCCGCAGAGTTGAGAGGTCCGGGGCAGTCGGTCGGGCAGACTTCTGGTTGTTTCGGCAGTGGCTTGGGAATATTCGGTTTCGTTAATATTTTTTGGTTTATAACTTTTATTTGATTTGCTGAGTGAGTTGTGACTTGTGGTACTCTATTTTGGAGGGTCTCTTTCAAAAATTCAAGCTCATTATTAAGTTTTTGCGCCGTTGTCCATGCGGGCGGCGTTGACTGAGCAAATAGCAGCCACTTTATGTGTGCTATTCTTTTGTTAATTTTATTTTTCTGACCTCCACGTACCATCACGCACACTCTACTCGCTCAGACGTTTTTTTTTTTGTATATCCTCCGTGTTGCCAAAATATCCTTGTTGCCACAATATCCTTGTTGCCACTATCTCATTGTTGCCACTATCTCCTTGTTTCCACAATATCCTTGTTTCCACAATCCTCCCGATGCGCTGATCCTTGTGACTCTAGTCGCGGTCGCCATGTATTAAGTTCCAATCTCGTTTATTGAATGAATCGAATGAATCGAATGAATTTGGTTCTCTTAGACTAAAGGCTTGCTAGCTGTCGGCGCAGCGGCAGAGCAGCCGTTTTATATAAACATTATATATAAGTAAAGTAATTAATGTAAAACGGGCAGAGAGTGTGAGTTATGCATGCACATATGTATATTAGCCGTCAGTATGGGAAACATGCTGACTCGGCTCTAAGCGATGAATGCAATGAGTGCATATCATATTACGTTTGGACTTGAACTGTGTGCGAGCACTTGGCACGCTGTCGCTGAGTGACAAAGTCAATGCCCTATGCATATTCGGCTAACAAAGTGTTGCCGGTCAATATTTATGTTGAGTAATAAGAACTCATATGTGCATACACTACACCAGTTAGAAGACTTAGATGAGTCTAAACCAATGATCAGTACAGAAACTGATATTGATAGTGATATCGAAACACTCGAAGAGAACACAGAAGTTACAATGACTAAGTAGGTAGCCTTGGACACGGAATACGTGAAGCAGGTTTTCTCTTCAGTCCCTGAATTCGATGGAAAAAAATTAACATTGAATCGGTTCATTACAGTATTGAAGCTTATAGAAAGAACCAAAGGCGACTAGGAAGATATAGCGGTTGAAGGAATAAGTCGAAAATAACCGGCACAATCTTGTGCAAGGTACACAGCGAAGCCACTATATTAGAAATAATAAACAAGCTCAAAGATAACCTAAAAGGAGAATCTCCCGACGTGCTAAAAGCTAAATTATTAAACATAAAACAAAAAGGCAAAACTGCTTCCCAGTATGCAATTTGCGGAAGCAATTGGAGGCAGCCTTTATTGATATTGGCCTAGACCCAATCAATGCAGAAAAGTTCTTCCCAAACGAGTCTATTTCTGCAATGATTAAAAATTGTGAGCATGAAAAGCTCAAAATAATACTGGAAGCTGGTAACTTCGTTACATTCAATGATGTAATGGGTAAATATATCAGCACAGAAATGACTGGAAGTGCAAGTACAGTATTATTTCAGCGAGGTCGCAATAATAGAGGAGGTAGTTACTATTCCTATAGAGGAAGAGGCAATGGCCGAGGTAACTACAACTCCTATAATAATAAACAAGAAAGAAAAGTACAGTCGAGCGCGCCCGACCGTATAATACTCTCTGCATTTGTGCCGATTAAATTATTAAAATCGGTATCGACATATTAAAATGTGAATTACTTGCATTAAAACACGTTGAAACAAAAACAGTCTAAGCATAATCAAACACACATCTGTTTGTTTTTATTCGAATACACATACGTTTGGCAATATGTATATGATGCAAATATGTATGTATGTATGTGTGTATTCGGCGCAGCCAGCGAACACGGGCATCGAAAAAGTTCGAACATGTGCTTGTGTGTTTCTATCTCGCTTGCACCTATGGGTTGGTATTGCGTTCAATTATCAATATTGTAACGCTTCTAGTTTTCTTGTTTATAGTCCGATTTTAATGCGCCTTTCAGTATAGTTTAATATAGTTAGTCTCCACACGAATTATATAATTACAATACTGTACGATACGAACAAGTTCGCCAAACCCGGCATTGAAGGTTCCAGACTTTTTTTATCAAATGTGGGAAAAGTGGGCGTGGCAGTCCAAAATTTTAAATGGCAATGCAACTATGCCGTCGCTGCGAACCTCCCGTTCCAGAATTGGTGATCCTAGGTGCCATAGTTATTGAGATATTTGCCGAAAACACCAATTTTTTCCGAGGTGTGTCCAGTTTTTTGCTTATGTGGGCGAATGGGGCGTGGCATCGAAAAAAAAAAAGATTCTTGTATTGACTGACTAAATATCTGATCGAACTTGTAGCTCTTACCATCTCTGAAATCTGTTTGTTCATACGGACATGGCTATATCGAATCGGCTTGTGATGGTGATCAAGAATATATATACTTTATGCCACGCCTCCATCTGCCTGTTACATACTTTTTGCACAAACCCAATATACTCTTGCAGAGAGTATAAAAAGGAAAGAACAAAGAAGGGAAATGTACCAGTGGTACTTTCTCGCGAAAAAAATTTCCCGCATCAAATTTGCGATTTGATGTTGGCTTCGCACAGATCTTTGGCTTTATGCATGCGGACTTGCACGCCGCAGAGTTGAGAGGTCCGGGGCAGTCGGTCGGGCAGACTTCTGGTTGTTTCGGCAGTGGCTTGGGAATATTCGGTTTCGTTAATATTTTTTGGTTTATAACTTTTATTTGATTTGCTGAGTGAGTTGTGACTTGTGGTACTCTATTTTGGAGGGTCTCTTTCAAAAATTCAAGCTCATTATTAAGTTTTTGCGCCGTTGTCCACGCGGGCGGCGTTGACTGAGCAAATAGCAGCCACTTTATGTGTGCTATTCTTTTGTTAATTTTATTTTTCTGACCTCCACGTACCATCACGCACACTCTACTCGCTCAGACGTTTTTTTTTTTTGTATATCCTCCGTGTTGCCAAAATATCCTTGTTGCCACAATATCCTTGTTGCCACTATCTCATTGTTGCCACTATCTCCTTGTTTCCACAATATCCTTGTTTCCACAATCCTCCCGATGCGCTGATCCTTGTGACTCTAGTCGCGGTCGCCATGTATTAAGTTCCAATCTCGTTTATTGAATGAATCGAATGAATTTGGTTCTCTTAGACTAAAGGCTTGCTAGCTGTCGGCGCAGCGGCAGAGCAGCCGTTTTATATAAACATTATATATAAGTAAAGTAATTAATGTAAAACGGGCAGAGAGTGTGAGTTATGCATGCACATATGTATATTAGCCGTCAGTATGGGAAACATGCTGACTCGGCTCTAAGCGATGAATGCAATGAGTGCATATCATATTACGTTTGGACTTGAACTGTGTGCGAGCACTTGGCACGCTGTCGCTGAGTGACAAAGTCAATGCCCTATGCATATTCGGCTAACAAAGTGTTGCCGGTCAATATTTATGTTGAGTAATAAGAACTCATATGTGCATACACTACACCAGTTAGAAGACTTAGATGAGTCTAAACCAATGATCAGTACAGAAACTGATATTGATAGTGATATCGAAACACTCGAAGAGAACACAGAAGTTACAATGACTAAGTAGGTAGCCTTGGACACGGAATACGTGAAGCAGGTTTTCTCTTCAGTCCCTGAATTCGATGGAAAAAAATTAACATTGAATCGGTTCATTACAGTATTGAAGCTTATAGAAAGAACCAAAGGCGACTAGGAAGATATAGCGGTTGAAGGAATAAGTCGAAAATAACCGGCACAATCTTGTGCAAGGTACACAGCGAAGCCACTATATTAGAAATAATAAACAAGCTCAAAGATAACCTAAAAGGAGAATCTCCCGACGTGCTAAAAGCTAAATTATTAAACATAAAACAAAAAGGCAAAACTGCTTCCCAGTATGCAATTTGCGGAAGCAATTGGAGGCAGCCTTTATTGATATTGGCCTAGACCCAATCAATGCAGAAAAGTTCTTCCCAAACGAGTCTATTTCTGCAATGATTAAAAATTGTGAGCATGAAAAGCTCAAAATAATACTGGAAGCTGGTAACTTCGTTACATTCAATGATGTAATGGGTAAATATATCAGCACAGAAATGACTGGAAGTGCAAGTACAGTATTATTTCAGCGAGGTCGCAATAATAGAGGAGGTAGTTACTATTCCTATAGAGGAAGAGGCAATGGCCGAGGTAACTACAACTCCTATAATAATAAACAAGAAAGAAAAGTACAGTCGAGCGCGCCCGACCGTATAATACTCTCTGCATTTGTGCCGATTAAATTATTAAAATCGGTATCGACATATTAAAATGTGAATTACTTGCATTAAAACACGTTGAAACAAAAACAGTCTAAGCATAATCAAACACACATCTGTTTGTTTTTATTCGAATACACATACGTTTGGCAATATGTATATGATGCAAATATGTATGTATGTATGTGTGTATTCGGCGCAGCCAGCGAACACGGGCAGCGAAAAAGTTCGAACATGTGCTTGTGTGTTTCTATCTCGCTTGCACCTATGGGTTGGTATTGCGTTCAATTATCAATATTGTAACGCTTCTAGTTTTCTTGTTTATAGTCCGATTTTAATGCGCCTTTCAGTATAGTTTAATATAGTTAGTCTCCACACGAATTATATAATTACAATACTGTACGATACGAACAAGTTCGCCAAACCCGGCATTGAAGGTTCCAGACTTTTTTATCAAATGTGGGAAAAGTGGGCGTGGCAGTCCAAAATTTTAAATGGCAATGCAACTATGCCGTCGCTGCGAACCTCCCGTTCCAGAATTGGTGATCCTAGGTGCCATAGTTATTGAGATATTTGCCGAAAACACCAATTTTTTCCGAGGTGTGTCCAGTTTTTTGCTTATGTGGGCGAATGGGGCGTGGCATCGAAAAAAAAAAGATTCTTGTATTGACTGACTAAATATCTGATCGAACTTGTAGCTCTTACCATCTCTGAAATCTGTTTGTTCATACGGACATGGCTATATCGAATCGGCTTGTGATGGTGATCAAGAATATATATACTTTATGCCACGCCTCCATCTGCCTGTTACATACTTTTGCACAAACCCAATATACTCTTGCAGAGAGTATAAAAAGGAAAGAACAAAGAAGGGAAATGTACCAGTGGTACTTTCTCGCGAAAAAAATTTCCCGCATCAAATTTGCGATTTGATGTTGGCTTCGCACAGATCTTTGGCTTTATGCATGCGGACTTGCACGCCGCAGAGTTGAGAGGTCCGGGGCAGTCGGTCGGGCAGACTTCTGGTTGTTTCGGCAGTGGCTTGGGAATATTCGGTTTCGTTAATATTTTTTGGTTTATAACTTTTATTTGATTTGCTGAGTGAGTTGTGACTTGTGGTACTCTATTTTGGAGGGTCTCTTTCAAAAATTCAAGCTCATTATTAAGTTTTTGCGCCGTTGTCCACGCGGGCGGCGTTGACTGAGCAAATAGCAGCCACTTTATGTGTGCTATTCTTTTGTTAATTTTATTTTTCTGACCTCCACGTACCATCACGCACACTCTACTCGCTCAGACGTTTTTTTTTTTGTATATCCTCCGTGTTGCCAAAATATCCTTGTTGCCACAATATCCTTGTTGCCACTATCTCATTGTTGCCACTATCTCCTTGTTTCCACAATATCCTTGTTTCCACAATCCTCCCGATGCGCTGATCCTTGTGACTCTAGTCGCGGTCGCCATGTATTAAGTTCCAATCTCGTTTATTGAATGAATCGAATGAATTTGGTTCTCTTAGACTAAAGGCTTGCTAGCTGTCGGCGCAGCGGCAGAGCAGCCGTTTTATATAAACATTATATATAAGTAAAGTAATTAATGTAAAACGGGCAGAGAGTGTGAGTTATGCATGCACATATGTATATTAGCCGTCAGTATGGGAAACATGCTGACTCGGCTCTAAGCGATGAATGCAATGAGTGCATATCATATTACGTTTGGACTTGAACTGTGTGCGAGCACTTGGCACGCTGTCGCTGAGTGACAAAGTCAATGCCCTATGCATATTCGGCTAACAAAGTGTTGCCGGTCAATATTTATGTTGAGTAATAAGAACTCATATGTGCATACACTACACCAGTTAGAAGACTTAGATGAGTCTAAACCAATGATCAGTACAGAAACTGATATTGATAGTGATATCGAAACACTCGAAGAGAACACAGAAGTTACAATGACTAAGTAGGTAGCCTTGGACACGGAATACGTGAAGCAGGTTTTCTCTTCAGTCCCTGAATTCGATGGAAAAAAATTAACATTGAATCGGTTCATTACAGTATTGAAGCTTATAGAAAGAACCAAAGGCGACTAGGAAGATATAGCGGTTGAAGGAATAAGTCGAAAATAACCGGCACAATCTTGTGCAAGGTACACAGCGAAGCCACTATATTAGAAATAATAAACAAGCTCAAAGATAACCTAAAAGGAGAATCTCCCGACGTGCTAAAAGCTAAATTATTAAACATAAAACAAAAAGGCAAAACTGCTTCCCAGTATGCAATTTGCGGAAGCAATTGGAGGCAGCCTTTATTGATATTGGCCTAGACCCAATCAATGCAGAAAAGTTCTTCCCAAACGAGTCTATTTCTGCAATGATTAAAAATTGTGAGCATGAAAAGCTCAAAATAATACTGGAAGCTGGTAACTTCGTTACATTCAATGATGTAATGGGTAAATATATCAGCACAGAAATGACTGGAAGTGCAAGTACAGTATTATTTCATCGAGGTCGCAATAATAGAGGAGGTAGTTACTATTCCTATAGAGGAAGAGGCAATGGCCGAGGTAACTACAACTCCTATAATAATAAACAAGAAAGAAAAGTACAGTCGAGCGCGCCCGACCGTATAATACTCTCTGCATTTGTGCCGATTAAATTATTAAAATCGGTATCGACATATTAAAATGTGAATTACTTGCATTAAAACACGTTGAAACAAAAACAGTTTAAGCATAATCAAACACACATCTGTTTGTTTTTATTCGAATACACATACGTTTGGCAATATGTATATGATGCAAATATGTATGTATGTATGTGTGTATTCGGCGCAGCCAGCGAACACGGGCAGCGAAAAAGTTCGAACATGTGCTTGTGTGTTTCTATCTCGCTTGCACCTATGGGTTGGTATTGCGTTCAATTATCAATATTGTAACGCTTCTAGTTTTCTTGTTTATAGTCCGATTTTAATGCGCCTTTCAGTATAGTTTAATATAGTTAGTCTCCACACGAATTATATAATTACAATACTGTACGATACGAACAAGTTCGCCAAAAACGGCATTTAAAGTTTTTTCAAGTGTGGGAAAAGTGGGCGTGGCAGTCCAAAATTTTAAATGGCAATGCAACTATGCCGTCGCTGCGAACCTCCCGTTCCAGAATTGGTGATCCTAGGTGCCATAGTTATTGAGATATTTGCCGAAAACACAAATTTTTCCCGAAGTGTGTCCAGTTTTTTTCTTATGTGGGCGAATGGGGCGTGGCATCGAAAAAAAAAAGATTCTTGTATTGACTGACTAAATATCTGATCGAACTTGTAGCTCTTACCATCTCTGAAATCTGTTTGTTCATACGGACATGGCTATATCGAATCGGCTTGTGATGGTGATCAAGAATATATATACTTTATGCCACGCCTCCATCTGCCTGTTACATACTTTTGCACAAACCCAATATACTCTTGCAGAGAGTATAAAAAGGAAAGAACAAAGAAGGGAAATGTACCAGTGGTACTTTCTCGCGAAAAAAATTTCCCGCATCAAATTTGCGATTTGATGTTGGCTAACAAGCCGCACTACAATACTGCCTGCTAAAATCACACTTTACAGGGTGAAAACATGTGCGCTCAAATTGCACCGTTCTGTCTTCTAATAGGTCCAAGTTACGTAGTAAATTGTATGTAGATCCAGAGGTAACCATGTTTTGTCCAAAGGCTATTCGATACGGACTTGAATTGACGGATGAATAAACATAAATATAACGCAACGAACCACATATGTGGCTTAACTGCTCATCCCAGTTTTTTTGATCTGGATGTTTTTTTTTGTAGTAGTTTTGCCGAGTGGAGAACGCAAGGTATAGTTAGGGTACTTTGTACACTTGCACACGTCACAGCTATTTATATATTCTTTGACGTCTAGAACTACATAAATTCTGCTGATCGAAAGGATTCTGAGTCCATATTAATGGAAATGTCTAAACCTAGTGCTGATACATCGTCACCATGTGTAAGTTAACACATAACACTTAATATAAGATATTAATAAACCCTCGCCTGCTCCACAAGTTAAGGAACAGCCCTCGCAATTGCGACACTTTGCATACTTTGTATCAGCACGCTATAGCTGCAATGGTCAGCGGCGGTAACCGGACACTTTTGTTTTGCTGCAAGACTTTCCGTTATTGCCTAAGATTTTCGCTGAGTCGTCTTTGAACACAGCGCTCTTCCAGTAAGTCGCTTAAATAAATATTCACTCCGGCACTTGGCCGTTGAATAACTTGTTTTATTTTTTGATCCCGAGGCCAACAATAAGAGGCACAGTCGCCTCTCAACCTAATCTTCAGCCACTACAGGACTGGAAGGATATTAATTGACGCCCAACTAGTGGTCGGACTCCACAACCAAAAACAAATAAAACAGCAGCACAGGAGCTGTAACAACCAACAACAAATAAAACAGCAGCACAAGAGCTGCAACAACCAACAACAATTAAGACAGCAGCGCGGGAGCTGCAAGTGACCGATTTTATAAAGAGAATTTTTTTTGTGTTAGTTGAATCATTAAAGTGGATACTCTAGCCAAAATTTTTCTTCAAACACAAAAAGTGTTAAGTTTATTTTATAAAAAATTAGTTAGTACTAGTGAGTATTTTATATTGCAACAGATAACAAATTTTTTGTTTAATAATAATTAAAACCAAGTGAGAGTGACTGGTTTGAGAATTTTAGTCAAAACAATTTATCATCCAGATCGTTAATAAAATTACTTTGTGTTACTTTCTGTGTGTATAAAATTGTGCATACAGTTCTCGTAGTTCAGAGCTGCGACGTAATTCGACCCATCTTTTGACGGCCCGTTTTATTTTTCGCGGCCACTGGCCTGCGCATGTCTCAGTTCAAACAATATAGAAACCCTCGCAAGCAGTCTAGCGACTCAGATTCCGACTCTGACATTCGCATCAGAGTCCCGGCTACAAGACTTCTACCTGCAGTTCCCCCACCATCAGGTAAAATATATCCAGATCAGCTTAGGGAAGTAGTAAGGACGGCTATCAGCAATGCTTTAGCCGAACAGGCCGCTGCAAACTAGCAGAGGGAGCATGCATTGACTCAAGGAATTAATGAGTTAGCTGAACAAATAGCAGCAGCAAACGTTGCCGCCCCACAAGTAGTAGCATATGCTGCTATAGGAATTAGAAACGACATTCACTGTGACGAGCGGCTAGACGCCGTCAAGTGCTTACCTGAGTTTGCAGGTGTACAAGAATCTTATGTATCTTGGAGGCAGGCAGCATTAGCAGCTTACGAGATTTTCAGACCACATAATGGCAGTTCTCGTCATTATCAGGCTGTTATCATTATAAGAAGCAGACGCAGTGCTGGCCTCATTTGGTACTGTATTGAATTTTGATGCGATAATAAATCGCCTAGATTTCACATACAGTGACAAGAGACCAATTCATGTCATTGAACAGGAATTAGGTACCTTGAGGCAAGGTGGCCTGTCCCTGCTTCAATATTACGATGAGGTAGAGAAGAAACTCACACTTCTCACTAACAAAGTTAACATGTCGTATGAGCCGGCTTTAGCAAAGGGCTTATGTGAAAAATTCCGCGACGATGCGTTGCGTGTGTTCATATCGGGTCTCAAGCGCAGTCTTACAGATGTGCTCTTTGCAGCAAAACCCAGAGATTTGCCTTCAGCGCTAGCTCTCTCGCAAGAAGTCGAGTCAAATCATGAAAGCTACACATTCGCGGCTAATTTCGCAGGAAGTCTAGAAGACAAAGAGCGCAAGCCGCATGCAAACGCGCAGTTGCACTAACAGGAGAGACATTCGCAACAAGCCGAAACACAAGCTAGCGGTACAAAGAATCCGCACTTTAGTAAGCAAGGCAGGGCCACAGTTCAGACTGACCAACGAAGCAGCAGGCAACACAATAATAATGGCGCACCGGTGCCCATGGAGGTTGATCCTTCCTTCTCGAGGGTTTTGCAGCCCACTCAGGCCCCTGCTTACGCGAATAGGAAGCACCCAGCATCTGACCGCACAGGCGGTCAGAGAAATCATAATTAGCAAATCAGATTTAAGCTTTCAGCTTATCATGTGCATAAACCCTAAAGCGAAATAAAATGTAATCAACAGAGTTCTACAGAATTAAAAGTAAACAAATAACGAAAGCTTTACCGAAATTTCATTTATCAGACACAATAGTTTTAAGATCAGTTTTTAAGTCCGACTTGGATGGATAACACTTTTTAAACATGAAATATAAATATAAAATTATAGCAAAGTAGCAAAATTGCTATGGAAAGTAGCAAAATAGTTATGAACAAGAAAGAAAAGTACAGTCGAGCGGGCCCGACCGTATAATACTCTCTGCATTTGTCCCGATTAAATTATTAAAATCGGTATCCACATATTACTATGTGTTTTACTTGCATTAAAACACGTTGAAACAAAAACAATCTAAGCATATTCGCATATTCGCATGATTGAATGCGAATACACATACGATTGAAACGCAGCTCTACGGCCACACAGCCAGTGAAAACGTTGGAACGTGTGCTTGGATGTTTCTGTCTCGCTTGCACTCATTCATTGATATTGCGTTTAATTATCAATATTGTAACGCTTTTAGTTTACTTCTTTATAGTTCGATACTAATACATCTTTCAGAATAGTTTGATATTGTTAGTCTCCACACGAATTATAAATTACAATACTGTACGATAAGAATAAATGTCTTAAAACTGTGTAATCTCCTCTATAATATCGGAAATAGTTATTTATGTTCGCGAAATCTTACAATTTTTTATTTGATTACTTTCCTAACTACACAACAGAGTTGTACCGCAATTTCGGCACACTCTAACACTGAATTCTTATTGAATTCCTGACAAGGAATCGGCCTTGATTCGACAGGACATAAGAGCTAATCTTATAAATTACCCCTCTTCACAGGTCAGTGTTACTTTGTTTTGGATGTCCGAAATGCAGTCTACATCGGGTACGAGCCATAATTTCAGTTTGGAAGCCTCCAAGACACAATCGTAAGCAGAGTTATATTCTTGTGACTTGAGAATATTTTGCAAGGAAATGTTGCGGACCTCGCCAGTGGTGACGTTATGATCCAGAAACCTACTGCTTAGGGACACGGATAACTCGTCTAACACAGCACCTCGCTGCTCGACACCGAACAGAAGGACGGAAAGGTCGAAACTAGTCGCGGAATGGACAGCATGTTTTAACGCGAACTCTACTTTAGGCAATTGTTGCACCCAGTCAAAATGTTGTGATGGTTCTGACAGCTTGCTAAGCATCGGGCTTAACACACGATTCACCCGCTAGACGTGCCCATTAGCTCGCGGAGAGGCCGTGGCATTCAGGACGTGCTTAATATTGTGCGCTCGCACGAAATCGGCAAATTCAACGGAAGTAAAGCAGGTACCTCTATCACTGATGATTCGTCGGGGAAACAGTGACACGCTTCCAGGGAACTGGCGGCGGGGTACAATTTCACGAATTTCGTGAAAGCGTCGATCACTACCAGAAGGTATTTCTTCTTGGAACGTATGGACGGAAGTGGACCTCAATGATCGATGTGAATCGTGTCAAATGGCAAGGGGACTTTGAGAATGCCATGAAGGGTAGCTTTCTTGCTCTGAGTGGACGAAGAATAGTATATACACTTCAAACAGTTGCTAATAAAGTTGTCGACTTGCGACCTCATATACGGAAACCAATAATGCCTTTTAATTTGTGGGCATCACTTCGCCGTGGCTAAATGCCCCAGCTTCTCATGAATTGTCCTTATCACATTTTGAATCATTTCGGCAGGGACATAAAGCTGCAGATTATCAGTGGGCGATCGGCAATAAATAATAACATCTATAAGCTCGAAACCCGGCACGTCATGATGCTCCAAGTCATTGCGTAACTTGACAACGTCAGGGTCTCGAGTTTGCGTCAGCTGCAGTTGGATAACTAAATCCACGTCGTCGACATAGGCAACCAGTTCGAGTCGGCTCAACGCGTCTACATGGGGCATGTTAATGCCCGAACGATGAACAATGGTGTAACTAAAGTTTTCTAACAGCAGAGCCCAACGTGCAACCTTTGCGGAGAAATAAAATACTGGGTGGAACTTGCAGTTTTTCTGTTTCAGAAGGAGCATCGCTCCAAACCCAGCTGAGCTGGCATTACAGTACAGCTCCGTTTCGGACTTTTGGTAGTAAATGAACAGCACTGGCGACTCTATAAGTTTGGAGTGCAGTGTTCGGAATGATTCAAGGAATTCATCAGAGAACACGTAAGGGACCTCCTTACGTGGGTCTCAAAGTCTGTTTATGCTATTAGTATATCGTCCATATAGATATGCAGCTGACCCCGATTGATAGGATCCTTCAGAGCCCAAACGGCATCCGGACATATTCAAACTGGCCATCGGACGTTAAAAAAGCCGTGCATTTAATAGAGTCGGGAAGCATCTTCACATGATGGAACCCACTTTCCAGATCTAGTACGGTGAAAAAGGATTTTCCCCCAAGATGTTCGATACAGTCATCCAGGAGCGGAATCGGAAAATGGTCGCGAACCGTTAACAAATCCGATAATCAACGCATTTCCTCAGGGGCGGAAGCATATGGTGAGCTACTATGACGAATTATCCCTGCTTCCAAAAGGTCCTCACAAATTTTCCGTACTTCTTGGCGCTCGTGATGCGACAGACGCCGTGGACTGCAAAACAGGGGCGTTTAACTGGTTAACTCTATCTTCATTTCATACTCAGAAGGTTTAATCTGATTCTCCGGTACATCTAAATAAAGCAGCTGGATGGTATCTTTCAGAACGTCAGATTGCTCCGATGGCAATTTTAGCCCTATTACAAAATTATTTTCCTCTTCTATGGCATTCATGGTCGCTTGTGTCTCAGGGATTGGACTTCAGGACTGCACTGAGTTTCTGGAGGCAGCTTTGGACATCTGTATGCAGGCTCAAAGGCCGGTCCTTGTCGCTTAAGCCGTCAAATAGACACAGCCTTATGTTGGTTTTTCTGGAAATCCCGACACAAAATCATAAGCACCACAGTTGCGGAGTTTGGTAATATACGAAGCTTGTTTATTATTAATCTATCAAATATGCGCACAGCGCACAAAACATAACCCAGCGACAAGAGTCGGCCTTCGCCGAGGCCACGGCAGTTCAAAGAAGTTGGATTAAAACGGCTGGATGAGGGGACCTCGGAACGTCTGATGAAACTCCAAGGGCTGCCAGAATCGAGCTAAGAAAATAGTTCATTAAACTCACTGCACTCTCGATGTACAACAAAAGCAAAACTTAACGTTTGCAGATAATCCACCTGGTAAGGTTGTTCATCGATGATGGCAGCCGTGGCGGATCTTATCTTTACTGGGCGCCTCTTATAAATGAGCCGCATCTGCCCGCACTTAAAGCAGGACGAATGGCGGAATGGTTTGAGAAATCACTCTTATAGTGGCCAAATCCAGAGCATTTGTAGCATCTAATTTCCCCCAACGCCTGGATTGGCCGATATTTCTGTAGTCGTCGTCTTCCGTGGTGGCGACTTACCCGCGGCGGTCACTGGTTTAGCTGCTTCTTCTTGGGCGCGGATCCTCTCGTACCTCCGCAGCAGTTCCTTCAGCTCCGGAAGGGTACGGGCTGGGTAGAGCATGCTCAGTCTGTATGAACAAAAGGATCTCAGAGACTATCAGAGCTAGAAAGATGATAGGGGTCGCAAATTAAAGGTACAATACCCAAGCAGTACAAGTTTGTTTTTGTTTTTTGAAACGCCCACTTTAGGGCGTTTTATTTGCATATAAAGGTAAATGTACAGGTAAAAGTAGAATGTTTTAGTATAGAAAACTTTTTTATTAGCTATGCTATCTAAATTTACACGGAAAGTACATGTCAAGGAAGTACATGTACTGACCAAGTTTGATCCAAATCGGACAACTATATCGTATAGCTCCCATAGGGCTGATCGGTCAAAAATACGCTCCAAATATGAATTAGTATGAAGAACTTTTGGGTTTACTAAGCTAAATAATTCAAACTCACACAGAATACATTTGCCATCAATATATACATACTGACCAAGTTTGATCCAAATCGGACTACTATATCGTATAGCTCCCATAGGAACGATCGGTCAAAAATATGCTCTAAGCATGAATTTGTATGAAAATTTTCTGTGTTTGCCAAGCTATCTTATTTATAAACAAATCTATTGCACTAATATTAATATCATACCCCAGTGTTAATACCATATTGAAACTGAGTAACGGGTATCCTAAAGTCGCGAGGCGACTATAGCATTCTTTCTTGTTTATCTTTAATTTCAGCCTTATTTTAAAAATATCTTATGATTTTAATTGGTATTAAATATATATTATATTATTAATATTATTGATAGAAATAAATAAGTAAATAAATAAAAACAAGAAAGAAACGTACATTCGAGCACGCCCGACCGTATAATACTATCTGCATTATTTCCCGATTAAATTATTAAAATGCCACGCAGGCAGAGAAAACTTTCGAACATGTGGTTGTATGTTTCTGTCTCGCTTGCACTTATGTATTGATATTGCGTTCAATTATCAATATTGTAAAGCAAAAACTGTCGACCGCCGAACAGCACAGCACAGCAATGAAACAGATCGTAGGCGTAGTCTTGTATTAATGTGCATCCGAGCAACAGCAAAAATGTCGCTTAATAAACAATGTGATTTTCGGAAGTATTTTTATACCAATGAGGAAGGGGAATTTGCTACATTTAAAACATGCAAAATCAAACTAAAAACCAATCGAATTTCAAATTTAAAAGCTCATGTTGTCAAAGTGAACTGTCCGAAAACTCTTCTAGTTGTTCGTCTTCTAAAATTACACGAAAAAAAAGAATTTTTATTAAAATGAACAAAAAGCAACTAATACGGTTATACATTGCGAAATATTTTAAAACCAATTTGTGACGGCTTCAAGTCAACCGACGGAAAATTATTTTGTTGAAATGCTGTTGCTCGGATGCACATTAATACAAGACTACGCCTACAATCTGTTTCATTGCTACACAGTACGCCGCAAGTTACTTCGGCAATTACGGTTACAAAAGTTACCAAGACAAAGCAAAGCAAAAAGTGTCGAGGCTGTCTGCTGTGCTGTGCTGTTCGGCAGTCGACAGTTATTGCTTTTACTGCGACTGTCGCCAGTTCACGCATCAACAGCTCTAGCATTCGTAAAACTGCCGAAGTTGTCGATTCCCGAAGCGCTGAGCTCCTGATAAAAAATGTTTTTTGCTTTCGCTTCGACTGCGACTGTCGAAAATGCTCGCAGCAACAGTTCCAGCAATAACAGAACTGCAAAAACTATTGGCAGTTTTTTAAACACTGGTTTATAGTCCGATTTTAATGCACCTTTCAGGATAGTTTAATATAGTTCGTCTCCACACGAATTATAAATTACAATACTGTACGATATGAAACAGTTCGATAAAAACGGCATTGAAGTTTTAAAACTAATTTATCAATTGTGGGAAAAGTGGGCGTGGCAGTCCAAAATTTTAACTAGCAATGCAACTATGCTGTCGCTAGGAACTACCGTACCAGAATTGGAGATAATAGGTGCCGTAGTTACTGAGATGTGTGTCCAGTTTTGTGCTCATTGTGGGTGAATGGGGTGTGGCATCGAAAAAAAAAAGATTCTTGTATTGACTGACTAAATATGTGATCGTTTGACACCAAACTCGAACTTGTAGCTCTTAAATCTGTTTGTTCATACGGACAGACTGTCAGACGGACGGACAGACGGACATGGCTATATCGACTCGGCTATTGATGCTGATCAAGAATATAAGTTAACTGTGAGCTCCCAGCGACCCCAAAACGGAAAGAGTACTCTCACAATGTTGGGATCGCAGCGACTGAATCAGCAGTTACGCCAGTCAGCAAGAATATCCAAGACTCGGGTGTCAAGTGCGGCTACGCCACCGATCCGTGGAGTAAAGTCGGCGTTTCGCAACATTCTTGCATAACATCCGCGGAGTAACATAACACTCTGCACGAGGCGCTAACGCTGCACTTTGCCGGTGCGGCTGCCAACAACAGCGGCGGCAGCGACACCGTGGCCAACAACAATGTGGCTACGACAGCGACAGCGCTGCCGACGGCAGCGGCGGTGTCGCCGATGACCATAGCTTAGTGTTTAAGAATTTATGCTTTGTAGATTTAGTTTGTAATCATTCATATTGAACGGCGGACGCCTTTAATAAATACTTTGCAAATCTCACCAGTACTCGTGGTCTTAATCAATTCGAAACGAGTGACTACATTTAAAATATAATTGGCGCCCAACTACGGATCTCCGATCACCCAAGTGGCAAACGGTTCTCGCGTCGCGAAACCGGCAGTTATTAAATATAAAAAAAAAAATAAACACACACACACACAAAAACAAAACTAAAAGAAATTGCAAGTGAAGTGCAAAGAAACAGCGGCTGGCTGTTTAAAAACTAATAAAAAAAAAAAAAACAACAAGAACCAAGTTCACCAGATCCGCAGGAGCTCTCTGGGCAGCGGCGAAGGTTAAAAAATAACAAGTCCAAGTTCACCAGATCCGCAGGAGCTCTCTGGGCAGCGGTGACGAAAAACATAAGGAGGACAACTACCAGAACGGACAAAAATAGTATCATGTAAGTGAGTTTCTTCTAGGAAAAGACCAAAAGATCAGATTAAAACAAAAGAAAAGATAGATAAAATTAAACGAATTGCGTGTGTAAAGTTTGTTTTATTGTCTCCGCTCGCGTTGCATGTTTAATTGTGTCTCTACTCGCGTTATGCCCCGTGGCGACTGACAGTGTGTCAACTTATGAGTTATAGAAGAAATAGTAACGACAGTGACGACAGTGTACTTTCCGGTCTGCTCCAAAAATTCGGTCGAACGCAGGCTATTAGTACAGACATGGACGAGGACCAGTTACGAGCACTTATCCAGACTGCTTTATCAGTCCAGGCAGCAGAATATGTTAGGAGAGAGGCAGACCTCAAAACCGAATTCAAACGGCAAATTGACGAACTGTCAGGGCGTATAGGTAGAGCAACTATTTCTGTACCAGTGATAAAGGTGTACGAAGACGCACAAATCATCCCGGGTATTCGCTGTGATGAACCTTTAGACGCGATGAAAAGTTTGCCGGAATTCACCGGCTCCCTAGACGCCTACGTCGCTTGGCGACAAGCAGCGCACAATTCATACAAAATATTCAAAAACTATGACGGGAGCTCACGACACTACCAAGCCATGGTCATTCTAAGGAATAAGATAAGGGGCTCGGCCGATGCCGTTCTCGCGTCATTCAATACAGCACTCAACTTCGAGGCTATCATCGCGCGACTTGATTTTAGCTACGCTGATAAGAAACCCATTCACATTATAGAGCAGGAGATGGGTACCCTTAGACAGGGCAGCATGTCCACTCTAGAGTACTACGATGAGGTCGAGAAAAAGCTCACCTTACTAACTAACAAAGCGAACATGACGTACGACCATAATCTGGCCAGGGGGATGTGCGAGAAGTTTAGAGGCGATGCCTTAAGAGTCTTTATCTCCGGACTAAGACGCAACTTGACGGACGTGTTGTTTGCAGCGCACCCGCCTGATTTGCCATCCGCTTTGGCTTTGGCTCAGGAGGTGGAGGGAAACCACGATCGGTACAACTTTGCCACAAACTTCGCCAGAGGATTAGAAGAAAGGTCTAATAAAGGCGAGATGAGGAATCAAAGTCGTCAGAATCCCAACCAGCAAGAGCAGAGACCTAACGCTCAAGCTGGACAAGGGAAGAGCCCCGCCTTTAAGAAGCAAAGGGGTCAGAGAAACGCTGAGGCTGCTCAGGTTGCGGCCACTACTAATAATAACAGATCAGAACCAATGGACGTTGATCCATCAATGTCAAAATATAGGCAGCAGACCGCGTATCAGAAATCTCAGGAGTCCGCAAGAGTTAACACACAACAGGGACAGACGAACAAGCGATCGAATACGTCGGATCGTATGACGGGCCAGAGACGCCAGAGGATAGATCCCATCTCTACCAATGGTGCAGACAAGGAAGGGTCATATAACGGGGTGGCTAGCAAAGAAGTCGAGGAAATAGATACTGACAGCGAGTGTGAGGGAGACAGCCTCAACTTTCTAGACAGCGGCCTGAATTTTTTAGGGCGAAGTCCCTGCTGCCGTACTTACGGCGACGAATAGCAGGGAGAAACGTTAGGTTGTTAATTGACACGGGTGCATCAAAAAATTACATCAAGCCGCTAACGCAGCTGGATGGTGTAGTCCCGGTCGAGACGAAGTTTGTCGTGCAGTCTATTCACGGCTCCAACAACATTTCCAAAAAGTGCGCGTTGCCAATGTTTGGACAGACAGCGACTTTTTTTATACTAGACAACCTTTCTACATTTGACGGGATAATAGGCCTTGACCTATTAAAGCAGGTCAACGCCGCCATAAGCCTGAAGGAAAACAAGCTTTTAATCCAGGGTGGATCGGAAACGATACATTACCAGGAATGCTTGAATGTAAACCACACCAAGGTTATCGACCTTGATGTGCCTTTTGCAGTGAGGACCGAGTTCCTTCAAATGCTCAAAAGGAACGATAAGGCATTTGCTGACCCTAACGAGTCACTGCCGTACAATACTTCCGTCGTTGCTAAAATACGAACAACCGACGAGAAGGAAATCTATTCCAAGCTATACCCATACCCGAGAGGTGTGGAAGATTTTGTTGCCACAGAAATAAACGAACTGTTTAAAAACGGTATCATAAGAAAGTCGCGGTCCCCATACAATAACCCGATTTGGGTGGTGGACAAAAAGGGCACCGACAGTAATGGCAACAAGAAAAAACGTTTAGTGATCGATTTTAGGAAACTAAACCTTCGGCAATTACGGTTACAAAAGTTACCAAGACAAAGCAAAGCAAAAAGTGTCGAGGCTGTCTGCTGTGCTGTGCTGTTCGGCAGTCGACAGTTATTGCTTTTACTGCGACTGTCGCCAGTTCACGCATCAACAGCTCTAGCATTCGTAAAACTGCCGAAGTTGTCGATTCCCGAAGCGCTGAGCTCCTGATAAAAAATGTTTTATGCTTTCGCTTCGACTGCGACTGTCGAAAATGCTCGCAGCAACAGTTCCAGCAATAACAGAACTGCAAAAACTATTGGCAGTTTTTTAAACACTGGTTTATAGTCCGATTTTAATGCACCTTTCAGGATAGTTTAATATAGTTCGTCTCCACACGAATTATAAATTACAATACTGTACGATATGAAACAGTTCGATAAAAACGGCATTGAAGTTTGAAAACTAATTTATCAATTGTGGGAAAAGTGGGCGTGGCAGTCCAAAATTTTAACTAGCAATGCAACTATGCTGTCGCTAGGAACTACCGTACCAGAATTGGAGATAATAGGTGCCGTAGTTACTGAGATGTGTGTCCAGTTTTGTGCTCATTGTGGGTGAATGGGGTGTGGCATCGAAAAAAAAAGATTCTTGTATTGACTGACTAAATATGTGATCGTTTGACACCAAACTCGAACTTGTAGCTCTTAAATCTGTTTGTTCATACGGACAGACTGTCAGACGGACGGACAGACGGACATGGCTATATCGACTCGGCTATTGATGCTGATCAAGAATATAAGTTAACTGTGAGCTCCCAGCGACCCCAAAACGGAAAGAGTACTCTCACAATGTTGGGATCGCAGCGACTGAATCAGCAGTTACGCCAGTCAGCAAGAATATCCAAGACTCGGGTGTCAAGTGCGGCTACGCCACCGATCCGTGGAGTAAAGTCGGCGTTTCGCAACATTCTTGCATAACATCCGCGGAGTAACATAACACTCTGCACGAGGCGCTAACGCTGCACTTTGCCGGTGCGGCTGCCAACAACAGCGGCGGCAGCGACACCGTGGCCAACAACAATGTGGCTACGACAGCGACAGCGCTGCCGACGGCAGCGGCGGTGTCGCCGATGACCATAGCTTAGTGTTTAAGAATTTATGCTTTGTAGATTTAGTTTGTAATCATTCATATTGAACGGCGGACGCCTTTAATAAATACTTTGCAAATCTCACCAGTACTCGTGGTCTTAATCAATTCGAAACGAGTGACTACATTTAAAATATAATTGGCGCCCAACTACGGATCTCCGATCACCCAAGTGGCAAACGGTTCTCGCGTCGCGAAACCGGCAGTTATTAAATATAAAAAAAAATAATAAACACACACACACACAAAACAAAACTAAAAGAAATTGCAAGTGAAGTGCAAAGAAACAGCGGCTGGCTGTTTAAAAACTAATAAAAAAAAAAAACAACAAGAACCAAGTTCACCAGATCCGCAGGAGCTCTCTGGGCAGCGGCGAAGGTTAAAAAATAACAAGTCCAAGTTCACCAGATCCGCAGGAGCTCTCTGGGCAGCGGTGACGAAAAACATAAGGAGGACAACTACCAGAACGGACAAAAATAGTATCATGTAAGTGAGTTTCTTCTAGGAAAAGACCAAAAGATCAGATTAAAACAAAAG
The DNA here is from genome assembly GCA_018151165.1 of Drosophila arawakana. Classification (NCBI taxonomy): domain Eukaryota; kingdom Metazoa; phylum Arthropoda; class Insecta; order Diptera; family Drosophilidae; genus Drosophila; species Drosophila arawakana. The sequence goes on along the minus strand of JAECWX010000336.1, from coordinate 751,813 downwards.
AAAAGATAGATAAAATTAAACGAATTGCGTGTGTAAAGTTTGTTTTATTGTCTCCGCTCGCGTTGCATGTTTAATTGTGTCTCTACTCGCGTTATGCCCCGTGGCGACTGACAGTGTGTCAACTTATGAGTTATAGAAGAAATAGTAACGACAGTGACGACAGTGTACTTTCCGGTCTGCTCCAAAAATTCGGTCGAACGCAGGCTATTAGTACAGACATGGACGAGGACCAGTTACGAGCACTTATCCAGACTGCTTTATCAGTCCAGGCAGCAGAATATGTTAGGAGAGAGGCAGACCTCAAAACCGAATTCAAACGGCAAATTGACGAACTGTCAGGGCGTATAGGTAGAGCAACTATTTCTGTACCAGTGATAAAGGTGTACGAAGACGCACAAATCATCCCGGGTATTCGCTGTGATGAACCTTTAGACGCGATGAAAAGTTTGCCGGAATTCACCGGCTCCCTAGACGCCTACGTCGCTTGGCGACAAGCAGCGCACAATTCATACAAAATATTCAAAAACTATGACGGGAGCTCACGACACTACCAAGCCATGGTCATTCTAAGGAATAAGATAAGGGGCTCGGCCGATGCCGTTCTCGCGTCATTCAATACAGCACTCAACTTCGAGGCTATCATCGCGCGACTTGATTTTAGCTACGCTGATAAGAAACCCATTCACATTATAGAGCAGGAGATGGGTACCCTTAGACAGGGCAGCATGTCCACTCTAGAGTACTACGATGAGGTCGAGAAAAAGCTCACCTTACTAACTAACAAAGCGAACATGACGTACGACCATAATCTGGCCAGGGGGATGTGCGAGAAGTTTAGAGGCGATGCCTTAAGAGTCTTTATCTCCGGACTAAGACGCAACTTGACGGACGTGTTGTTTGCAGCGCACCCGCCTGATTTGCCATCCGCTTTGGCTTTGGCTCAGGAGGTGGAGGCAAACCACGATCGGTACAACTTTGCCACAAACTTCGCCAGAGGATTAGAAGAAAGGTCTAATAAAGGCGAGATGAGGAATCAAAGTCGTCAGAATCCCAACCAGCAAGAGCAGAGACCTAACGCTCAAGCTGGACAAGGGAAGAGCCCCGCCTTTAAGAAGCAAAGGGGTCAGAGAAACGCTGAGGCTGCTCAGGTTGCGGCCACTACTAATAATAACAGATCAGAACCAATGGACGTTGATCCATCAATGTCAAAATATAGGCAGCAGACCGCGTATCAGAAATCTCAGGAGTCCGCAAGAGTTAACCCACAACAGGGACAGACGAACAAGCGATCGAATACGTCGGATCGTATGACGGGCCAGAGACGCCAGAGGATAGATCACATCTCTACCAATGGTGCAGACAAGGAAGGGTCATATAACGGGGTGGCTAGCAAAGAAGTCGAGGAAATAGATACTGACAGCGAGTGTGAGGGAGACAGCCTCAACTTTCTAGACAGCGGCCTGAATTTTTTAGGGCGAAGTCCCTGCTGCCGTACTTACGGCGACGAATAGCAGGGAGAAACGTTAGGTTGTTAATTGACACGGGTGCATCAAAAAATTACATCAAGCCGCTAACGCAGCTGGATGGTGTAGTCCCGGTCGAGACGAAGTTTGTCGTGCAGTCTATTCACGGCTCCAACAACATTTCCAAAAAGTGCGCGTTGCCAATGTTTGGACAGACAGCGACTTTTTTTATACTAGACAACCTTTCTACATTTGACGGGATAATAGGCCTTGACCTATTAAAGCAGGTCAACGCCGCCATAAGCCTGAAGGAAAACAAGCTTTTAATCCAGGGTGGATCGGAAACGATACATTACCAGGAATGCTTGAATGTAAACCACACCAAGGTTATCGACCTTGATGTGCCTTTTGCAGTGAGGACCGAGTTCCTTCAAATGCTCAAAAGGAACGATAAGGCATTTGCTGACCCTAACGAGTCACTGCCGTACAATACTTCCGTCGTTGCTAAAATACGAACAACCGACGAGAAGGAAATCTATTCCAAGCTATACCCATACCCGAGAGGTGTGGAAGATTTTGTTGCCACAGAAATAAACGAACTGTTTAAAAACGGTATCATAAGAAAGTCGCGGTCCCCATACAATAACCCGATTTGGGTGGTGGACAAAAAGGGCACCGACAGTAATGGCAACAAGAAAAAACGTTTAGTGATCGATTTTAGGAAACTAAACCAGAAAACTATTGCTGACAAATATCCGATTCCAAGCATAACGATGATTCTGGCAAATTTGGGTAAAGCAAAGTTTTTCACAACGCTCGACCTTAAGTCTGGATACCACCAAATAACTTTGGTGGAGGAGGACAGGGAGAAGACGGCGTTTTCGGTGAACGGGGGAAAATTCGAGTTCTGTCGACTCCCCTTTGGCCTGAAGAATGCGGGCAGCATTTTTCAAAGAACCATTGATGATGTCCTCCGTGAACAGATTGGCAAAACTTGCTATGTTTATGTGGACGACGTCATCATATTCTCCGAAAGCGAAAAGGACCACGTCAAACATGTTGAGTGGGTCCTCAAGAGTCTGCGCGACGCAAACATGAAAGTGGCCAAAGAAAAGTCCCAGTTTTTTAAACACAGCGTAGAGTATCTGGGGTTTATTGTAACTAGCAACGGCGCAAGGACTGACCCTGAAAAGGTGAAAGCCATTCAGAACTACGTCGAGCCAGAGTCACTGTTTGCAGTAAGGTCGTTTCTGGGTTTAGCCAGCTACTACCGCTGCTTCATCAAAGATTTCGCCGCAATAGCGAAACCTCTCTCCGACATCCTGAAAGGGGAAAACGGTTCGGTGAGCAAGTACAGATCAAAAAGAATGCAAGTCAAACTGAATGAAAATCAGAGGCATGCATTCGAGAGGTTGAGGAACATTTTAGCATCAGAAAACGTCATGCTAATGTATCCAGACTACAAAAAGCCTTTTGATCTGACTACAGACGCATCGGCATATGGAATCGGGGCAGTTTTATCTCAGAACGGGAGACCAATTTCCATGATTTCTCGAACATTGAAAGATAGTGAGGCGAATTACGCTACTAACGAGCGTGAGTTACTAGCTATCGTGTGGGCCTTGGCCAAGCTTCGACACTATCTTTATGGGGTCAAAGACATAAACATTTTCACAGATCACCAGCCACTTACGTTCGCGGTGTCTGAAGGAAACCCAAACGCAAAAATCAAACGTTGGAAAGCACGCATTGATGAGACAGGGGCGAACCTGTTCTACAAACCCGGTAAGGAGAATCACGTAGCTGACGCCTTATCGCGGCAAAACGTGAACGCACTCGAGAGTGCCGAACCAGAGTCAGATGCCGCTACAATGCATAGCGAAACATCACTGACCTATACCATCGAGACTACTGAAAAGCCGGTGAATTGCTTCAGAAACCAGATCATCTTGGAAGAGTCTCAGTTCCCTCTGAACAGAAATTATATCATGTTTGGCGAAAAAACGCGCCATGTGATAAATTTCACTGATAGGACCACCTTGATTGATGTAGTAAAATCCATAGTTAACCCAAACGTAGTGAACGCAATCCATTGCGAGCTTCCAATCCTAGCAAGATTGCAAGACGAACTTGTTAGAAGCTTTCCAACCACAAAATTTTGGCATTGCAAGCACCTTGTCATAGATGTTCTGAATAGCGGAGAGAGAAGGGAAATCCTCACCAAAGAACACAATCGTGCCCACAGGGCTGCACAAGAAAACATAAAACAGATCATGACCGACTATTATTTTCCCAAAATGACAATGTTAGCAAACGAAGTAGTCCTAAACTGCAAGGTGTGCTCAAAAGGTAAATATGACAGACACCCGAAGAAGCAAGAGCTCGGACGAACGCCGATCCCTTCGCGAGCTGGAGAAATGCTTCACATTGACATATTCTCCACAGACCGCAAACTGTTTCTGACTTGCATCGACAAATACTCTAAGTTTGCTATAGTTCACCATATAGTGTCGCGTACTATAGAGGACTTGATACCCCCGTTACTATCGATATTGAACGTTTTTCCCCAGACCAAACAGATATACTGTGACAATGAGCCATCGCTTAAGTCGGAAACGATTACGTCCCTGCTGCTAAACAACTTTGGCGTTAACTTAGCAAATGCCCCGCCCCTACACAGCACGTCGAACGGGCAAGTCGAGCGTTTTCACAGTACACTCATACTACAGGCCGCGATTGAGTATAACAGGTCAATACACTCCGTTACTCAGAAGAGACCAATAGACGCTTTGTACGATGCCTCGAAAGAGACCCAACATAAGGTTACGAAGAGGATAGAGGGAGCACAGCAAGTACAGAATGCCAGACTTAACCAAGACAGGCAGAATAGGGTATTTGACGTGGGCGAAAAGGTTCTGGTCAAAACAAACCGGAGACTAGGCAACAAACTCACGCCCTTATGTATCGAAGAAAAGATTGAAGCGGACTTGGGGACCACAGTCCTCATTAAGGGGAGGGTAGTCCACAAGGACAACCTTCGCTGAGTTAATAGGTTTAGCTTGTAGGATTAAGGAATATTTGACAAGTAAGAACTAACGATTTGCTTCACATTTCAGGTTGTACGGGACGATACTAACATTACTAGTGACTGTGACGGCACGAATGACAGACTACTCGCACTCTGACTACATTCCTATCTCGGACGGAACTGTACTAGTTTGGGACGGTAACGACTTTTTAAGACATACGACTAACCTTTCCGAATTCACGCGAATGATTGACGAGACCGCTAAATTAACGGTCATGTTTCCGCAATCCCACATGCGGAAGCTTTTGGAGGTAGACACCGAACACGTACGAGACCTGTTGTCCGCTCTTGAGGTGCATCACCGCCATGCGAGAAGCCTTGACTTCTTGGGGACGGCGCTTAAAGTCGTTGCGGGCACCCCCCGACGCAAATGACCTAGAGAACATTAGAATGACGGAGGCACAGCTGGTTAGTTCCAACAATAGGCAGATAGAAATTAATTCTAAAACACAGATACAAATAAACATGCTAACCGATACAGTAAATAAAATCCTTAAGATTGCCAAAGATAAACAAACAGACACCTCGCATTTATACGAGACTTTGCTCACAAGAAACAGAATTCTCATAAATGAAATCGGTAATCTCATGTTAACGATTACCTTAGCAAAATCCAATATCATTAATCCGAACATTTTAGACCACTCTGATCTTAAGTCTATTCTTATGAACGAACTCACAGGGACGACCATAACTGATTTGTTAGAAGTATCTAGTATTAAGATTTTACAATCAACGAATGTAGTTAAGATTATTATAAAATACCCTAGAATAAGTCAGCTATGCAAAAAAATCACCATATTCCCCGTCGCACACAATAACACGATCCTTCAGCTGTCAGATAACGTAGTAGCGGAATGCGGAAAGCAGATTCTGGCACTTACAAACTGCAAGCCAACGACCACGACAGTATTCTGCGAGCGGGCACTCAGCGAAACTTGCGCCCAAGGTTTGCACTCTGGAGGCACGGCGCATTGTGTGACTCAGCCCAGCCATCTGGACCCCATCACCGTGGTTGACGATGGAGTCATCATCATAAACGACCGTCCAGCTATTGTGGCGTTCGATGATAAAACCGAGATCAGGTCATCTGGAACTCAACTAGTTACATTCGACACCTACGCGCTGATCAACGGAACCCGATACGTGAACCGCAACAACGTCCAAGAAAGATTCCCGGGAGTTGCAGCGTCACCCTTATTGAATATCATAGGTCATAGTGACTTCTAAGCCTTCCATACCTCCACCGTCTAAATGAGGAAAATCTAAGCTACATCAGAGAGATAAGAGACGATGCTACGTCCGGCACTAGATCCATGTTGGTGTTTGGCATGGGCGTCATAACCTGCTCAATAATTTGCGGGAGCATTGCCCTCTATCAGTACGTCAAGAAAAGGCGAGCTTCCCGACGTTTTGGACAAATGATCGAGCAGGTGCAGAAGGCTTATAACGTGACCAGGGACGGTCAGTCTTTGGAGGGGGGAGTTAACTGTGAGCTCCCAGCGACCCCAAAACGGAAAGAGTACTCTCACAATGTTGGGATCGCAGCGACTGAATCAGCAGTTACGCCAGTCAGCAAGAATATCCAAGACTCGGGTGTCAAGTGCGGCTACGCCACCGATCCGTGGAGTAAAGTCGGCGTTTCGCAACATTCTTGCATAACATCCGCGGAGTAACATAACACTCTGCACGAGGCGCTAACGCTGCACTTTGCCGGTGCGGCTGCCAACAACAGCGGCGGCAGCGACACCGTGGCCAGCAACAATGTGGCTAACGACAGCGACAGCGCTGCCGACGGCAGCGGCGGTGTCGCCGATGACCATAGCTTAGTGTTTAAGAATTTATGCTTTGTAGATTTAGTTTGTAATCATTCATATTGAACGGCGGACGCCTTTAATAAATCTTTGCAAATCTCACCAGTACTCGTGGTCTTAATCAATTCGAAACGAGTGACTACATTTAAAATATAATTTATATATACTTTAGGGGGTCTGCCACGCCTCCTTCTCCCTGTTGCATACATTCCAACGATTACAATTTAACCTTTTACTCTACGAGTAACGGGTATAAAAATATATGTGATATCCTCGACCTGCAAAAAACAAAAAAAAACTTGATGTTACAGAAGAAAAGAATTTAATTTATTTGAAATTCATTATTGTGTTTACATATGCTTAATATGCACGTAATTAATTAACTCACACGACAATCTTGGCAATGAATAAAAAATTATTTAAATATAAAAAAAATTTATATTATTTTGTTTAACTGATTGTTGAAACAATCTTACGTAAAATACAAATGTTCATCCAAATAAATAAATAAATTTTTTCAATAAATGCAAAAGGTTTGACAACTTATGCTGTATTTCGCTCACTCACGCGTCAAAAGAGAATCACAATTAAGGTAAGTACAATTACAGTTAATTCGTGCTCTTTTCTCTCTCTTTGCAATTTTTACCGTTATTTCACATATCCAAGTGTAATTAAAGAAAAGGAGCTCTGCGGTAAGGAAACTCTAAATGTAAATATTTTAACGAAAGATGCCTATAAAACGTTGTCAGACAACGGAATCGGATAATGGTTACGGACAGTAATTTTGTTCAAAGGTGTTGTCTTCGTTGCGAACATGTAAAATATCGGAAGCATAGGGTGAACTACTAAGACGAATAATACCAGCACTTCATTGCGCTCATGACGGCGGGGACAAAATATATGTGTTTGGCTAGTCAGTTCTATCTTCATTTCATAATTAACTGGTTTAATTAATTCCAAAGAGACATCCAAATACGAGGTTGAAATAACAGACTGCAGAGCTTCCGACTTTTCTGATGACAGATGGGTCTATATTAAATTTATTCTTATTGACACCAGGTACTTAAATTGCGTTAAAAGCAGCAAGATGGACACGGCAGAACTTTCTCTCTCAATGATACAAGGTGTCGGGTCGGCAGGCATTAACTTGTTCTCATTAAACAATCTTTTTAGTGCTCCTGGTGCTCCTGGTGAATTTAATACATTTTTGATTTTTTTTATTTCTCGCAATAGGGCTATGTCATACTATTGATTGTATTTACATAACCTAATGTTGTTTTTGCAAAAGAAATCTTTGACCAGAACTAACGGCAAATCAGTAACACTGTTTAGATTAAAGTCCAATGAATTTACTAATCTTTTGTCGAATATACGAACTGCACACTGAATTAGTCGATCACTATCTTAGAAGTCGATCATTATCTAAGCAACGGCAGGTTATCTAACAGTTGAACGACAGTTGAATGGTACTTCGGATTAATTGATAAAACTACTAGGACTGTCCGAATCAAGAAGAGAGAAAATCTTAATATAGGCAACACTCACCAATTGCAAAATCTCTAACCTAACTTATAGGCCTTGCGTAGCAGCAGCATTGATGGCAAAGTCCTTTCCAATGATTCAAAATGGGCAGTTTTGAAACACATATCCCAGAAGGCCACACTTGGAGCAGGAACTCGCTGGCCGTATGAGTTTGGGGCACTGATTTTGATAATTCCCAAATGACGAACAATTAAAGTATCTAACACTTAGTTTGTTTCGTCGGTGCAGACCGGAATCGACTTCTTCCATATCATTCCAACAGAGTCTTTAATTTATCCACGGTTCGTGCAGCATATACCATGTTCAGCATATACCATACTCTTTCCGGGCTCTTTACGACGGTTCCGCACTGCTATATATACATACTTCCTCGATGCAAAGTGAGCGTCCAAGCTTACGAATCAGTACAGTCTTCAGGTCTTCGTAATTTTTCAAAGTAACTGTGCTGTGATATTCCCGCCGACACTGGCTAAAACACTGGCTAAAACGACCAAAGCGTCTTGACACCTTAGGGTAGAAGTACCAGCAGTAGTGGCCGCGTCGACTTAGGCGACCATAGGAAGAGGGACAATCACCGAAAAATGGAAGCTGAAGGAGCTGCATTTGGATCAGCTTCCATTAAAGCGGCGTCACTTGAAGCGTTAAGTTGAGTTACTTACCTCGGCAGCCATTAAGATGGCGGCAGTTGAGGCAGCGGCGTTTGAAGCGGCTACATTTAAAGCTACATTGAGGCCGCGGCAGTTAACTTAGACAAATCCGCGTATTAAACATCCATGTATCTTAAACCATTTGAAATCTTCGGTTGTGTTAAATCTGATATTAAAGAGTTTCTGGTAGGATGGTTCTGGCGGTTGCCATACTCCAATTGTTGAATAGGCATCCCACCATCCCATCCAGGCCAGAAGGATGCGTGGCAGACCCCGTAAAATATATATAGACACACCCCGGAAAAAACGATGTTTTCGGCGAATATCTCAGTAACTATAGCACCAGTTTTGTTACGCAGGGTATTAGCGACTGTACAGATGCAATGAAAATACGGGCTGCCACGTCCGCTTTTGCCACAAGAAAAAGAATAATTTTTAAACTTTAATGCAGATTTTAAGGTATTTGTTCGTATCGTACAGAATTGTAATTTATAATTCGATAGGATAAAAATCGGACTATAAACATGAGAGTTAGAAACGTAACATCATTGATAACTAAACGAAATGCCAATGCATGTATGCAAGTGAGACAGAAACATAAAAGCATATGTTCCAAAGTTTTCGTTGCATGTGTGGCGACAGCGCTGCCCGCGAACAACATTATAATTCTAAATTAATATTTGTATACAAGTATATTTTATTTAAGCATAAGTTTTAAAATGAAGTAAAAAAAATAAATAAACAAAATAATTCACTGACAGTATTCGATCCTGCGACCAAACACATACAGTGGCGCGCACGAGTGGATACATGTTAGCCAAGTCGACATTGAAATGCCTGTAAAAGCTGTAAAATGCATTAATCACTGTGAAATTTTCGAAATTAATTTCATTAGATATATTTAATTAAGAAAATAAAAAAAAAATTTTACATTATGTCTGTAAACTAAAGATTTTCAACTGGATACATAAAACGGCATATGAATCCACTTTTGCTCGTTCGGTTTAGCTTACTTTCCAACACAGATTTGAGAGGTAAAAAGGGAAATTCCCGACTTTTGCAATTTCTAAGAATTAAACGAATCTGTTTACTTTATAAATAATATCAAGTCGCACATTTCTGGACAACTTTGGCCTTATTTTAAACAAAATCATAAGTACGAAATATTTTTGAGCGAAAATATCGCTAATTTTGGAAAATAAAATTATTAAAATGACGAAAAACAATGAGTCTGCCCGGGCAATAGCAAAGTCACTGGAAATTTGTCACCGAACAGTCCTTCATGTGCGAAAACGGGGAAATGTGACGGCTCCTGAGCAAGTAAAGTCTCGACCAAAACCATTAACAAGCACGTTAGTGAGTGGACTGCACGGCGAGTTCTTCGTAGAATTAGTCTAACTGTGTCAATTAAGCAGAAAAAGCAGCTCTTTCTGATAAAAATATTGCAGCTCGCTATGGGAGCTATTGGAAAAGTTTTCATACTACTTCATATTTGGAGCGTATTTTTGACACATCGACCCTATGGGAGCTATACGATATAGTTGTCCGATTTGGATCAAACTTGGTCAGTACATGTACTTCCTAGACATGTACTCCGTGTAAATTTGGTTCAGATAGCTTAGCTAACAAAAGATACTTTCGGCCTGGATGGGTTTAGTTGTGTTCCGCTTCGGCAACCAGCAGACGCTACGGTTGCAGGACTAATCGGTCGAAGCCACAATAGCGAGTGGTGGTCCCTCCGTTTTGACACTGGCACACTAATCACTGTCTACAAATTCCTACAAAACTGTTGGCACATGACGATATACTTCTGTTCAATGTTAAATTATTTATTTATAATGACTTTCATTTAATTTCGATGGCTTTAGACAATGTTAAATCCTTGCGCGGTGTTATTGGCGCGCCGTCCCTAACCACACATAAAACTCTTTTTAAGGGACTCTCGTGGGTCACCTCGTCGTCAATATATATGTGTGTGTCGTCCCTCGCTTGGTCGTTCCTGATCGATGGGGTTGTCGTCGAAATCCGTCGTCACAGCTGGGTCGTTCCTGGTCGTTGTTGTCTGCTCCGTGTCCTGTGGTTGTCTTTGTTGTTGACTCGTTGCTCCCTCGTTGTCTTTTGTTCTTTTGTGTTTTATGTACCGCCGCGTGGCCTCGAACTTGCTGTCGACTTTCGCACTTGTAAGTTCTTTGCTTCGCTTATTAGATCAACTGACGCGTGCCAAATTTTGCAAGCGTCGTCTAATTATTTTCCCTGCGTCGACGTCGGCGTTGTCAGCGTCGGCAGCGTATATCCAGCTATTAATCTTTTCTTTCTCTTGCTTTTCTCTTCTCTGCTTCTGTTGCGCGTCGTACCTCTGCTCAACCTACATGAGCTACGAGATGGACAACTCTTCCTCCTCAAATACTCCGAGACACAGTGGAGCCCTGCTAGAGTATGAACAATGACATACTTATAGCCTGCGATACCAACGCTCATCACCATCTGTGGGGTAGGACTGACACAAACAGTAGAGGTGAGTCCATTTTTAACTACATCCTCACATTTAAGCTCGCTATCTGTAATAGGGGTAACGAGCCAACTTTTATCATTAAAAATAGTCAAAAGGTGTTAGACCTTACTCCTTACTTACTACACTCCTGGAAGGTTCTAAATGAACATTCATTTTCTCACCATCGATATATCGAATTAACATAACTAGTTGACATGCCTCAAATAGCTCCCTATCGCAATCTTAAAAAGACAGATTGGAATAACTTCTCCCATCATCTGCATCCGTATAATCCCTCCAGATCCACCCATGCACCTTCACACTAACTGGGCAGATCACTCAGAGATACTTGTCTCCCCCCTGACTTCTGCTATAAATAGGGCAACCAGAAAAGCCTGCCCTATCAGCAAGAGGAGGGGACGCAAGAAACCTCCTTGGTGGATACCCACAATTTCAGAACTCCGCAAGACTTCGAGAAGACTTTTTAATCCGGCGAAACCCCTGAATTCAGAAGCGTCCTGGGAAAGCTACAAGCGATCCCTCTCGTCATATAATAAAGAAATCCGTAGAGCCAAAAGAGACTCATGGCGCAATTTCAGCTCCGACATCGGAAGCACCTCTGAGGCTGCTAGATTACGTAAGGTAATATCGCAAACCGAACCCTCCATGGGCTTTCTCAAGAGAAGTGACAACTCCTGGACTACGTCTGGACACGAGTCAATGAAACTACTGTTGGAGACCCATTTCCCAGGGTGTTCCAACAGCCCGTCCATTTCTAATCACGTGGCACTACAAGACGAAGTAGGCCTGCCCCTCACACTCATAAGCAAGACCAACATCCTATTGGCAATAAAAAGCTTTAAGCCTTTTAAATCCCCAGGCCCGGATGGCATCATTCCTGCCCATCTCATACATGAAGGAGACATAGCAACTTCTTCGTTTCATATGATTTTCAAGGGTATACTCATATCAGGGCTAATTCCTAAGCTTTGGCTACACTCCAGGGCAATTTTCATACCCAAAGCAGGAAAGCCTTCTCACTGCAGCCCGAAAGATTTTAGGCCAATAAGTCTATCCTCTTTCCTTTTTAAGGTGTTTGAACGGCTTATAAGCTGGCATCTGCTAGAGAAAATCCCTAGCTCAAGTTTTTCGGATGCTCAGCACGCATACCGCAAAGGTAGATCCACTGAAACTGCCCTTCACAGGGTGGTCTCCATAATAGAGAAGTCACTCTCTCTAAAAGAAGTCTCCCTTATAGCTTTCCTAGACATTGAGGGGGCTTTTAACAACATCCTCCCAGAGACGATAACGGATTCGTTATCAACATTGGGAGTCGATACTAGGACTATACATCTCACTGACCAACTTCTAAGAAGTAGAGTCGTGGATTCGTGTCTAGGCAACGCCAGCCCAGCTAAATTTGTCTCTAGAGGCACCCCACAAGGGGGTGTTCTATCTTCACTCCTATGGAACGTGGCTATAAACGGTATGCTAAGTACCCTGAACATGGGAGGGTGTAAGATAGTGGCTTACGCAGATGATGTGGCCATTGCCTTTTCTGGAAAATTCCTCCAAACTCTCTGCGATAGGATGAGCGAATATCTTTTGACACTATCCAAATGGGCAACAGATAATGGGCTAGGGGTTAACCCAGCAAAACCGAACTAGTACTTTTCAAAAACAAGCACAAAATCCCGCGTCTAAGACCTCCCTCTCTGCATGGCGAGATACTCAATTTTAGCGAAAAGGTACTTAGGTGTTTTTCTCGATAGAAAGCTAAACTGGAAAGCATGCATCGAAGACAGAGCGAAGAAATCCTCAATCGCTCTCTTCACATGCAAGAAATTCATAGGCCTAAAATGGGTGGTTTATCCCCTCATTACGAGATGGCTCTATACAGCTATTGTACGTCCCATACTTCTCTATGGAGTTGTAGTATGGTGGCCGGCCCTCAAGAAGCTTACCAAAACTCAACACGTTGCGGGGCTGTTCACCCTAGGTGCCCTAAACACTTCTTCTTTTATGGACTTTTACACCGACGGCTCTCGAGCAGACGGGCGTACGGGCAGAGGGTTTTAGGATTGCAAAATGTTTTAGACTCCCGGATCTTTGTAGAGTCTACCAAGTGGAGATATACGCCATAAAAGAAGCGCTTGTAACCTTAGAGCGCGAGATCTCATACCGATGCAGAATCAGCATCTTGTCAGATAGTCAGGCAGCTCTCCAATCCCTAGGGTCTGTCTCAACAAAATCACACGCTACAAAACGAATGTCGCAGGTCTCTCATGGAGATGACAGCTCGATTCGACTTTCACCTCATCTGGGTTCCAGGACAGACCAATATTGAGGACAATACAACCGGAGACGAGCTATCAAAACTTGGCACGGTCTCCCCTCTCGTCTTAGAGAGAGGGCAAGTTTGCACGCCTTTAGCGTCCTGTAGACTTCGAATAAGCGAGCACTTCGAAAGGCTAGCTGACCTTGTATGGGAAAACACTCACAGATGTAGAGTACCTCATTCTACTTGGCCTGTTCGCGACAAGAAACGGTCTGCCAATCTATGAACGTTCCGACGTCTTCCGGGCCCTCACTGGGCACTGGCTTGTAGGTACACACGCCAACAGGCTATCAGCTGATTTCAACGACTTCTGCAGAAGCTGCGGCAATGAAGAGGAAGAGGAGACGGCCATACATTTCCTGTGCCACTGTCCTGCTCTAGGTCAGCATAGACAGCGACACCTTTATAACTTTCTCCTTAATGGGTTGTCCGATATAGCCGACAAACAGCCTCTACAACTAGCCAAATTCATCCGAACCACCAACTGGTTCTCCACAAATCTTTCCTAAGAGCCACATAATTCCCTGCCTCCCACGTGGTATCACAACGAGCTGAACCTGGCCCATGTGTGCCTGTGCATTTAATCACCGGCAGCCACTACACCTAATCTAACCTAACCAAACACCATCAAAACCCTCTCCCATCTCGGTGCTCCCAGCGCACAGAGGTTGGGCTTGTATGGAGCGAGCGGCCAAAAATACTTTAAGGGGAGATAAAAATCTGAAACTTTTTCCAAAATTCAATGAAAATAACATAAACAAAAAACCCAAAAAAAAAAAAACACAAGCGTATTTTTGACCGATCGGCCCTATGGGAGCTATACGATATAGTAGTCCGATTTGGATCAAACTTTGTCAGTATATAAGTTAACACATAGCACTTAATATAAAATATTAAGCAACCCTCGCTATAGAGCGCTTTGTAAGCGACAATAGCGACACTGCATACTTTGTATCAGCGCGCTATAGCTGCAATGGTCAGCAGCGGTAACCGGACACTTTTGTTTTGCTGCAAGAGTTTCAGTTATTGCCTAAGATTGCTGAGTCGGCTTGCCGACCATGCTCTCGAGCTATATGGGAGCTATACGATATAGTAGTCCGATTTGGATCAAACTTTGTCAGTATATAAGTTAACACATAGCACTTAATATAAAATATTAAGCAACCCTCGCTATAGAGCGCTTTGTAAGCGACAATAGCGACACTGCATACTTTGTATCAGCGCGCTATAGCTGCAATGGTCAGCAGCGGTAACCGGACACTTTTGTTTTGCTGCAAGAGTTTCCGTTATTGCCTAAGATTGCTGAGTCGGCTTGCCGACCATGACATTGTGGCGTGATGCGAGTTTTGGCTTATGTTAAATGAAACATAATTTGTATTAAAGTTTTGAAAAAACGCTCTTCCAGTAAGTCGCTTAAATAAATATTCACTCCGGCACTTGGCCGTTAAATAATTTGTTTCATTGTCTGAGCCCGAGGCCAGCAATAGGAGGCTCAGTCGCCTCCCAACCTAATCATCAATCCTTAGAGATAGGAAAACAATTAGTTGGCGCCCAACTAGTGGTCGAACTCCACTACCAACAATTAAAACAGCAGCACAGGAGCTGCAACAACCAACAACAGACAGCAGCGCGGGAGCTGCAAGTGTTAGAGTTTATTAAGAGAATTTTTTTGTGTTAGTTGAATCATGTAAGTGGATACTCTAGCCAACATTTTTTTAATCAAATACAGAAAGTGTTAAGTTTATTTTGTAAAAAATTAATTAGTACTAGTGAGTATTTTATATTGCAACAGAGACAATGTAAAAAATTTGTTTGTTTAATAATAATCAGAACAAAGTGAGAGTGACTGCGTTGAGAATTTTAGTTTACTTTGTGTTGTTTTCTGTACAGGAGTATCCAGAACCTAAAACACTGTTCGAGGTCAGATCATTTCTAGGCCTCGCAAGCTATTACAGATGTTTCATTAGGGACTTCGCCGCAATAGCAAGACCCATCTCGAACATATTGAAGGGTGAAAATGGAACAGTCAGTAAGCATAGGTCCAGAAATATAAAGGTTCAATTCTCTGAAGTGCCGCAAAGGTCGTTTCAGAAGTTGCGCGATATTTTGTCATCCGAGAATGTAATGCTCAGGTACCCCGATTTTAAGAAGCCATTCGATCTAACGACCGATGCTTCGGCTCACGGCATAGGTACAGTTCTGTCTCAAGAGGGTCGTCCTATAACAATGATTTTAAGAATAGTGATGGACAGCAAGGTTAACTATGCAACAAATGAGAGAGAGTTATTGGCCATCGTATGGTCACTTGCCAAGTTAAGGCAGTATTTGTATGGGGTGAAAGACATTAATATCTTCCCTGACCTTCAACCCTTGACCTTCGTAGTTTTGGAATCTAATCCAAATGCGAAGATCAAAAGGTGGAAATCGCGCATTGACGAGTCTAATGCACGTATCTTCTATAAACCTGACAAGAACAATCAGGTTGCGGATGCCTTGTCAAGACAGCAGCTCACCGCTGTACATGAGACAACAGACAAACCCTTGAACTGTTTTTAAAACCAAATAGTACTAGAAGAGGCGCGTTTTCCCTTAAAACGAAGATTTATTCTTTTTGGGAATAAGAAACGCTACTTGATCAGGTATATTTGCATCGAAGATGTAGTCTCACCCAAATGCGTAAATGCTCTCCACTGTAATTTACACACTCTTGCAATGATACAAGATGCATTGGTTCGAAGATATTCGGCCACAAAGTTCTGGCACTGCAAAAATCGCGTAGTGGACATATTTGCGTTTGGAGAAAGAAGGGAAATCCTCACAGACGAGCATAATATGAAAATATTAAGCAGGTACTCTCGGAGTACTACTTTCCAAAGATGGCAAAAATAGCCAATGAAATAGTACAAAATTGTAAAACATGTGCTAGGGCTAAATATGATAGACACCCCAAAAAACAAGAGACGACGATCCCTTCACATGTAGGAGAGATGTTACACATAGACATTTTCTCCCCTGTCAGGAAATACTTTCTCACTTCCATGGACAAGTTCTCTAAGTTTGCTATTGTCCAACCAGTCCCTTCAAGAACCATTGTAGATCTGAAGCAAGCCTTAATGCAACTAATGAATTTTTTCCAAAAGCCAGATCCATTTACTGTGACAATGAACCGTCATTGAATTCAGAGACCATCGCGACTATGCTAACAAACAACTATGGGGTCATTGTTAACATTGTTAGCCCAAAATTTTGGACCACTCAGATTTGAAATCAATTTGGCTAGAGGAACCCACCAACACTCCCATAGGAGATCTTATGTCCGTTGCGTCCGTAAAACTTCTTCAATCCATTAACACTATACATTTTGTAATCAAATTCCCAAAGATCAAAAAAAGCTAGCAGAAAACTATGATTTATCCAGTCGTCCACAAGAACTTCATATTGCGATTGTATGACAACGTCATAGCCGAATGTGATGGAGAAACCCACTCACTGCAGAGTTGCGCCGCTTCACCAGGAGCCACATTTTGTCGTCTAGCATTATAGAGTTCATGTGCCAAAGAGCTCCATGCAGGTGGCACGGCACACTGCGATAACCAGCCGCGCAACCTGGAGGTAATCACCCATGTAGATGACGGAATCATCATCGTCAGCCTGGAGAGGTGTACTTGCGATACGCCCTCGAGATGCAGGAGATCGCTATGCACCGGGCTATCCCTGAATCATGTTTTAAGTGTGCCATGATGGAACACCAATATAAGACGTGCCCGGAGAGGGCAGGAGCAACGGCCATTACTCTTCAAACGGTGAGTGTTGCCTTTATTTCAAATCAAAATCACAGTGAATTTAGTCAGACGTTTTCTTTGCTCGATTCGGGCAGCCCTAGGTCGTTCATCCGGGAGTCGGAGATCTCAAAATCCTGCCGAACTAGTGGCGCTCGACTCAACTCTCTCTAATTGTGCAAACAATTGGGTTAAACGCGGATTACGGCAACTCTCGGCGATCCACAACAGTCTCATTGTGATTTTCCTTGTGCTCCATATTGCCTAATTACAATGACTCCCCTTTCCAAACGTAGGTGTATAGCTATACAGCTTACGCAATCAACATACATAAAATTAATAAATACTTGCAAAGTTAATCCGGCGCTGCGAAAGTAATCAGCACTTCAAATTACCCAAAGCAAAGCAAGTGCAAACGTACAAGTGAAATCGAAGTAACGAAAACAAAACAACTCGCGATAAGCTGGTAGTTATTCTTCATACATATGCGTATACATATACGGAGATAGATTTTTGGAAAAGCAAATGCTTTTCTGAACATATGTATGTATAAATAAAATATAATATATTGTCAAATATCACCATTTATTAATAATAAATAAATGAAAATGCACGAATATCATTTAATGTATTTGTTATTGCTGCTTTGAAGTTTTGCTTCAAACTATTCATGGGTATAAACATGTAAGTGGAATGTTCAATAAGTACTGTTCAAATAGAAGTGCTAAAGCGTCATTGTGACTTGTGTTGTCTGCAACGAGACAGAAATTCCTATATATATATATATTGCTTAACAAAGAGGTCAGGGACGATGCATTGCACGCATTTATTTCAGGACTTCAGAAGTCGTTGAAGTAGGTTGTGTATCCGGCCCAACTCAAAGACTTACCGTCTGCCTTGGCTATAGCTAAGGAGGCAGAAGCCAGCATAGAGCGTAGCATGTTTCCAGCTGCATACGCAAAAGCTATGGAAGATAGAACCCAGGCAATTGAATATAGTATGAACCATATGAAACCTCATGAAAAACAGGGAAAGAATTTCGGGGTCGAAAATGCCCAAGACAAAAATCCCATTTTCAAAAAATAAAATAAGCAGCATAATAGTGTTAATCAGGCTTTTAGAGGGGAACAAGGCCAAACATCAGAGCCTATGGACATGGGATCTACTATGTCAAAATTCAAACAAACCACTTCTTTTGGAAATGTCCAAGGTGCCAACGTTCAAAATGAAGGAGCGAGTGCAAAATACTATACAACAGGCCACTACTAGCCAAGAGACAGAATACAATAACACTGCCACAGCCACAGTTGTTGAGGTTGATGAAGATAATGACTCCATAAGTGACAACGATTTGGTAAATTTTTTAGGGAACGCTCCCGGCTACCGTTCATTGAACGACAGCTGGCTAGGAGCAAACTAAAAATCCTAATCGACACAGGAGCTGCCAAAAACTACATTAAGCCCGTAAAGGAGCTAAGAAATGTAAGTCCGGTCAGCTCCCTTTTACAGATAGTTACATCCATGGTTTTAACAAAATCCACCAGAAGTGTTTAATAATTGAATTTAATTTTTGGTAAAACAGCTTCATTCTTTCGGCATTTTTGACCTCAAACGAGGCATTGCCATTCAATACGTCTGTAGTAGCTACAATCCGCACAGAAGACGACAAGCCGATATACTCAAAGCTACACCCACATCCAATGGGAGTCGCTGATTTCGTCAAAAAATAAATCAAAAACTTGCTAGAGAACAACATCATTAGGCCATTGAGTTCGCCCTACAACAACCCAACTTGGATTGTTGATAAAAAAGGTTGCGATGAGCAGGGTAACAAAAATAAGCGCATGGTAATCGATTTTAGGAAACTAAATGAGAAAACCATTGCCGACCAGTACCCAATGACTAACATCCCCATGATATTGGCAAATTTGGGCAGAGCCAAATATTTTACAACATTGGATCTGAAATCCGGATACCATCAAATATATTTGGCTTAACACGACCGTGAAAAGACCTCTTTCTCTGTAAACGGTGGGAAGTACGAGTTCTGTCGACTCCCATTCGGTTTGAAAAATGCGGGTAGCATATTTCAAAGAGCAAATGAAGATGTCTTGCGTGAACAAATTGGTAAAACTTGCTTTGTTTACGTAGATGATGTCAATATTTTTTCTGAAAACGAAAATGATCATGTTAAGCATATAGACTGGGTTCTAAAGAGCTTGTTAGATGCGAACATGTGAGTATCCGGAAAAAAACTCAACTTTTCAAGCAAAGCGTAGAATTCCTTGGGTATAGTATAGTAACCATGGGTGGCGGAAAAACTGATCCAAAAAAGGTAACAGCCATACAGGATTATCCAGAACCAAAAAGCTTATACGAGCTGAGGTCATTCCTGGGATTAGCCAGCTACACCGTTGCTTCATAAAAGACTTTACTGCAATTGCAAGACCTTTGACAAATTTGCTTAAAGGAGAAAATGGGTCCATAAGCAAACAAATGTCAAAGAAGACTCCCATTGAATTCGAAGATTCACAAATTGATGCGTTCGAGAGGCTGAGAAATTCTTAAGTATCCAGATTTCAAGAAGCCATTCGATCTGCAATGTGAAGTAGTATCCGATGCGGCAACAATCCACAGTGAGTTATCGGTAACTTACACGATAGAAGTTACGGAAACCCCTGTGGACGTTTTTAGAAACCAAATAGTTTTGGAAGAAGCCCAATTTGCTCAAAAAAAACTTTTATCCTGTTTGCCGAAAAAACACGCCATATAATACATTTTACCTGAAAAATCAATGTCTTGAACGAAGTAAAGAATTTTGACAGAAATTGTACCAAATTGCAAAATCTGTACCCGCTCCAAATATGACAGGCATCCTAAGAAACAGTTCCTCGGTGAGACGCCAGTTCTGTCACACTCTGGCGAAAGGTTGCACATTGATATTTTTTCAACCGACAAGAAGCAGTTCTTGACATGTGTTGATAAGTTCTCGAAAATTGCAATCGTGCAACCAATAGCTTCTCGTACTATAGCGGATGTAAAAGGACCAATCATACAAGCCATGAATTTTTTTCCAAAAACTAAGATCATTTACTGTTACAATGAAGCGTCATTTAGTTCAGAAACCATTACTTCACTGTTAAAGAACAACTATGGAATCGATGTTGTAATTGCACCCCCATTACACAGTAACGGTGTAACGGTCAAGTAGAACGGTTTCATAGTACATTGGCAGAAATTGCAAGGTGTCTTAAATTGGAAAAAAGATCGACGACACAGTCGAACTAATTCTACAAGCGACACGAGAATACAATAGATCGCTGCACTCAGTAACTGGCACGAAACCTATTGAAATAATTCACTCTTCTACTGATGAATTTAGGGAGGCCATCGCAAACAAGATCAAAAAAGTTCAACAAGCACAGTTTGTGCAAAGTATGTAACAGGCAGAAGGAGGCGTGGCAGACCCCATAAAGTATATATATTCTTGATCAGCATCACAAGTCGAGTCGATATAGCCATGTCCGTCTGTCCGTCTGTCTGTCTGTCTGTCTGTCCGTCTGTCCGTATGAACAAACAGATTTCAGAGATGGTAAGAGCTACAAGTTCGAGCTTGGTGTCAAACGATCAGATATTTAGTCAGTCAATACAAGAATCTTTTTTTTTTCGATGCCACGCCCCATTCGCCCACAATAAGCAAAAAACTGGACACACCTCGGAAAAAATCGGTGTTTTCGGCAAATGTCTCAGTAACTATGGCACCGAGGTTCCCCACGGGAGGTACGGGAGGTTCCTAGCGACAGCATAGTTGCATTGTCATTTAAAATTTTGGACTGCCACGCCCACTTTTCCCACATTTGATAAAAAAGTCATCAATCTTCAATGTCGTTTTTAGCGAACTTGTTCTTATCGTACAGTATTGTAGTTTATGGAGACTAACTATATTAAACTATCCTGAAAGGCGCATTATTGATATTTGAACGCAATATCAACCCATAGGTGCAAGCGAGATGGAAACACACAAGCACATGTTCGAACGTTTTCGCTGCCTGTGTGTCGGCAGCGCTGCCAGCGGTCGCTGGCCGCGCCGAATACTCACATACATACATATATGCATCATATATTGTCAAGCGTACATATGTATGTGTATTCGCATGCAAACAAACAGATGTGTATTTGATTATGCTTAGATTGTTTTTGTTTCAACATATTTTAATTCAAGTACTACGCATTGTAATATCTGGATACCGATTTTAATAATTTAATCGGGAACTAATGCAGAGAGTATTATACGGTCGGGCGTGCTCGACTGTACTTTTCTTTCTTGTTTTTCCTTGCAGGCTTATTTGTTCACTTCCATACATACAGACATTAGTAACCGCTCGGGTCACAGACTATTCACATTCCGATAACATTCCCATACTGAGTCAAAATTGATAGACTCAAACAATAGACAGGTAGTAATAAACTTTGAAACTCAAAAGCAAATAAACCAGCTTACAGATACTGTTAATCAAATAATAAAAGCCAAGAAAAATGACTTATTTGACACTCCACACTTATATGAGGCATTACTAGCCAGAAATAGAATGTTAATAACAGAAATTCAAAACTTAATGCTCACAATCACGCTTGCTAAAGCCAACATTATAAATCCAACAATTTTCGACCAAGACGATTTAAAGTCTGTGCTCATTGAACATCCCACAGAAGTCCCCATAGTAAGTTTAATAGAAGCATCTAATATTAAGGTCCTCCAGATCGCATCGATCTGCAAATTGGCCTCCCATGACACCTACGCCCGTGGATTACACGCAGGAAGCACGGTCCGTTGCTACACTCAGCCTAGCCACTTGAAACCTATCATGGTCATAGATGATGGTGGTAAATGAAAGCCCAGCGCGAATCAGCATCGATGACAGCCCCGAGATCGCAGTCAATAGCACCTTCCTCGTCACCTTTGAACGAGCAGCCTGCATAAATGGTTCTAAGTACGTAAATCGGCGTGAGATTCTAAACAGAACCCCGGGCATAGCAGCTTCACCATTGCTCAACATCATTAGGCATGAACCAATTCTGAGCATGCCGCTCCTACAGAGAATGAAGAACCACAACCTTCATATCATCAACAAACTTCAAGGGGAAGTAGCATCGCCCGGATCATTTAAAACTTAATTCATCACTGGAGCTGGTCTCCATCCTCCTCTGCCAGAGTCTGAGGAGAAAACGAGCTTCAAAAAAGATACAAGAGATCGTCAACAGCTATAAAATGAACAAGGACGGTCGTGGTTCTGAGGGGGAAGTAGTTAACGAGTGCCCCTCGCACTGAGTTGTTTAGACAAAACAACTGCACGCGCAAGTGCTGACTTTGCAGAAGCTCGGTTCAACGTTCGGATCGCAACGGTCAGCGGCGGTAACCTGATACTTTGCATGTGTCGCAAGAGCAGCGTTTTTAATTATGATGAGTCGATTTGCCCACAGAATTCTTGTATAAGTATACTTTGTAGCTTTTGATTGTTTTAGCCTTTAATTCTGTTTGTCAAATTACTTTGAGTTAGTTCTGTTCTTACAACGAAACGAAAAGCTCGTTCAATAAACTTAGCTCCAGCAACAAGCTGTAGAAGACTTTGAATTATTGATTCTATATCACTGTACCACAAGGCCAGTGATAAGAGAGACCAGTAATCTTTCCACCATAAACTTCCTAAATGATCATAGCCCTACGGAACACCTACATCTATCCCAACAGCGCTGGACATCATCTATAGATACCCAGCAACAACACCAAAAGGATAATTTGTATGCATTCGCAATTACAAGAAGACAAGAATATATTAGAGGTTATTTATTATTGTCTTCTTATAACTGCGACATGTACATGTATGGTTTATTAAATATAACTGCAATGGCTCGTTTAGTTCTGTTATCTGATTATCAGAGATAACAGAGATAACGCCAAGAGCGGCGCTAAGCCGAAGTGCGTAGCCAATGAAAAATCTCGAATGTTTTGTTCGAAATGTTTGTTTGTTTGTAGGGTGTAGGGCAGCATGTAATCCTACAGATTAATGACGTGGCAATAGAGATGGCTGAAAAATTCGTTCTTTATCTTATATGGGTCACTGGTCATGGTGATATAGAGAACAATTGCGCTGTAGACGAGCTCGCTAGGCTGGCTTAATCTCCCCTCTTGAAGATGATACATAACTAAAAAACAAAGAAAAATACAGTCGAGCACGCCCGACCGTACAATACTCTCTGCATTTGTTCCCGATTAAATTATTAATATCAGTATCCAGATATTACAATTTGTAGTACTTGCATTAAAACACGTTGAAAAAAAAAAACAATCTAAGCATAATCAAACATACATCTGTTTGTTTGTATGCGAATACACATACGTTTGACAATATATGATGCAAATATGTATGTATGGGTGTATTCGGCGCAGCCAGCTTCCGCGGGCAGCACTGCCGACACACAAGCAGCGAAAACGTTCGAACATGTGCTTGTGTGTTTCTATCTCGCTGGCACCAATGGGTTGATATTGCGCTTAATTATCAATTTTGTAACGCTTCTAGTTTTCTTGTTTATTGTCCGATTTTAATGCGCCTTTCAGGATAGTTTAATATAATTAGTCTCCACACGAATTATAAATAACAATACTGTACGATATAAACAAGTTCGCAAAAAACGGCATTGAAGTTTGAAAACTAATTTATCAATTGTAGAAAAGGGGGAGTGGCAGTCAAAATTTTTAAATGGCAATGCTACTATGCTGTCGCTAGAAACTTCCGCACCCAAATTGGTTTTCGTAAGTGCCATAGTTACTGAGATATTTGCCGAAAACACAAATATTTCACGAGGTGTGTCCAGTTTTTTGCTTATTGTGGGCGAATGGGGCGTGGCATCGAAAAAAAAAGATTCTTGTATTGACTGACTAAATATGTGATCGATTGACACCAAGCTCGAACTTGTAGCTCTTACCATCTCTGAAATCTGTTTGTTCACACGGACAGACGGACAGACAGACGAACATGACTATATCGACTCGGCTTGTGATGCTGATTAATAATATATGTACTTTATGGGGTCTGCCACGCCTCCTTCTGCCTGTTACATACTTTTGCACAAACCCAATATACTCTTGCAGAGAGTATAAAAACATATTATGCGATGATGCGTGCAGATCACTAATATCTGTCACCAAGACCGTGAAAACGTGAAAGACCAAGAAAACGTGACAAGTAGGCTAAACGATTGGTTTGCAACTAATCCATCGTTTCTCTCTATCCGCCATCCCTTGCTGCTCACACGAATAGGATGATAGGAAGATGAGATGAAGCGAAAATTGACTCCATCCGCTGTCCAAATGGTATTTTGTATCTGCCAATAATTTATGCAGTGGCTGATGAAAAAGCCAATAGGTAAGCACGACTTAGTAGTCCCTGCTCATGGATTTCGGAGCGAGAAAAAATGTATATAGCGCTATATCTCCTAATGCAATAGGTCCATGTAGCAAGTAGACGGCAGTAATGCATGCGTTATATAAATGCAAGCGTATAAGCGTACCAAAAGCGGCCAATCTTAATTGGCACAAAATTTCACTACTTTAATATTTGTTTTTATCGTTTCTTTTATTTTTTTTTCCTTGTCGATTTTGAATTTTTACAGACTTGCACTAGACACTATTAATTAATTTCTGTAATGCAGATTACGTCTGCCTTGGACAACTGATTCTAACGAAAGAACGCTGAATTAGCCAGAGATATACATGAAGCCTCAGAACAGTCGCCATACTGCTAAAGTTGCGTTTGAGACTTGACCCGTTGAAATCAACGATCTCCCCCGCTTTTTTGGTAAACGGTTTCAGTTTAAAGGGAACCAGCATTTGAGTGAATGTTAGCAAAAAAATCCAGAAAGAAAAGTACAGTCGAGCACGCCCAACGGTATAATACTCTCTGCATTTGTTCCCGATTAAATTATTAAAATCGGTATCCAGATATTTTTTTTTTATTTTATTCAGATAAAGAGATTATCAGCTGTGCCGGTCGTGTTTTTTTGCGCTCTGTCTATTTTAATTATTTCCGCCTTAATTTGTGTATTTTAAATTTCAAATTGTTGAAAATTTAATTTGTGCTAAGTATTCCCAAAATCTGGTTTGTGTTTCTGTTTCTCGTTAACATTTGTTTTTGCATTCTTGCGAATTCTGTTTTCGAGCTTATTTGTTTACATCTAAGGTATTTTGTGTACTCTTATTTTTTTCTCCTTGTCACTCTATTTGCTGAGTTATTTTTGAGTGAAATGGCATGCTGCAAAAACAATTGCAATTATGGTCCATCTCGTGACAGTGACCAACCAAATTATGTGCACTGTTGGTTGTGTGACAACATTATGCATATAAAATGTGCTGGTCTTACTGGGCGTGAATTCGAAAAATTCATATCCTCAGCCAAAGTAGGCAGTGGTGGATTACGATGGTCATGTCCAGTTTGTATTGAGCTGCAATGTGATTTTTCACGTATGTATAATACTGTGAAAAAAACAATTTCTTAAGTTGCGCTCACTTGCTAAGAAGCTAAACACTGATTTTGATATTAGTGCGGACTTGCTTAGCAATTAAAAGTTTGAGACCCCACCTGATCCCACCTGTTCTCAGCAACAACTTACTCCTCACCTCACCTCTGCATAATGGGCCTCCCCTTTTATCCTTTTCTCCCTCTCCCAGTAACTCTTCACCCCCTCCTTCCCATATTCTTCCTGTAACATCTCCTGTACCTGATCAACCCACATGTGCCAATGTTGCTTTCCCGGCACTGCCTGTCCCCCCTGTAACCGATCCATCACCCATTACAATAAAATCAGTGGCTGTTAATGGAGTTGCGGCTAAGAGTAAAAACTTTAAAAGTCCCCCTAACCGACGTAATAGTCGATCTACTGTCACCCCCGCAGTCGCCCCTTCACCGACTAATATAAATGTGGTACCTGGCATTACCCCTAATGTTGCAAATGTTGCAACTCCCATAATTGTTCAGCCTCCTCTGCTTACCGTCGTGGCTCCACGCAAGCATATATTTATATCTAGGCTTTCCGCAGACACGACTATCGAGTCTGTGGCTGCATTTATCGCTTCCAAAACTCCTGGCAGCGTTAGTATATCTAAATTTAATTTCGCTGAGCCTAGAGAGATCTCCTCATTTAAGATTGGTATATCCCCTGAAATGTTTCCTGCCATATGTGATCCAAAGTTTTGGCCTCCTCATATGATTGTTCACGAGTTTAAACAGAAGATTAGAACTCATGCAACTCCTATCTCCTTTCCGACTAGTGGCCCATCTCAATCGGCCCCAGCAATAGTCTCAAAAAACTAGACTCTGACCAACTTTTCATTCTATATCAGAATGTAAGGGGTTTGGGGTCTAAATTAAAACAATTACATAAGAATAGTTTCTCTTTTGATTCTGATATTGTTGCATTTTCAGAGACTTGGCTTAACTCTAGTATAGCTGATAATGAAATAATGTCATCAAAATATAATATATTTAGACGCGATCGTCCTAATCGACGTGGTGGTGGAGTCCTTATTTCAGTGAAATCCAGCCTTAATGCTGAAATAATAGATGTTTCACCACTAGATGAAATTGAAACTGTTGCCGTTAAGGTTTCTTTTTCGTCATTTGCGCTTTATGTTACTTGTTCCTATATTCCTCCATCGTCTGAAATGTCGATTTATTTGCATCATTTCAATTTCATTAAAGAAACACTTAGTCACATTCGTGATCAAGATTTCTTTGTGACACTTGGTGATTTTAACTTGCCAAACGTTTCCTGGACGTGTTCTGACAAGTTTAATTACATTCCCACACCTAATAATGACTTTTTAGATGGTTTGATTGATCTTCCTCTTTTTCAAGTCAATCATATATATAATCGTCTAAACAGAATGCTGGATCTCATCTTTGTAAATGATTCATCCAGTGCCGTTGTCACTAGATCTTCTCCTGTAGTTGTACCTGAAGATTCTTTTCATCCCACTCTTGGACTATCCTTGACTATTCCTAACTTAACCCATTTAGCTCCTTCTTTCTCTTCCAAGTCGCGCCGTTGCTTCCGCAAAGGAAATTATCCCTTGCTAAATCAACTGATTCTTGCTACCGACTGGTCTATACTATACAGCACGAATGATATTAACATAGCTGTAGAGTATTTTTACAACATTTTAAACTCAATCTTTGATGTCTGCATTCCATTTTGTGTTGTAAAGTCCGTTTCACGTAAACCACCTTGGTTTTCACCAAGACTATCCAACTTAAAAAACAAAAAATCTAAATATTTTAAAAAGTTTAAGCAGACAGGTTCTATCTTAGACTTTTTAAATTATTCTAAATTAAAAGCTGCCTTTACCCTTCTCAATTCTCAATGCTATGAAAGTTATCTCGTTCGCTGCAAGAATCAATTTGCGCGTGATCCTAAACAATTCTTTAATTTTGTTAATTCTAAACGTTAATCTAGTACCTTACCCAATTCCTTCTTTTTCAATTCCTGTAAAGTAATCGATGATTCGGCTGCCTCCGATCTCTTTGCTACCTTTTTTCAATCAACATACACCTCCAGTTTGCCTACTAACTTCTCTTACCCCTATAATCTCCCATCCACTAACTCTGTTTTCTTACCTCACATTACTGATAGTTGCATGCTTTCCTCAATTAACACCCTAAAGTCTTCCTTCTCTCCTGGGCCTGACAACATTCCAAGTTGTGTGCTCAAGGAGTGCTGTTTTTCCATAATAAAACCTCTCCTAATTCTTTTTAAACTTTCTTTAGAATCCTCTGTTTTTCCTAATTTATGGAAAGAATCTTACATTATCCCACTGCATAAAAAAGGATGTAAGTCGGATATATCGAACTACAGGGGAATTGCGAAGTTGTCCGCAATCCCTAAGCTCTTCGAAAAGATAATTACTTTGACGCTGCAACATCTCTGCAGGTCAATTATCTCCCCTGCCCAACACGGATTCGTTAAGAGTCGGTCGACTTCGACCAATCTATTGGAATTTACCTCTTTTATAAATGAGGCATTCCTTAATAGAATGCAAACTGATGTCATTTATACCGACTTTAGTAAAGCATTTGACTCTGTGAATCATAACGTCCTTTTACAAAAACTTAGTATTTTAGGCTTCCCACCTTCCATTCTTCTGTGGATATCTTCATATCTAACAGGTAGGACCCAAAGGGTTATGCTTAGATCAGCCATCTCTAAATCTGTTTTTGTCACTTCTGGAGTTCCCCAGGGTAGTCACCTAGGACCTTTACTCTGTAATCTTTTTATAAACGACCTTCCCTGTTCGCTATCCCATTGTCGCATACTTATGTATGCAGATGATGTGAAATTATTATTATCTTATAAGAACCCTTCGGATCATGCGTTATTACAAGATGATTTAAACACAATGTATAACTGGTGCATAACAAATCACTTGCACCTCAATTTCTCTAAATGCCTGTTTATGACTTTTAACAGGGTTACTCCTTACATAGCCAATTACTATATCGACAATGTACCCGTAAAACGCATACTATTAGTTGAAGATCTTGGTGTTCTCTTTGATAATAAATTAAGTTTCACACATCATATCTCCACAATTGTTAATAAAGCCAAGGGCACTCTTGGATTTATTAAACGCTGGTCTAAGGAATTTAATGATCCCTTCGTCACTAAACTTCTTTATACATCCCTTGTCCGGCCCATTCTTGAATATTGTTCATGTGTCTGGTCTCCTCAACATGCACATACTCCAGATTTAATTGAGTCGGTGCAAAAGCAGTTTTTACTCTTTGCACTTCGCGGACTCAATTGGGACCCTAACCTTCGTCTTCCATCCTACACCAACAGGCTCTTTCTCCTCTATCTTCCGTCCCTTATTAATCGCAGGAGAGTTCTTGGAGTTATTTTTATACTCTCTGCAAGAGTATATTGGGTTTGTGCAAAGTATGTAACAGGCAGAAGGAGGCGTGGCAGACCCCATAAAGTATATATATTCTTGATCAGCATCACAAGCCGAGTCGATATAGCCATGTCCGTCTGTCCGTCTGTCCGTCCGTCCGTCTGTCCGTCTGTCTGTCCGTCTGTCTGTCCGTATGAACAAACAGATTTCAGAGATGGTAAGAGCTACAAGTTCGAGCTTGGTGTCAAACGATCAGATATTTAGTCAGTCAATACAAGAATCTTTTTTTTTTTTCGATGCCACGCCCCATTCGCCCACAAAAAGCAAAAAACTGGACACACCTCGGTAAACATTGGTGTTTTCGGCAAATATCTCAGTAACTATGGCACCTAGGATCACCAATTCTGGTACGGGAGTTCCTAGCGACAGCATAGTTGCATTGCCATCTATAAATTTGGACTGCCACGCCCCCTTTTCCCACTTTTGATAAAATAGTTTTCCAACTGCAATGCCTTTTTTAGCGTTTTTTTTCGTTTGGTTATTTATATTTCGTGTGGAGACTAACTATATTAAACTATCCTGAAAGGCGCATTAAAATCGGACTATAAACAAGAAAACTAGAAGCGTTATAATATTGTTAATTGAACGCAATATCAACCCATTGGTGCAAGCGAGATAGAAACACACAAGCACATGTTCGAACGTTTTCGCTGCCTGTGTGGCGGCAGCGCTGCCTTCGGACGCTGGCCGCGCCGAATGCACACATACATATTTGCATCATATACACATTGTTAAACGTATGTGTATTCGAATACAAACAAACAGATGTGTGTTTGATTATGCTTAGATTGTATTTGTTTCAACGTGTTTTAATGCAAGTAATTCACATTGTAATATCTCGATACCGATTTTAATAATTTAATCGGGACAAATGCAGAGAGTATTATACGGTCGGGCGAGCTCGACTGTACTTTTCTTTCTTGTTCTTCATAAACTTATAATTGGCTCCCCATCCCTCTTAGAACGTCTTAATTTTAACATTCCAGCCAGGGCAACCAGGTACTACATCCCTTTATTTCTTCCTACATGCACTACTGACTACACTTTGCACAATCGTTTTCGGGTACTATGCGCTAATTATAATCATTTCTGTAGAATAATTGATACATCTCTCTCTCTTTTCCAACTTAAAGCTTCACTTTTCAGCCAACTCCGTTAAATCTCTGATTTCCATGGGCAGTATGTTTTGGAATCCCTTCCATTCATGCGTCCCTTTAAATCAGAGATCTTTCGTGTTAGTTTTGGCACACATTTTTATTGATCTGGTTGGGTTTTTCTGGGTTTTCCCAATCCTCGCAGCATATGTTGAATCAATTTCAATACTTTTTATCCCCAGATTAACTATTAACTATTAATTAATTTATCAATCTAAACTACTAAATTTTTTTTAAGCCTTTTCAGTTTAAAATAAAATTTTTTTCTTTTTATATTTTTACCTTGTAAAAATTATTAATATTAATTTTAATTATATTTATAAACTTATTTTTGCTTAATACTCACGACTGTTATTAGTCTGCGTTAATAAATAAAAATAAACAAGAAAGAAAAGTACAGTCGAGCACGCCCGACTATATAATACTCTCTGCACTTTTCCCGATTAAATGATTAAAATCGTATGTGTAGCACTTGCATTGAAATAAGTTGAAACAAAAACAATCTAAGCATAATCAAACACACATACATCTGTTTGTTTGCAT
This sequence comes from Drosophila arawakana, assembly GCA_018151165.1. NCBI lineage: Eukaryota > Metazoa > Arthropoda > Insecta > Diptera > Drosophilidae > Drosophila > Drosophila arawakana. Next base: position 720,950 of record JAECWX010000336.1, on the reverse strand, counting down.
GCGAATACACATACATATGTACGTTTGACAATGCTGCATATATGCTTGTATGTGTGTATTCGGCGCAGCCAGCTTCAGCGGCCAGCGCTGCCGCCACACAAGCAGCGAAAACGTTCGAAGATGTGCTTGTGTGTTTCTATCTCGCTTGCACCAATGGGTTGATATTGCGTTCAATTATCAATATTGTAACGCTTCTAGTTTTCTTGTTTATTGTCCGATTTTAATGCGCCTTTCAGGATAGTTTAATATAGTTAGTCTCCACACGAATTATACACTACAATACTGTACGATAAGAACAAGTTCGCAAAAAACGGCATTTGAAGTTTTTTCAAGTGTGGGGAAAGGGGGCGTGGCAGTCCAAAATTTTAAATGGCAATGCAACTATGCTGTCGCTAAGAACCTCCGTACCCAAATTGGTGATCCTAGGTGCCATAGTTACTGAGATATTTGCGGAAAACATCGATTTTTCACGAGGTGTGTCCAGTTTTTTGCTTATTGTGGGCGAATGGGGCGTGGCATCGAAAAAAAAAAGATTCTTGTATTGACTGACTAAATATCTGATCGTTTGACACCAAGCTCGAACTTGTAGCTCTTACCATCTCTGAAATCTGTTTGTTCATACGGACGGACAGACAGACAGACAGACAGACAGACAGACGGACAGACGGACATGGCTATATCGACTCGGCTTGTGATGCTGATCAAGAATATATATACTTTATGGGGTCTGCCACGCCTCCTTCTGCCTGTTACATACTTTTGCACAAACCCAATATACTCTTGCAGAGAGTATAAAAATAAATAAATATCGTACATATTGCATCGTTCATTTTACATTTTCTTTTAGTCTTTAAACATAATTGAAGATTATTAAAGCTATTTTCATTGCATAAAGTATCTCTTTAAGAACATAAATAAAAACAAGAAAGAATGCTATAGTCGCATCGCGACTTTAGGATACCCGTTACTCAGTTTCAATTTGTTATTAACAATGGTGATGGATATAATAACTTGGCAAACACAGAACATTTTCATACAAATTCATGTTTAGAGCATATTTTTGACCGATCGTTCCTATGGGAGCTATACGATATAGTAGTCGGATTTGGATCAAACTTGGTCAGTATATATATATTAATGGCAGATGTATTCTGTGTGAGTTTGATTAATATAGCTTAGGTAACACAAAAGTTATCCATACTAATTCATATTTGGAGCGTATTTTTGACCGATCGGCCCTATGGGAGCTATACGATATAGTTGTCCGATTTGGATCAAACTTAATCATTACATGTACTTCATAGACATGTACTTTCCCTGTAATTTTGGTTCAGATAGCATAGCAAATAATACTATACTATACTATAATACTATACTAAAACATTCGAATTGTACCTGTACATTTACCTTTATATGCAAATAAAACGCCCTACAGTGGGCGTGTCAAAAAACAAAAACAAACTTGTGCTGCTTGGGTATTGTACCTTTCAACCCTATCATCTTTCTAGCTATTATAGTCTCTGAGATCCTTTTGTTCATACAGACGGACGGACGGACAGACGGACATGGCTATATCGACTCGTCTATTGATGCTGATCAAGAATATATATACTTTATGGGGTCTGCCACGCCTCCTTCTGCCTGTTACATATATTCCAGCGATTACAATATACCCTTTTACTCTACGAGTAACGGGTTTTAAAAACAAGAAAGTATGATGGAAAAAATGTCGCGTTCCACCAGTCACGTGCGAACCTGATTAAAACTGAGTTAAAAAACAAGAAAGAATGCTATAGTCGCCTCGCGACTTTAGGATACCCGTGACACAGTTTCAATTTGTTATTAAGAATGGTGATGGAAAACACAGAACATTTTCATTCATGTTTAGAGCATATTTTCGACCGATCGTTCCTATGGGAGCTATACGATATAGTTGTCCGAATCGGATCAAACTTGGTCAGTATATATATATTATTGGCAGATGTATTCTGTGTGAGTTTGGTAAATATAGCTCAGTTAACGCAAAAGTTTTTCATACTTATTCATATTTGGAGCGTATTTTTGACCGATCGGCCCTATGGGAGCTATACGATATAGCTGTCCGATATGGATCAAACTTGGTCAGTACATGTACATCCTAGATATGTACATTCCGTGTAAATTTGGTTCAGATAGCATAGCTAACAAAAAAGTTTTCTGTACTAAAACATTCTACGTTTACCTGTACATTTACCTTTATATGCAAATAAAACGCCCTAAAGTGGGCGTGTCAAAAAACAAAAAAAAACTTGTACTGCTTGGGTATTGTACCTTTCATTGCGACCACTATCATTTTTCTAGCTCTTATAGTCTCTGAGATCCTTTTGTTCATACAGACGGACGGACGGACAGACGGACAGACGGACATGGCTATATCGACTCGGCTATTGATGCTAATCAAGAATATATATACTTTATGGGGTCTGCCACGCCTCCTTCTGCCTGTTACATACTTTTGCACAACCCCAATATACTCTTGCAGAGAGTATAAAAATGTACCAGTCCAATCTGAAAGCGGTCTTATGACCACTGTCCTTGTTTCCGGGTTTAAGAACATACTTTCCACCAATTGATCCTATGGCGACTATACGATATGATGATGTATTTGTTGTTGGCAAATGTTTATTGTGGGGGACTAAATGTTCATTACACTCTCTGCAAGAGTATATTGGGTTTGTGCAAAAGTATGTAACAGGCAGAAGGAGGCGTGGCAGACCCCATAAAGTATATATATTCTTGATCAGCATCACAAGCCGAGTCGATATAGCCATGTCCGTCTGTCTGTCCGTCTGACCGTCTGTCCGTATGAACAAACAGATTTCCGAGATGGTAAGACCTACAAGTTCGAGCTTGGTGTCAAACGATCACATATTTAGTCAGTCAATACAAGAATTTTTTTTTTCGATGCCACGCCCCATTTGCCCACAATAAGCAAAAAACTGGACACACCTCGGAAAAAATTGGTGTTTTCGGCAAATATCTCTGTAACTATGGCACCTAGGATCACCAATTCTGGTACCGGAGTTCCTAGCGACAGCATAGTTGCGTTGCCATTCAAAATTTTGGACTGCCACGCCCACTTTTCCCACATTTGATAAAAAACTCTGGATCCTTCAATGCCGTTTTTGGCGAACTTTTTCGTATCGTACAGTATTGTAATTATATAATTCGTGTGGAGACTAACTATATTAAACTATACTGAAAGGCGCATTAAAATCGGACTATAAACAAGAAAACTAGAAGCGTTACAATATTGATAATTGAACGCAATACCAACCCATAGGTGCAAGCGAGATAGAAACACACAAGCACATGTTCGAACGTTTTCGCTGCCTGTGTGTTGGCAGCGCTGCCCGCGGTCGCTGGCTGCGCCGAATACACACATACATACATACATACATATTTTCCTCATATATGTACATATTGTCAAACGTATGTGTATTCGCATGCATACAAACACATGTGTGTTTGATTATGCTTAGATTGTTTTTGTTTCAACGTGTTTTAATGCAAGTAATTCACATTAATCAGGACAAATGCGGAGAGTATTATACGGTCGGGCGCGCTCGACTGTACTTTTCTTTCTTGTTTTACTTTAACTTGAACTTAATTTATGACCTTTTCCTGCTTAGAGCTTCGAGCTGCTTTTGTTCAAATTAACAGACAGACAGTATTTAGCAAACACTTAATATAGTCGGAGATTTCCGTTTTCCCTGTTAAATATTTTAACCGATATTAAAAATAAAATTTTTAGATTTCAAGTAGTTAATAATTGTAACATTTCTTTTTAAACCAATACTATTGTTATATTTTATGTAAAACAAGCACATATGTTACTATATAAAATCAATAAAAAAGCATTATTTGTAAAACAATTATTTTATCCGATCGCCTTAAAGTCACTTGCCGAATTGCGGCCTAAAACGATGGATACGCGTCCAGGAGGGTCATGTGTTCTTTGCGATCGAACGCAATTACTACTAATTATAAGTCCAATTTGTACACTTCAATATTTGTGGACTGTCTCATTGAAAAGCGTTTTATGGCAATAACATAATACTTAGAGCTCCTTTACTCATGTTGATTATTGGGTCTTAAAATTGCTCTTTAGTCCACTGGCTACGTGGTGTCCAAATATCGCGTGTCGACTATAGCGTTCTTTCATGTTATAATTTTTTTTTTCACAGGTCTATGGTGATTTCATATCGCTTGCCTCAACGTTATTATTACTATACTGTTTGCAAGAGTATACTTAGTTTGTGCAAAAGTATGTAAACAGCAGAAGAAGGCCCGGCAGACTCCATAAAGTATATATATTCTTGTTCAGCATCGCAAGCCGAGTCGATATATCCATGTCCATATGTGTGTCCGTATGAACAAACTGATTTCAGTGATAGTAAGAGCTACAAGTTCGATCTTGGTCTCAATCGAGTGCATATTTAGTCAGTCAAAAAAAATTATATTTTTTTTGATGCCACGCCCCATATGCCCCCAATGACGTAAAACCTGGACACACTTCATAAAAAATTTATGTTTTCGGCGAAAATGTCAGTAACTATGGTACTTAGAAACGCCAATTTTGGTACGAAGGTTCCTAGCGACTGCATAAATGCAATGCTATTTAAAGTTTTGGGCTGCCAAGCCCACTTTTCCCACAATTAATAAAATAATTTTCAAATTTCAATGCCAGTGAGACAGAAACATACAAGCACATGTTTGATCGTGTGTCTGGAGCGCTGGCTGCGCTGAATACACACATACATACATATAATGTCAAACGTATGTGTATTTGCAAACAAAGAAACAAATGTAAGTTTGATTATACTTGTTTTTTTTTTTTTTATACTCTCTGCAAGAGTATATTGTGTTTGTGCAAAAGTATGTAACAGGCAGAAGGAGGCGTGGCAGACCCCATAAAGTATATATATTCTTGATCAGCATCACAAGCCGAGTCGATATAGCCATGTCCGTCTGTCTGTCCGTCTGTCCGTATGAACAAACAGATTTCAGAGATGGTAAGAGCTACAAGTTCGAGTTTGGTGTCAAACGATCACATATTTAGTCAGTCAATACAAGAATCTTTTTTTTTTTCGATGCCACGCCCCATTCGCGCACAATAAGCAAAAAACTGGACACACCTCGGAAAAAATTGGTGTTTTCGGCAAATATCTCAGTAACTATGGCACCTAGGATCACCAATTTTGGAACGGGAGGTTCGTAGCGACGGCATAGTTGCATTGCCATTCAAAATTTTGGACTGCCACGCCCACTTTTCCCACACTTGAAAAAACTTTAAATGCCGTTTTTGGCGAACTTGTTCGTATCGTACAGTATTGTAATTATATAATTCGTGTGGAGACTAACTATATTAAACTATACTGAAAGGCGCATTAAAATCGGACTATAAACAAGAAAACTAGAAGCGTTACAATATTGATAATTGAACGCAATATCAACCCATAGGTGCAAGCGAGATAGAAACACACAAGCACATTTTCGAACGTTTTCGCTGCTTGTGTGGCGGCAGCGCTGCCCGCTGAATCTGGCTGCGCCGAATACACACATACATGCATATATGCAGCATATATTGTCAAACGCACATATGTATGTGTATTCGCAGGCAAACAAACTGATGTATGTTTGATTATGCTTAGATTGTTTTTGTTTCAACGTGTTTTAATGCAAGTAATTCACATTATAATATCTCGATACCGATTTTAATAATTTAATCGGGACAAATGCAGAGAGTATTATATAGTCGGGCGGTCTCGACTGTACTTTTCTTTCTTGTTATCATACAGTATTGTTATTTGAAAGTCGTTTGGAGACAAATCATATCAACATATCCCACTATAATCCAACATTACAACATTTATATTTATTTGCATGATACATGCATGCATGATACACAAGCGATACAGAAACATATATTTATATGTATTTAATAATATGTATGTATAATCACCGGGAATGAGAAGCAGAGCGTATTACACGGTCGGGCGTGCTTGACTGTACTTTCCTCTCTTGTTAATATTAAAGTTAATTTTATATTCTCTAACGGCTTATATCTTTATTTTCGACAGCGCGTATACAGTATAAAATTAAGTCCCGTATATATAGCGGGATTAGATTTGTGAAGTCACTTAGTATCATGTACAATCCAGTATCAAATGTAAATACGAGTTTTCGCATGCCATTTCAGTGTATTTGGTTAAAACTTAATGGCTCTTGGCCACTCGAAACTTATCCTGTAAAATTAACGTGTCGCAAGTTAACCAAATTACATATCTTAAACTTAGCTTACACTTTTTGGTCGTGGTATGTCATTGTCTCAGTAGGTATTACAATCTATTTTCAGACGTCATTTTTGTATAATCACCTTGGAGATATTATTATGCTTACGGAAAATTGCTGTACAACTTTGATGGGAGTATTGAATTTTATTCGATTACTACATTTACGTTTTAATCAAAAGATGTTCCGAAACATTATTCAGCAATTTGTTAGCGATATTTGGATATCAGAGTAAGTAAATAAATTGACATCAATTAAACTGTATTTAAAAGCAAGAAAGAATGCTATAGTTGCATCGCGACTGTAGGATACCCGTTACTTAGTTTTCATACAAATTCATGTTTAGAGCATATTTTCGACCGATCGTTCCTATGGAAGCTATCCGATATAGTTGTCCGATTTGGGTCAAACTTGGTCAGTATATATATATATATTATTGGCAGATGTATTCTGTGTGAGTTTGATTAATATATCTTAGTTAACGCAAAAGATTTCCATACTAACTCATATTTAGAGCATATTTTCGACCGATCGGCCCTATGGGAGCTATACGATATAGTTGTCCGATTTGGATCAAACTATGTCAGTATATATATATTATTGGCAGATGTATTCTGTGTGAGTTTGATTAATATAGCTTAGGTAACGCAAAAGTTTTCCATACATATGGATCAAACTTGGTCAGTATATATATATTATTGGCAGATGTATTCTGTGTGAGTTTTGTTAATCTAGCCTAGTTAACGTATTCATATTAAGAGCGTATTTTTGACCGATCGGCCCTATGGGAGCTATACGATATAGTTGTCCGATTGGGATCAAACCTGGTCAGTACATGTACTTCCTAGACATGTACTTTCCGTTTGGTTCAGATAGCATAACTAACAAAAAAGTTTTCTATACTACAACATTCAACGTTTACCTGTACGCCCTAAAGTGGGAGTGTCAAAAAACAAGAACATACTTGTACTGCTTGGGTATTGTACCTTTCATTTACGACCACTATAATTTTTCTAGCTCGTTACTCGTAGAGTAAAAGGGTATATTGTAATCGTTGGAATGTATGTAACAGGGAGAAGGAGGCGTGGCAGACCCCATAAAGTATATATATTCTTGATCAGCATCAATAGCCGAGTCGATATAGTCATGTCCGTCTGTCCGTCCGTCCGTCTGTATGAACAAAAGGATTTCAGAGACTATAAGCTAGAAAGATGAAACGGGTCGCAAATGAAAGGTACAATACCCAAGCAGTACAAGTTTATTTTTGTTTTTTGACACGCCCACTTTAAGGCGTTTTACTAAGCTGAATAATTCAAACTCACACAGAATACATATGCCAATTAATATATATAAGTTAACTGTGAGCTCCCAGCGACCCCAAAACGGAAAGAGTACTCTCACAATGTTGGGATCGCAGCGACTGAATCAGCAGTTACGCCAGTCAGCAAGAATATCCAAGACTCGGGTGTCAAGTGCGGCTACGCCACCGATTCGTGGAGTAAAGTCGACGTTTTGCAACATTCTTGCATAACATCCGCGGAGTAACATAACACTCTGCACGAGGCGCTAACGCTGCACTTTGCCGGTGCGGCTGCCAACAACAGCGGCGGCAGCGACACCGTGGCCAGCAACAATGTGGCTAACGACAGCGACAGCGCTGCCGACGGCAGCGGCGGTGTCGCCGATGACCATAGCTTAGTGTTTAAGATTTTATGCTTTGTAGATTTAGTTTGTAGTCATTCATATTGAACGGCGGTCGCCTTTAATAAATACTTTGCAAATCTCATCAGTACTCGTGGTCTTAATCAATTCGAAACGAGTGACTACATTTAAAATATAATTGGCGCCCAACTACGGATCTCCGATTACCCAAGTGGCAAACGGTTCTCGCGTCGCGAAACCGGCAGTTATTAAAAATAAAAAAAACACAAACTAAAAGAAATTGCAAGTGAAGTGCAAAAAAAAAAGCGGCTGGCTGTTTAAAAACTAATAAAAAAAAAACAACAACAAGAACCAAGTTCACCAGATCCGCAGGAGCTCTCTGGGCAGCGGCGAAGGTTAAAAAAATAACAAGTCCAAGTTCACCAGATCCGCAGGAGCTCTCTGGGCAGCGGTGACGAAAAACATAAGGAGGACAACTACCAGGACGGACAAAAATAGTATCATGTAAGTGAATTTCTTCTAGGGAAAGACCAAAAGATCAGATTAAAACAAAAGAAAAGATAGATAAAATTAAACGAATTGCGTGTGTAAAGTTTGTTTTATTGTCTCCGCTCGCGTTGCATGTTTAATTGTGTCTCTACTCGCGTTATGCCCCGTGGCGACTGACAGTGTGTCAACTTATGAGTTATAGAAGAAATAGTAACGACAGTGACGACAGTGTACTTTCCGGTCTGCTCCAAAAATTCGGTCGAACGCAGGCTATTAGTACAGACATGGACGAGGACCAGTTACGAGCACTTATCCAGACTGCTTTATCAGTCCAGGCAGCAGAATATGTTAGGAGAGAGGCAGACCTCAAAACCGAATTTAAACGGCAAATTGACGAACTATCAGGGCGTATAGGTAGAGCAACTATTTCTGTACCAGTGATAAAGGTGTACGAAGACGCACAAATCATCCCGGGTATTCGCTGTGATGAGCCTTTAGACGCGATGAAAAGTTTGCCGGAATTCACCGGCTCCCTAGACGCCTACGTCGCTTGGCGACAAGCAGCGCACAATTCATACAAAATTTTCAAAAACTATGACGGGAGCTCACGACACTACCAAGCCATGGTCATTCTGAGGAATAAGATAAGGGGCTCGGCCGATGCCGTTCTCGCGTCATTCAATACAGCACTCAACTTCGAGGCTATCATCGCGCGACTTGATTTTACCTACGCTGATAAGAAACCCATTCACATTATAGAGCAGGAGATGGGTACCCTTAGACAGGGCAGCATGTCCACTCTAGAGTACTACGATGAGGTCGAGAAAAAGCTCACCTTACTAACTAACAAAGCGAACATGACGTACGACCATAATCTGGCCAGGGGGATTTGCGAGAAGTTTAGAGGCGATGCCTTAAGAGTCTTTATCTCCGGACTAAGACGCAACTTGACGGACGTGTTGTTTGCAGCGCACCCGCCTGATTTGCCATCCGCTTTGGCTTTGGCTCAGGAGGTGGAGGCAAACCACGATCGGTACAACTTTGCCACAAACTTCGCCAGAGGATTAGAAGAAAGGTCTAATAAAGGCGAGATGAGGAATCAAAGTCGTCAGAATCCCAACCAGCAAGAGCAGAGACCTAACGCTCAAGCTGGACAAGGGAAGAGCCCCGCCTTTAAGAAGCAAAGGGGTCAGAGAAACTCTGAGGCTGCTCAGGTTGCGGCCACTACTAATAATAACAGATCAGAACCAATGGACGTTGATCCATCAATGTCAAAATATAGGCAGCAGACCGCCTATCAGAAATCTCAGGAGTCCGCAAGAGTTAACCCACAACAGGGACAGACGAACAAGCGATCGAATACGTCCGATCGTATGACGGGCCAGAGACGCCAGAGGATAGATCACATCTCTACCAATGGTGCAGACAAGGAAGGTTCATATAACGGGGTGGCTAGCAAAGAAGTCGAGGAAATAGATACTGACAGCGAGTGTGAGGGAGACAGCCTCAACTTTCTAGATAGCGGCCTGAATTTTTTAGGGCGAAGTCCCTGCTGCCGTACTTACGGCGACGAATAGCAGGGAGAAACGTTAGGTTGTTAATTGACACGGGTGCATCAAAAAATTACATCAAGCCGCTAACGCAGCTGAATGGTGTAGTCCCGGTCGAGACGAAGTTTGTCGTGCAGTCTATTCACGGCTCCAACAACATTTCGAAAAAGTGCGCGTTGCCAATGTTTGGACAGACAGCGACTTTTTTTATACTAGACAACCTTTCTACATTTGACGGGATAATAGGCCTTGACCTATTAAAGCAGGTCAACGCCGCCATAAGCCTGAAGGAAAACAAGCTTTTAATCCAGGGTGGATCGGAAACGATACATTACCAGGAATGCTTGAATGTAAACCACACCAAGGTTATCGACCTTGATGTGCCTTTTGCAGTGAGGACCGAGTTCCTTCAAATGCTCAAAAGGAACGATAAGGCATTTGCTGACCCTAACGAGTCACTGCCGTACAATACTTCCGTCGTTGCTAAAATACGAACAACCGACGAGAAGGAAATCTATTCAAAACTATACCCATACCCGAGAGGTGTGGAAGATTTTGTTGCCACGGAAATAAACGAACTGTTTAAAAACGGTATCATAAGAAAGTCGCGGTCCCCATACAATAACCCGATTTGGGTGGTGGACAAAAAGGGCACCGACAGTAATGGCAACAAGAAAAAACGTTTAGTGATCGATTTTAGGAAACTAAACCAGAAAACTATTGCTGACAAATATCCGATGCCAAGCATAACGATGTTTCTGGCAAATTTGGGTAAAGCAAAGTTTTTCACAACGCTCGACCTTAAGTCTGGATACCACCAAATAACTTTGGCGGAGGAGGACAGGGAGAAGACGGCGTTTTCGGTGAACGGGGGAAAATTCGAGTTCTGTCGACTCCCCTTTGGCCTGAAGAATGCGGGCAGCATTTTTCAAAGAACCATTGATGATGTCCTCCGTGAGCAGATTGGCAAAACTTGCTATGTTTACGTGGACGACGTCATCATATTCTCCGAAAGCGAAAAGGACCACGTCAAACACGTTGAGTGGGTCCTCAAGAGTCTGCGCGACGCAAACATGAAAGTGGCCAAAGAAAAGTCCCAGTTTTTTAAACACAGCGTAGAGTATCTGGGGTTTATTGTGACTAGCAACGGCGCAAGGACTGACCCTGAAAAGGTGAAAGCCATTCAGAATTACGTCGAGCCAGAGTCACTGTTTGCAGTAAGGTCGTTTCTGGGTTTAGCCAGCTACTACCGCTGCTTCATCAAAGATTTCGCCGCAATAGCGAAACCTCTCTCCGACATCCTGAAAGGGGAAAACGGTTCGGTGAGCAAGTACAGATCAAAAAGAATGCAAGTCAAACTGAATGAAAATCAGAGGCATGCATTCGAGAGGTTGAGGAACATTTTAGCATCAGAAAACGTCATGCTAGTGTATCCAGACTACAAAAAGCCTTTTGATCTGACTACAGACGCATCGGCATATGGAATCGGGGCAGTTTTATCTCAGAACGGGAGACCAATTTCCATGATTTCTCGAACATTGAAAGATAGTGAGGCGAATTACGCTACTAACGAGCGTGAGTTACTAGCTATCGTGTGGGCCTTGGCCAAGCTTCGACACTATCTTTATGGGGTCAAAGACATAAACATTTTCACAGATCACCAGCCACTTACGTTCGCGGTGTCTGAAGGAAACCCAAACGCAAAAATCAAACGTTGGAAAGCACGCATTGATGAGACAGGGGCAAACCTGTTCTACAAACCCGGTAAGGAGAATCACGTAGCTGACGCCTTATCGAGGCAAAACGTGAACGCACTCGAGAGTGCCGAACCAGAGTCAGATGCCGCTACAATGCATAGCGAAACATCACTGACCTATACCATCGAGACTACTGAAAAGCCGGTGAATTGCTTCAGAAACCAGATCATCTTGGAAGAGTCTCAGTTCCCTCTGAACAGAAATTATATCATGTTTGGCGAAAAAACGCGCCATGTGATAAATTTCACTGATAGGACCACCTTGATTGATGTAGTAAAATCCATAGTTAACCCAAACGTAGTGAACGCAATCCGTTGCGAGCTTCCAATCCTAGCAAGATTGCAAGACGAACTTGTTAGAAGCTTCCCAACCACAAAATTTTGGCATTGCAAGCACCTTGTCATAGATGTTCTGAATAGCGGAGAGAGAAGGGAAATCCTCGCCAAAGAACACAATCGTGCCCACAGGGCTGCACAAGAAAACATAAAACAGATCATGACCGACTATTATTTTCCCAAAATGACAAAGTTAGCAAACGAAGTAGTCCTAAACTGCAAGGTGTGCTCAAAAGGGAAATATGACAGACACCCGAAGAAGCAAGAGCTCGGACGAACGCCGATCCCTTCACGAGCTGGAGAAATGCTTCACATTGACATATTCTCCACAGACCGCAAACTGTTTCTGACTTGCATCGACAAATACTCTAAGTTTGCTATAGTTCACCATATAGTGTCGCGTACTATAGAGGACTTGATACCCCCGTTACTATCGATATTGAACGTTTTTCCCCAGACCAAACAGATATACTGTGACAATGAGCCATCGCTTAAGTCGGAAACGATTACGTCCCTGCTGCTAAACAACTTTGGCGTTAACTTAGCAAATGCCCCGCCCCTACACAGCACGTCGAACGGGCAAGTCGAGCGTTTTCACAGTACACTTATAGAGATAGCCAGATGTCTGAAGCTACAAAGAGGGATAAACAGTACAGTCGAACTCATACTACAGGCCGCGATTGAGTATAACAGGTCAATACACTCCGTTACTCAGAAGAGACCAATAGACGCTTTGTACGATGCCTCGAAAGAGACCCAACATAAGGTTACGAAGAGGATAGAGGGAGCACAGCAAGTACAGAATGCCAGACTTAACCAAGACAGGCAGAATAGGGTATTTGACGTGGGCGAAAAGGTTCTGGTCAAAACAAACCGGAGACTAGGCAACAAACTCACGCCCTTATGTATCGAAGAAAAGATTGAAGCGGACTTGGGGACCACAGTCCTCATTAAGGGGGGGGGTAGTCCACAAGGACAACCTTCGCTGAGTTAATAGGTTTAGCTTGTAGGATTAAGGAATATTTGACAAGTAAGAACTAACGATTTGCTTCACATTTCAGGTTGTACGGGACGATACTAACATTACTAGTGACTGTGACGGCACGAATGACAGACTACTCACACTCTGACTACATTCCTATCTCGGACGGAACTGTACTAGTTTGGGACGGTAACGACTTTTTAAGACATACGACTAACCTTTCCGAATTCACGCGAATGATTGACGAGACCGCTAAATTAACGGACATGTTTCCGCAATCCCACATGCGGAAGCTTTTGGAGGTAGACACCGAACACGTACGAGACCTGTTGTCCGCTCTTGAGGTGCATCACCGCCATGCGAGAAGCCTTGACTTCTTGGGGACGGCGCTTAAAGTCGTTGCGGGCACCCCCGACGCAAATGACCTAGAGAACATTAGAATGACGGAGGCACAGCTGGTTAGTTCCAACAATAGGCAGATAGAAATTAATTCTAAAACACAGATACAAATAAACATGCTAACCGATACAGTAAATAAAATCCTTAAGATTGCCAAAGAAAAACAAACAGACACCTCGCATTTATACGAGACTTTGCTCACAAGAAACAGAATTCTCATAAATGAAATCGGTAATCTCATGTTAACGATTACCTTAGCAAAATCCAATATCATTAATCCGAACATTTTAGACCACGCTGATCTTAAGTCTATTCTTATGAACGAACTCACAGGGACGACCATAACTGATTTGTTAGAAGTATCTAGTATTAAGATTTTACAATCAACGAATGTAGTTAAGACTATTATAAAATACCCTAGAATAAGTCAGCTATGCAAAAAAATCACCATATTCCCCGTCGCACACAATAACACGATCCTTCAGCTGTCAGATAACGTAGTAGCGGAATGCGGAAAGCAGATTCTGGCACTCACAAACTGCAAGCCAACGACCACGACAGTATTCTGCGAGCGGGCACTCAGCGAAACTTGCGGCCAAGGTTTGCACTCTGGAGGCACGGCGCATTGTGTGACTCAGCCCAGCCATCTGGACCCCATCACCGTGGTCGACGATGGAGTCATCATCATAAACGACCGTCCAGCTATTGTGGCGTTCGATGATAAAACCGAGATCAGCTCATCTGGAACTCAACTAGTTACATTCGACACCTACGCGCTGATCAACGGAACCCGATACGTGAACCGCAACAACGTCCAAGAAAGATTCCCGGGAGTTGCAGCGTCACCCTTATTGAATATCATAGGTCATAGTGACACACTAAGCCTTCCATACCTCCACCGTCTAAATGAGGAAAATCTAAGCTACATCAGAGAGATAAGAGACGATGCTACGTCCGGCACTAGATCCATGTTGGTGTTTGGCATGGGCGTCATAACCTGCTCAATAATTTGCGGGAGCATTGCCCTCTATCAGTACGTCAAGAAAAGGCGAGCTTCCCGACGTTTTGGACAAATGATCGAGCAGGTGCAGAAGGCTTATAACGTGACCAGGGACGGTCAGTCTTTGGAGGGGGGAGTAGTTAACTGTGAGCTCCCAGCGACCCCAAAACGGAAAGAGTACTCTCACAATGTTGGGATCGCAGCGACTGAATCAGCAGTTACGCCAGTCAGCAAGAATATCCAAGACTCGGGTGTCAAGTGCGGCTACGCCACCGATTCGTGGAGTAAAGTCGGCGTTTTGCAACATTCTTGCATAACATCCGCGGAGTAACATAACACTCTGCACGAGGCGCTAACGCTGCACTTTGCCGGTGCGGCTGCCAACAACAGCGGCGGCAGCGACACCGTGGCCAGCAACAATGTGGCTAACGACAGCGACAGCGCTGCCGACGGCAGCGGCGGTGTCGCCGATGACCATAGCTTAGTGTTTAAGATTTTATGCTTTGTAGATTTAGTTTGTAGTCATTCATATTGAACGGCGGTCGCCTTTAATAAATACTTTGCAAATCTCATCAGTACTCGTGGTCTTAATCAATTCGAAACGAGTGACTACATTTAAAATATAATTTATATACTGACCAAGTTTGATCCAAATCGGACTACTATATCACATAGCTGACGTAGGAACAATCGGTCGAAAATATGCTCTAAACATGAATTTGAATGTAAATGTTCTGTTTGTCAAGCTATTTTATTTATAAGCTAAACGGTTGCACTAATATTATTATTATTTGGACGTTGATGTACTAACGGGACAGTACATTCAAGTGGCCCAGCAACACCCAGCAACATGCTTGCTAGCGCGCGGAACCCTGCAAATAATTCATCCACCTCCCGCCCAACCGACCGAGGGGCACACCGCATAACGTACGGCTAACGATTTATTTATTATAACATAACATAACTAAAAACGAAATACAATTATTATTAAATTATTAGGCTAAGTTAATTAAGAGCTAGACAGGTGACAGAGGAGAGAAGTTCTAATTAAGGCATTACAACTCGAGAAAGTTTGTTGTAGTTACTACATAGGACTCGGAAAGGATTATGAATGGCAAAGTTGGTAGAGCAAGGTTGAAGAGAGAGTGGAAGAAAGTTTCTAGTTGGTCTAATCGGAACAGCAAAAATAATAACATATTGAAACTGAGTAACGCTTATTCTAAAGTCGCGAGGCGACTATAGCATTCTTTCTTGTTGAATGTTTGGCATGCCTTTCAAATATATTATTTGCCTATTAAATGTGTTTTTTTAACACATGAAACATGGATTTTCTAAACTACAAAAGCTGTAGCAACCGAGTTATAAATGGAAGTCAAGACGGACATTGGTACATCGACTCGGTTGTTGATGTTGATCTAGAATATACATATATACTTTATGGGGTCTGCCACGCCTCCTTCTGCCATTATTAGTCTGTCAATACAAGAATCTTTTTTGTTTTCAATGCCACGCCCCGTTCGCCCGCAATGAGCCAAAAACTAGACACACCTCTGAAAAATCTATGTTTTCTGCGAATATCTCAGTATCTATGGCACTTAGGAACAATTTTGGTACGGAAGTTCCTAAAAACAGCATAAATGCAATGACATTAAAATAATATAAATTTGCCACTAGAAATAATATAATTTTTAAACTTCAATGCCATTTTTAAGGTATTTGTTCTTATCGTACATTATTGTAATTTATAATTCGTTTGGAGACTAACTATATTAAAATATCCTGAAAGGTGCATACAAATCGGACTATAAACAAGAAAACTAGAAGCGTTACAATATTAATAATTGAACGCAATATCAACCTATAGGTGCAAGCGAGATAGAAACACACAAGCACATGTCCGAACGTTTTCGCTGCTTGTGTGGCGGCAGCGCTGCCCGCGTAAGCTGGCTGCGCCGAATACCAACATACATACATATATACACACATATAATGTCAAACGTATGTGTATTCGCACGCAAACAAACAGATGTATGTTTGATTATGCTTAGATTGTTTTTGTTTCAACGTGATTTAGTGCAACTACTAAACATTGTAATATCTGGATACCGATTTTAATAATTTAATCGGGAATAATGCAGAGAGTATTATACGGTCGGGCGTGCTCGATTGTTTTTCTTTCTTGTTTACAATTTGAAGGGGCGGTAGGGGATGTGGCCAAAATTTAAATTAAGAACGCTCTACCAGCACATTAAAGTAATTTATGTACCAAATTTGGTGTTTTTAGCTTTTACCATCTCGAATATCTCGTCATTAATACGGACGGACAGACGGTCAAAATTTGTTCACATAAACCCAATATACCTTCAAACGGTATAAAAATGAATAACAAGAACTTATTTATATGATATATGTATAATCTATATGTTTGATTATATTTGTATGCAAATACAAATACATATCAGAGACCTGCAACGGGTATACTCGTGTATGTTCGAACTTTTCATCAAACGATCGGGTAACGAGTAATTCAACGGGCTGTCCGAAAAATGTTCGAATCACAACGATCAGTTGTCCGTTTTCAAACCTTCAAACGATCAGCCCCATAGATCGTTTGCTGATCGTTCGAGTATTCCAACGCAACCTGCCCTGATCGTTTCTTCAGTACAAGACGTTCGAGTAACAAACAAGTTCGTTGGTTCGCTTGCGTTGCGTGACGTTCGCAGTGTTGTCATTTATTAAGATGAAAATATGCTAATTCTAGCGGAAAAAAGCAAATTGGCTAAATTCCAATGAAAAATAATAAGAACAAGTAAGAAAGGCTACAGTCGACGTGCCGACTGTATAAGACCCCGTACTCCTTGTAGTGCGCATACAAAAATACTTACAAACTTAAAAGAAGAAGCAGTAGACTGATTCATATTTAAAAATACAAATTTAAACAAGAAAGAAAAGTACAGTCGAGCGCGCCCGACCGTATAATACTCTCTGCATTTGTCCCGATTAAATTATTAAAATCGGTATCGAGATATTACAATGTGAATTACTTGCATTAAAACACGTTGAAACAAAAACAATCTAAGCATAATCAAACATACATCTGTTTGTTTGTATTCGAATACACATACGTTTGGCAATATGTATATGATGCAAATATGTATGCATGTATGTGTGTATTCGGCGCAGCCAGCGACCGCGGGCAGCGCTGCCGACACACAGGCAGCAAAAACGTTCGAACATGTGCTTGTGTGTTTCTATCTCGCTTGCACCTATGGGTTGATATTGCGTTCAATTATCAATATTGTAATTCTTCTAGTTTTCTTGTTTATAGTCCGATTTTAATGCGCCTTTCAGTATAGTTTAATATAGTTAGTCTCCACACGAACTATATAATTACAATCCTGTACGACACGAACAAGTTCGCCAAGCCCGGCATTGAAGGTTCCAGACTTGTTTATCAAATGTGGGAAAAGTGGGCGTGGCAGTCCAAAATTTTAAATGGCAATGCAACTATGCCTTCGCTACGAACCTCCCGTTCCAGAATTGGTGATCCTAGGTGCCATAGTTACTGAGATATTTGCCGAAAACACCAATTTTTTCCGAGGTGTATCCAGTTTTTTGCTTATTGTGGGTGAATGGGGCGTGGCATCGAAAAAAAAAAAAGATTCTTGTATTGACTGACTAAATATCTGATCGTTTGACACCAAGCTCGAACTTGTAGCTCTTACCATCTCTGAAATCTGTTTGTTCATACGGACAGACGGACAGACAGACAGACAGACAGACAGACGGACAGACGGACATGGCTATATCGACTCGGCTTGTGATGCTGATCAAGAATATATACACTTTATGGGGTCTGCCACGCCTCCTTCTGCCTGTTACATACTTTTGCACAAACCCAATATACTCTTGCAGAGAGTATAAAAAGATAATAGTTTAAATTAAAATTTAAAAAAGTAAAAAAAAAGTTATGCGGTAGCTGCAATCGAACCCGCGGTATCAGACACAGGATTCTCACATGTCGCCACTCTACCATATGCACCACACCTCAATTTGCAGGCACTGCTGATTATCTGCATTTACATATAATAATGTTTTGTTATAGAAAAAGAAAACAAATGCCTGTCTGTGCTGGGGTTCGAACCGCAGACCTCATGTTTCTCTAATCAATGTCACATCACTTGGACCACAGCACTGTTGACAATCAGGACGGCTAAAGTAGATAAACATTGATTTACCACTTTTCTTCAAACACGTACATAAATTACAATTTTTAACATTTTTGACCAATTTGTTTCACATGTTGTAGTTGTCCGATTTGGACCAAATTTGGTGAAGTTACTTTTAATAATTATGTACACATTCTGTGTGAGTTTGGTTGCGATCACAGCAAATTCTACATGTTTTCATACAAATTTTTTATCCTGACGACCTTGCGGTATGCCGTGAGGTATTGCTTCGCAAGGGTCCATGATAGGCTTGGTGTTTAAGCCGCACAACTAAAAAGGATGTGTTCTGCGGTCTCCTCAGTGTCAGGGTAGCACCAAGGACACAGTGGGCACAGCCGTGCCCGCTTAGCATTTGGGTCAGGTGGAAACTGACTCCACCGAATTTCCGGCTGCACCATTTTCCAACGTCCGGTATCAGCCTGTGCGTCCAGCGTCCTTTTGTCGAACTATCCCATCTCCTTTTCCATTCCCTAAAGCTCTCTTCTCTCTGTTCTAGCCACTAAGCGATGCTGAGCGGGCTCCACCCGTTGTCTTTCCGAGTACACTTTAGCTCTCTCAGATGCCAACAATTGGTATCATGCCCGCTATAACCAGTGCTGCGTCTTCGGATATCGTCCTAAACCCGCTACAGACTCGTGTCGCTCCCAGTCTGTAGGTCGACTGTATGCTCCTCCTGTATGCCTTGGTCTTCATGGCATGTGACCAGATCGGCGCTGCATACAGAATTGTGGCTCTAACTACGTTCATGAGTAGCAGCCGGCGTCCTTACTTAGGTCCCCTCTGGTTTATCATAATGCGATTTAACGCTGCAGCTTTGTTGCTGACGCTGTCGAGGTGTTCCTTGTAGCTCAGGCGGGTATCCAGTAATACACCTAGGTATCTTATGGCTCTGCTAGACCCGATAGTGGTTCTGCCTAGGTTGATGTGGGCGGTCTCCACTACTTTTCTGCTGCTGATGAGAACAGCCTCCGTTTTGTGATCCGCCAGTTGGAGTCCAGCGGATGTCAGCCAGTCTTTGATTCTTACGACTGCTGCACTGCACATGGTCTCTGCATCGCTTAGCTGCTTGGCAGTTACCACTAGAGCAACATCGTCCGCGAAGCCCACCAGCGTTGCCTGCTCCGGGAGTTGGATTCTCAGAATGCCATCGTACATGGCGTTCCACAGTAGCGGTCCAAGTACGGATCCTTGTGGGACTCCTCCAGTCACGCTGTAGACTCGCTCGCCAGTCCCGGTTCTCTATTTCAGTATTCCATTTCGGAAGTAGTCCTTAACTATTCCTAACAGATAATCCGGGGTGCGAAAGTTATCCAGAGCCCTCACGATGCATTCCCAGTTTGCAGAGTTGAATGCATTCTGTATGTCCAACGTGAATACAAGACAGTATTCCTTGCCGCCACCACGCCATCTGGTCCCCTCAATAGCTCTTTCCGCCAATCTCGTTACCTCGGCGATCGCGTCGACTGTCGAACGAGCCTTCCTGAACCCGAATTGCCTGGGTGAGAGGTCGCCAGCTTGGTTGATCGCTTCGCCCAGCCTGTTACAAATGATCTTCTCCAAAACTTTACCAACAGAGTCTATCAGACATATTGATCTATACGAGGACGGTACCCTTGGTGGCTTGCTTAGTTTAGGAATGAGCACCAGATTTTGAACTTTCCAGGGGTCGGAAAAGACACCTTGCTTTATGCAACTATTGAAGACGCTTGCGAATAGCTCCGGTCGCAGAGTCAATGCCAACTTCAACGCCTTGTTGGGTATTCCATCTGGGCCAGGCGCCTTGGAGTCCCGAATGACGCATGCTGCTCTGATGGTCTCATCGGCCGTGACTCATCTCTCTCATCTCGAGACTTGTCTTTGTTTGTGTGTATTAGTGCGAGCAAGTATTGAAATGTTTGACATACCATGCATTTTGCTTATATTTTTTTTAAGACAGAAAAACCAAAACGGAAGATAATATTGCGCTAAATGCAAAACAACCCCTTTTACAAAACTCAGAGAGTCATACTCTGGCCAAACAAGGGAATTTCCAAAAGGTCAGCCCATCTACGTTTATCTGTTGAGCGTTACAAAGGGTTTCCAAATTACCATTGTAATGCAGATTTCTACAAATTGCCATATTTTAATTCTGTAAAAAACTTATGATCAAAATATTAAAAACAGAATTTCATTTATAAGTTTCTGTTTGGCTTGCTTCAACATGTTGTATAACGACAAAATACTCAAGTATATACTCGAGTAAAACGAGTATAAGCATGCCCGCGGTACGCACACCAAACGATCGAGTATCAAATTTGTTCAAACAAAACGATCACGAGTAAGCGTTCGAGAATACTCGAAATTTTTATACTCGTTGCAGGTCTCTGATACATATGCTTATGTGTTTCTGTCTTGCTTGCGTGCTTGCAGTGATATTGCAGTTAAATAACATAAACTTTTTTACGTGATAGCTCTCTTGTTTATAGTTGGACTGTTGTGCAACTTTCAGGATAGTTTGATTTGATATGTCTCCAAACAAATATTAAATGACAAAATTGTACTATATGAGACGAACAGACGGTCAGACTGACATGGCTATATCGACTCGGCTTGTGATGCCGATCAAGAATATATATATTTTATGGGGTCTGCCACGCCTCCTTCTACCTGTTACAAACAAACCCAATATACTCTTGCAGAGAGTATTCCAATTGTAAATTTGTTTGATATATGTAATATTCAAATGCAATCCCTTAACCTGATTTGGAATTAATGTTCCTCCACAAGAAATACAAATTTCTTTTGGGCCTTTTTTCAAGTTTTCTAGGTATTGACTTCTGGCAGCTGTGATTCGACCCTGCCTTTGTAAAATCCGTTGACGTTCACTCTCTTCAGGTGACATTGCCTCCCAGATTCGAGATTCGACATAGCCTTTGTAAGTACCGTTGGCGTTCACTCTCGTCAGGTGACATTGCCTCCTAAGTCTCCCTATTTCGTTGAGTCTGACGTTCCGACTCTAAAACTCGATTTTGGGACAATTTCCTATGGTTCAACACCCTAGATAAATGGTTGTTAGGAATTTCCTTCACCCTAACCCAACTTTGGAGAAATTCTCTGAGAAGAATTTACTTCTTGCTCTGGCTTGCAGATTTCCTAGTTACACGTGGAGTTTTTAAAATTTGTGACTAGCTGACTTAAAGAATTCGCTTTACCTGTTTACTTTAATAGCACTTTAAATATACTGTGTTAAGTTTTTCAACACTTTCTGTGTGTGTCCAGTTTTTGGCTCACAATGGGCGAAATAAAAAAACAAGAAGAAACGAAATTCGGCTCGCCGAAGATCCAATACTATTGCAGCCTGGAATCTTTTTTTTTTAATTTATAAAAATTCGTTTTATGACGGACAGACGGTCAAAGCTTGATGATGGTACATACCCAATATACCCTCACACGGTATAAAAATTAATAACAAAAACTTATTTATATGATACAAATATCCCATTATGGTGACTCAATGTCGTTTCATAAATTTACACCGATTATTCCCATAGGAATTAGATATTTTCTACTATGGTATAAAATATCTAATCGATTTCAGTCAAATTATTTGTTGTACTTATACTATTCAAAAGTGACGAAACACCCATCTCATTGAGTCTAGTTTCTAAATTAGTTGTTAGCCCGGTTGATAGCACGGCATATATTAAAATCACCCAAAACGATCATTGTTATATTTCCACTATGCACAGCATGCTGTTAAGTTTAAAAAAATATCGATCGAAAATCTGAAATTGGGAATGATGGATTTCTATAAACAAATAAATATGTAAATATGTGCTTTAAAGTAAGGATCTGCCACACTTTATTGTATTCTTCCGCACTATTTTCTTGACTTATGTGAATGTGAAGCTTTACATAAGCAACTATCCTAGCTGATGGTCTTCTATTAGCGCAAGTTCCAGTGTACGGTTTGTCATTAATTCTGCCTAAAAGTTCATACCCATATATACAATATTGTCTGTTTTATGTTGTTGCCCACTTGCTCTATTAATTAATCCATCAATTGTATCGATAGCTACGGTGACCATGTATTTAGCAGTATCAAGTATGTTTCAGATGTTTTAAATTCTTTAACACTTTCTATGTATTTATCCCTCTAAGCTATTAATGTAGACTTCATAGAATCATTAGCTGTTGACCTAAACTCTTCTGTATCAATTTTTCACACTCTGATCATATCATAGTGATTTACTTTATCATTTCAATAAAACAGTTTATTTTACTTAATTAACTGCTTATCCGCATTGGACATTTTGCCTTCTGATATATATTGTAATGCTAAAGCAAACTCACGATCCTCACGTTGTCACATAAATTCTGTTAATTCAAAGTAATTAAATAAATTCTGAAAAATCGAAAACTACTTTAAAAAAGAACAAATTGCCAGTTCATAAACGTTACAATTTATTGTTAGACTTAGCAATCGCGGAAAGGCTTGGCAGGCTTGGCTATTGCGAGACGAAAGTACGAACTAACTGCCCGCTCGAGACCGCTGCACTGCCGAATACAAAGTGAACTCACATACTAGCCTAAGTATAAGAGATTTTATGCGTACATTACTGGACAGTTCAATAATCTCAGTAATTAAAGCTTATCCTAACAATTCATTTTTTCTCCTTGTTTTACCTATTATCATGATCCGACAAATTCCATAATGCTGGTCCGACAATACCACTGTAGACATCTCGTATTTAAAGAATAAATACACCTGTCGCCAACTGGAGTAAGTTAGGTCCCAGTCATTAGGTCCTAAGTTCGTCGCGACCTTGACATCTAGGCCATCTTTGGGGAGTAAGTAATCAATATTTCTGGGCATGTTCCTCTCTATATCGCTGTGCCCATAGCCTTGGACCGTCAGGCTTCCAAGTGCCGCGAGGCGCTGGGCTGACATCGCTGCCACAAGTCGGGCTTGTAGGTTCACGGGTCAATCCCTAGCAGCGTCTGTAGAGCTTTTGTTGCGGTACTTCTAAGTGCTCCTGTGATGCAGAGGAGCGTCTGTCTTTGAACTCTTTCCGAACGGGCTAGGTAGGCTATCTTTTCGGTACCTTGCCACCAGACCATTAGGCGGGGTGAAAGACCCCATGTGCAGCTGAGCATCTTCTTGGATGCGTACAGCGCTACGGCTTTGAGTAGAAATGCTACTCTCGCTTTTTTCCGTTCAGTAGGAATATGGCCTGTACTGAGAAATGCTCTAAATATCCTGAGCAGCCATGGAATGATCACCTCTTTTGTGGTCTGTAATATGGCTGGAATAATACCGTCAAGACCAGTCTTTATACTCTTAAAAGAGTCAATGGCCCATCAAATCTTTTGGGTAGTGAATATTTACATGGGGAGTTGATGGTCACCACATGGAGTGTCCTGATGCTTCATCTGGAGCGGTAGCTCTACGGATTCTGGGAAGTGGGCGGTCATAAGAACATCTAGAGTTTCCTCACTACTCTCAATCCAGGCTCCACCATCAAGTCTCAGCTGACTTTGAACAGACGGTTGCTTGGATAGCAGCCTTCTTAGTCTTGCTGTTTCGGGCATCGATTCTAGTTGGGAACAGAAGTTCCGCCAGGAATGCCTTTTTGCACTACGGATACTGCGCTTGTAGACTCTGAGCAGGATCTTGTACGCTTCGTACACTAGAACCTCTTCGGAGGGCTTAGCCAGTCTAAACATTTCCACGAGATTTTTCTTTTCCGTAGAGAGTTCGGAGTTCCACCAATGTGGTCTCGATCTGCTTTTCTGATTAGACAGTCTACATGACTTTTTAAAGGAATCCCGGAGGTTCTTACATACTAACGATTAAGATGACTCTATGTCGCATGCTGATCTAATTTCACCTGGTGGTCCTAGTCTTCTGTTAACCTGCCTATTGAACTCTACACAGTTCCTTTATGAGTTGAGTTTTGGAGTGCTGTTAAAGTCACATTCAAACCGTATAGTTCTGTGGTCCGAAAAGAAGGGTGTTTCCAGAACCCTCCAGCTTGTTATGATCGCGTCTGACGCAAGTGCTGGATAGAGAGCATTGGAGGAGGTGGGGCCTACATATGTATGCAGCTCCCCAATGTTTGCAATGCATAGCTTAGAGTTAAGTATAAATTTAACAAGAAAGAAAAGTACAGTCGAGCGCGCCCGACCGTATAATACTCTCCGCATTTGTCCCGATTAAATTATTAAAATCGGTATCCAGATAATACAATGTGAATTACTTGCATTAAAATACGTTGAAACAAAAACAATCTAAGCATAATCAAACACACATCTGTTTGCTTGCATGCGAATACACATACGTTTGACAATATGTATGTGATGCAAATATGTATGTGTGTATGTGTGTATTCGGCGCAGCCAGCGACCGCGGACAGCGCTGCCGACACACAGGCAGCGAAAACGTTCGAACATGTGCTTGTGTGTTTCTATCTCGCTTGCACCTATGGGTTGGTATTGCGTTCAATTATCAATATTGTAACGCTTCTAGTTTTCTTGTTTATAGCCCGATTTTAATGCGCCTTTCAGTATAGTTTAATATAGTTAGTCTCCACACGAATTATATAATTACAATACTGTATGATACAAACAAGTTCGCCAAAAACGGCATTGAAGGATCCAGACATTTTTATCAAATGTGGGAAAAGTGGGCGTGGCAGTCCAAAATTTTGAATGGCAACGCAACTCTGCCGTCGCTAGGAACTCCGGTACCAGAATTGGTGATCCTAGGTGCCATAGTTACAGAGATATTTGCCGAAAACACCAATTTTTTCCGAGGTGTGTCCAGTTTTTTGCTTATTGTGGGCGAATGGGCATGGCATCGAAAAAAAAAAGATTTTTGTATTGACTGACTAAATATGTGATCGTTTGACACCAAGCTCGAACTTGTAGGTCTTACCATCTCGGAAATCTGTTTGTTCATACGGACAGACGGACAGACGGTCAGACGGTCAGACGGACGGACAGACGGACATGGCTATATCGACTCGGCTTGTGATGCTGATCAAGAATATATATACTTTATGGGGTCTGCCACGCCTCCTTCTGCTTGTTACATACTTTTGCACAAACCCAATATACTCTTGCAGAGAGTATAAAAAGAGACTCACCTCTGATATTCGTGTCGGGTGACCCGCATACGCTATCAGTTGGGCTGCGCCGGAGACTGTCTCCCTTAATAGTCTCTCTAGCTCCTCTGGGGGTGCAGGCCTGTCGTACGCCATATAGCATTATGCCGCTATCAAGCGCTTTGTTCCGCACTCTATGAAGAGTGCTGCTAGGTCGTTAGTACTGTAATTGGACATTAGATAAGCGTGAATGCCTTTCCGTATGACTACGGCGGCTCTTGTTATACTCTCTGCAAGAGTATATTGGGTTTGTGCAAATGTATGTAACAGGCAGAAGGAGGCGTGGCAGACCCCATAAAGTATATATATTCTTGATCAGCATCACAAGCCGAGTCGATATAGCCATGTCCGTCTGTCTGTCCGTCTGACCGTCTGTCCGTCTGTCCGTCTGACCGTCTGTCCGTCTGTCCGTATGAACAAACAGATTTCAGAGATGGTAAGAGCTACAAGTTCGAGCTTGGTGTCAAACGATCAGATATTTAGTCAGTCAATACAAGAATCTTTTTGTTTTTCGATGCCACGCCCCATTCGCCCACAATAAGCAAAAAACTGGACACACCTCGGAAAAAATTGGTGTTTTCGGCAAATATCTCAGTAACTATGGCACCTAGGATCACCAATTCTGGTACGGATGTTCCTAGCGAGAGCATAGTTACACTGCCATTTAAAATTGTTGACTGCCACTCCCACTTTTCCCACAATTTATAAAATAGTTTTCAAGCTTCAATGTCCGTATCGTACAGTATTGTAGTTTATAACTGGTGTGGAGACTAACTATATTAAACTATCCTGAAAGGCGCATTAAAATTGGACCATAAACAAGAAAACTAGAAGCGTTACAATATTGATAATTGAACGCAATATCAACCCATAGGTGCAAGCGAGATAGAAACACACAAGCACATGTTCGAAAGTTTTCGCTGCCTGTGTGGCGGCAGCGCTGCCCGCGGTCGCTGGCTGCTCCGAATACACACATACATACATACATATTTGCATCATATACATATTGTCAAACGTATGTGTATTCGAATACAAACAAACAGATGAATGTTTGATTATGCTTAGATTGTTTTTGTTTCAACGTGTTTTAATGCAAGTAAAACACATAGTAATAAGTGGATACCGATTTTAATAATTTAATCGGGACAAATGCAGAGAGTATTATACGGTCGGGCGCGCTCGACTGTACTTTTCTTTCTTGTTTTTCTTACCGTTGCTGAGTAGTATGTATTGTAGTTGGATGACCTTAGCCCCGCCACGACATTGCCTGACGCAATCCATGGCTTCTGGACTAAGGCCCTTGATCTAAGGCTAACAGGAGCTCCGTCGATACCAACGAGCAGTCCGTGGATGGTTTTCCACCTTTCCTCCTTGATCCTGCCGCTATAGTCGCTCTTTTCGATGAGGGCTACGATGAGGTGCCGTTTAGCGACTTTATTAGGACGAGAGATGGCGCCTTTATGATCAGCCGTTTGCGTACCGCAGCCTCCTTCGCACCAGCGCTCTCGGTCGAGCGCTGCCTCTTCGCTGCCATCATCTCCTCCACTTTTTTTGCATAGTCACCCGATGATGCCTTCAACTGTGGTATCTTCTCGAAGTGATGGCGGCTCCGACGTCCGATATTTGGGCTGACATTCCAGCCCTGGTTGACTTCTTTAGTGAACTTTCCACGTTGATTATATCCTCCTCGGCTCATTTATTCAGGTAGCCACCCCTAGCATTTTATACCTACTGCCAGGCTTATCTCTAGCCATAGCTTGTGTTCGGTGCTCTTGATACCCCGTGACGTACCAAGACTCCGGACCCGGAGGACAAGTGACAGTGCATCATCCGGTCGCCCGGGACGATGCTGGTCAACACCCTCGGGGAGAGTTCAGCTAGAGGACTTGTGCCATGCCATTAGTATTATGACGTATTACTGCTTGTAGTTTTATCATTAATAGTGATTTCTTCAGAGGTATTTTCCCGTGCGCTTGTCATTGTTATTGAAAATGTCAACTTTAGGTCCAACTTCTGAAATGGCAAATAATTGTGAAGTTCGAACATCTTCTGCGGTATTTTATTTAATTCCGTCTTGAAATTCTTCTAAAACGTTTAGAAACTGTGACTCATCCAAATGTTCATAATTTCTTCTATTTCCTTCAATATATTGTTTGTGGGTATTGCATGTGTTGTCATTATCATGGCTAAGTAGCTCATTTTCCTCATTTCGCCAAGGATAATAAAGCATAATTAGCTAGATCTAGATGTTTTAATGCTGAAACTTCTCCACCGCAGAATAAGTGGATTTTTTCATTGCTTTAATGAGCCCGTTCCATTTTGCATAAATAAGGGTCGACTAACTGCAAATCGTTGGCCCTATCGTCTTTTTCATCATTTTCAGCATACTCTTCTCTTTCATTAGTTGCCCTATTATTAGTGGACTTGGAGTGTTTGTATAAAGCAAAGAAGTCAGCTAAACACACGTCCTCCAATTCAGTGGGTCTCTTCATGTAATGATCTATCATACTTGGTACAATAATATCATTAGAATCAGGGGGAGTCTCTCTAAATCCGTCTTTGATTTCACCATTTGAACCCTTTGATATATTTATACCCGTTACTCGTAGAGTAAAAGTATATATTGTAATCGTTGGAATGTATGTAACAGGGAGAAGGAGACGTGGCAGACCCCATATGAATTGTATTCTTGATCATCATCGATAGCCGAGTCGATATAGCCATGTCCGTCTGTCCGTCCGTCTGGTACAGTACCCAAGCAGTACAAGTTTGTTTTTGTTCTTTTGACACACTCACTTTAGAGCGTTTTATTTGTATATAAAGGTAAATGTACAGGTAAAAGTATAATGTTTTAGTATAGAAAACTTTTTTGTTAGCTATGCTATCTGAACCTAATTTACACGGATAGTACATGTCTATGAAGTTCATGTACTGAGTAAGTTTGATTCAAATCGGACTACTATATCGTATAGCTCCAATAGGGCCGAGTGGTCAAAAATACACTCCAGATATGAATTAGTATAAATAACTTTTGGGTTTACTAAGCTAAGTTAATCAAGCTCACACAGAATTTATATTCCATTAATATATATATACTGACCAAGTTTGATCAAAATCAGACTTCTATATCGTACAGCTCCCATAGGGCCGATCGGTCAAAAATTCGCTCCAAATATGAATTAGTATAATGAACTTTTGGGTTTACTAAGCTAAGTTAATCAAACTCAAACAGAATTCATATGCCAATAATATATATATACTGACCAAGTTTGATCCAAATCGGACTACTATATCGTATAGCTCTTATAGGAACGAGCGGTCGAAAATATGCTCTAAACATGAATTTGTATGAAAATTTGTTTGCCAAGCTATCTTATCCATAAGCATTGCTAATAAAATATTGAAACTGAGTAACGGGTATCCTAAAGTCGCGAGGCGACTATAGCATTCTTTCTTGTTTTTGCCTATTAACTTTGCTTTTCTCATTATGGCGCGTTATTATACTCTCTGCAAGAGTATACTGGGTTTGTGCAAAGTATTTAACAGGGAGAAAGATGCGTGGTAGACCCCAAAAAATATATATATATTCTTTATCAGCATCACATTCCGAGTCGATATGACGATGTCCGTCCGTCTGTCTGTCTCTCTGTCTGTTTGTCTGTCTGTCTGTATGTCTGTCCGTATGAACAAACAGATTCCAAAGATAGTAAGAGCTACAAGTTCGAGCTTGGTCTCAATCGATCACATATTTAGTCAGTCAATACAAGAATTTTTTTTTTCGATGCCACGCCCCATTTGCCCACAATAAGCAAAAAAACTAGACACACTTCGGGAAAATCGGTGTTTTCGGCAAATATCTTAGTAACTATGGCACCTAGGATCACCAACGGAGGTTCCTAGTGATTGCATAAATGCATTACTATTTATAATTTTTGACTGCCACGCCTTCATTTCCCACAATTATTAAAATAGTTTTCAAACTTAAACGCCGTTTTTAGCGAACTTGTTCATATCGTACAGTATTGTTAGTTATAATTCGTGTGGAGATTAACTATATTAAACTATCCTGAAAGGCGCATTAAAATCGGACTATAAACAAGAAAACTAGAAGCGTTACAATATTGATAATTGAACGCAATATCAACCCATTGGCACATGTTCGAACGTTTTCGCTGCCTGTGTGGCTGCCTGTGTGGCGAATACACACATACATACACATATGCATCACATATTGTCAAACGTATGTGTATTCGCATGCAAACAAACAGATGTATGTTTGATTATGCTTAGATTGTTTTTGTTTCGACGTGTTTTAATGTAAGTACTACACATTGTTATATCTGGATACCGATCGGGAACAAATGCAGAGAGTATTATACGGTTGGGCATGCTCGACTGTACTTTTCTTTCTTGTTTCACCTCGTCCAGACGGAGTCCCTGGCTGTGTGCCTAAAAACTGTGATGACGGCTTTATAAAGCCTGAAGGGCTTAGAAAGAAAATGGCAAACTGACGTCATTTACACAGATTTCAGCAAGGCTTTCGACTCCGTTATTCACACCCTATTAATACATAAGCTCAATCTTTTGGGTCTTTCCCATAACTTTACTCTTTGGATTTCAAATTACTTAAGTTCTAGAACACAACAGGTTTATTTTAAAGACACTTTCTCTAAATCTGTTCAAGTTATTTCGAGTTTTCGACAAGGAAGCCATCTTGGTCCCTTGTTATTTTATATTGTTCATAAATGATCTGCCATCTGCGATCAGTTACTCTCGTGTGCTCATGTATGCTGACGACGTAAAACTCTACAAGAGTATATTAGGTTTGTGCAAAGTATGATAGAGGCAGATCCCATAAAGTATATATATTCTTGATCAGCAGCACAAGCCGAGTCGATATAGCCATGTCCGTCTGTCTGTCTGTCTGTCCGTCTGTCCGTATGAACAAACAGATTTCTGATATGGTATGAGCTACAAGTTCGAACTTAGTTATAATCGACCATATAATTAGTCAGTCTTCTTTTTTTGATGCCATGTCCATTTCGGCCGCAACGAGCAAAAAACTAGACACGCCTCGAAAAAAAAATCGGTGTTTTTGGCGAATATCTTTGTAACTATGGCACCTAGGAACACCTATTTTGGTACGGATGTTCCTAGAGACAGCATAAATGCCATGTCCCGAATCCTTTTCCCACAAGTAATAAAATAATTCTCAATTTTTGCATCGTTTGGTATTTGTTCATATAGTACGGTGTTGTAATTTACCATTCGTTTGGTGACATATCAAATCAAACTATTCTGAAAGTTGCATAAAAATCCTGTTTTGAACAGGAGAGCTATCACGTAACAAAGTTTATGTTATTTAACGCTGGCCGCGCTGAATACACACTTACATACATATATGCATACATAGAACATCAAACGTATGTGTATTTGCATACAAATAAAAATATGTATGTTTGATTATACTTGTTTTTATTTGTTGTTTCAACGTGTTCTAATACAAGTACTATCCATTGTAATACCTGGATACCGAGTTTAATAATTTGATCCGGAAAAATGCAGAGAGTATTATACGCCCGAGCGTGCGCGACTGTAGTTTTCTTAGTATCATAGTATTTCTTATTTCTGGCTTTTTGGTGTTCAAGTGTTACTCGCTCTTTTATATGCTATTTCTAGTCTAAATTTAATTTCTTTAGCACAATGTTATATGATGGTGTTATAGTATCTGTCTTATGAAAATTTATGAACTCTCTTGGTAATCTACTAAAAACTAATTCGTATGGACAATAATCAAGAGTTATTGAGGGTGTTGTGTTGAAACAATATAAATATTGAATCCAAACATCCCAATCGGTTTTGTCCTCAGATATATATGAACAAACGCTTCGTTCTACTGTCCCTAATGTCTGGGGGTGGCGTTCAGTAGATGTTATGTTATCTATCTTTAGATATTTGCACTAGTCATTAATTATTGAGTTTTTATTTTCTGTTCCAATGTCCGTAATGAACGTCTTCATTGAACCGTACTTCAGAATAAACTTTTCGAATATTGCTTTAGCAACAGTTGTTGCACTTTTGTTTGCAATTGGAATAGTTACTAAATACTTTGTTAAATCGCATATTAGCGTAACTGTGTAACTGTCAAAAGCATGTATGGGTGTTTCTGTCAAAATCATTGGGGTCTTTGTATGTTTTGTTGTTTTTACAGTAAGTCACTTTGGACAATTATTAATTTACTCTTTGATATGACGTGTCATATTTTTCCAATAATAATATATTTTTACTTTGGCCAAAGTTTTAGTAATGCCTGTATGACCTCCTTGTACTGGATCGTCATGGAATGTAAATGGAATGGAATGTAATCGCTTCTCGATCGTTATCATTATTTCTTAGGATCACCGGCTTGAGTAGTGCTACTCTTAATGTTTTCAATATTTTATTGCCCAATATTTTGAAAGATTCTATTGAAATTGACTCAAAGATCTTTTCGAACGGTGTCACTTTGAGTTGGCTGATTCCAAGTACACCGGTTTGCTTATCAAGCCTTTGGAAGAATTGACCTAAGTCAAGGATTCCATTGGTGTACGGATCGTCAACATCAATTCTTGCAATAATTTTCTTTCTATGTTTCAAAAAACATGTATTGTTAGTTATATGCAAGGCCACTACTTTTCGTAATTCGTCATTACAAATGACTTCATAAGCGTTGGGCTTAGAAGCGTTGTCAAGTGTTTGCGGATGCAAATATTCATTTCATGCGCACGCGTTCTTATACTCTCTGCAAGAGTATATTAGGTTTGTGCAAAAGTATGTAACAGGCAGAAGGAGGCGTGGCAGACCCCATAAAGTATATATATTCGTGATCAGCATTACAAGCCGAGTCGATATAGCCATGTTTGTCGGACCGTCTGTCCGTCCGTATGAACACATAGATTTTAGAGATGGTAAAATCTTCAAGTTCGAACTTAGTCACTATCGACTACATATTTAGTCAGTCAATGCAAGAATTTTTTTTTTTATAAGCCACGCCCTATTCGCCCAGAAAGAGCAAAAAACTAGACATACCTCGAAAACTAGCAACTGCATAAATGCAATGACATTAAAGGTTTCATGTTGATACGAACCCTTTTCCATTTTGTTCTTATCGTACAGTATTGTAATTTAAAATTTGTGTGGAGACAAATTACATCAAACTATCATGAAAGTTGCATAAAAATCGGATCATTAACTAAGCTAGAAACAAAACAATATTGATAATTGAACGCAACATCAATGCATGTGTGTAAGCGAGACAAAAACATACATGCTCGAATGTTTCGCTGCATGTGTGGCGGCAGCGCTGCCCGCAGACGCTGGCCGTGCCGACCAATGTTACTAACATACATACATTTATATGTATGTACATACAGCTTCGATTTTATTTGTGTCCTTATACAAGTATTATCCATTGTATTACCTGTATACCGATTTTAGAATTATAATCGATTTAAAATTATAATTATTATAAATATTTAAATAAAAGTGAAGAGTATTATACGGTCGTTCGTGCTCGACTGTATTTATAACCAGTATATTGTAGTCTTTGGAATGTATGTAACAGGGAGAAAGTGTCGTGACGGAACCCATAACGTATATGTAAATTAATTGACTTCCTTTCTCTAAGGATTGATGATTAGGTTGAGAGGCGACTGAGCCTTCTATTGCTGGCCTCGGGCTCAGACAATGCAACAAATTATTTATCGGCCAAGTGCCGGAGTGAATATTTATTTAAGCGACTTACTGGAAGAGCGCTGTATTCAAAACTGATTTCTTAATACAAATTATCATTTAACTTAAGCCAAATCTCGCATCACGCCACAATGTCATGGTCGGCAAGCCGACTCAGCAATCTTAGGCAATAACGGAAACTCTTGCAGCAAAACAAAAGTGTCCGGTTACCGCCGCTGACCATTGCAGTTATAGCGCTCTGATACAAAGTATGCAGTGTCGCTATTGCGAGGGCTGTTCCTTAACTTACGAAGCCCTCTATAGCGAGTGTTGCTTAATATTCTATATTAAGTGCTATGTGTTAACTTGTATATTCTTGATCAGCATCAAAAGCCGAGTCGAGATAGCCATGCCCGCCTGTGCTATCTGAACCAAATTTACACAGTAGTACATGTCCAAGAAGTACATGTACTGAGTTTGATCCAAATATGTCGTATACCTCCTATTGGGACGATCGGTCAAAAATTAGCTCCAAATATGAATTAGTATGAAGAAATTGCTTTGACTAAACTAGATTTATCAAAATCACACAAAATTGCGGACCAAGTTTCTTCCAAATCGGATAACTATATCGTAAAGCTCCTATATAAATGAACGGTCGAAAATATGCTTAAAGCATGAATTTGTATGAAAATGTTCTGTGTTTGCCAAGCTATTTTATTTATAGACTAAACGATTGCACTAATATTATTATTATACACCCTTGTTTATATCATATCTTCTTCTAGAAAAAAAATGCAGCTGTGGTGCATTAGGTCCGACTAGTGAACGAGCGATCACTATCGATGTTCGCGATGTTTGAAGTTGTGCGGGAAATTCAAACGGTCAGGCAAACTTCGTTATATTACCCCCCTCTGAGACTCGAGCCTCCTGGCCGAGAGCTATCGTTGACGCTCTTTTGTACTGGGCAAGACGGTTGACGTGGATCGTTTTGGTTGTACGCTTGCCCGGGAGTCGTACTTCGTAGACAAGATCAGAGTGGCGACGGATAACGACTACGGGTCCGATCCAGTCGGATTGAAGCTTTGGGCAGCGTCCAACTTTGCGCATGGGGGAGTACACATAAACTTCAGCACCGGGCTCGAATTCCAGGGAGTTGGATCGTAAGTCGTACCGAGCTTTATTCGCAGAGGCAGCTGGTATGAGTTGCTGCCGGGCCTCTCGATGAACCTTCTGCAAGTTACTTTGCATCTGTTGCACGAATGTTGGGTAGTCCTTCTGGTCGGATG
Organism: Drosophila arawakana; assembly: GCA_018151165.1. Classification (NCBI taxonomy): domain Eukaryota; kingdom Metazoa; phylum Arthropoda; class Insecta; order Diptera; family Drosophilidae; genus Drosophila; species Drosophila arawakana. The sequence continues at coordinate 686,070 of JAECWX010000336.1, read as the reverse complement.
TCGGTTGGCCGTAAAGCAGTTCCGTCGAAAGCCGCAGCTCGCGTCCTAACATCAAACAAGAAGGTGAATATCCAGTTGCTTCGTGAGGCGCGGAGCGGTAGGCCCACAGCGCCAACGGCAGCAACTCGTCCCAGTCGCGTTGATCTGCTGCCACGAGTTTAGCCAAGTAATCTAGCAACGTTCGGTTGAACCGCTCGACCATTCCATCCGATTGTGGATGCAGCGGGGTTGTGCGGGTCTTTTCCACTTCAAGTAACTGCATACAAGCTTCGAAATTTTCGGACTCAAAGTTGCGTCCCTGATCCGAATGCAGGACGAAAGGTGTACCGTATCGACTGAATACTTCCTGAACAAGTGCTTGTGAAGCCGTTACTGCCGTTTGATCCGGTAGGGCCACACATTCCTACCGCCGCAATAGCTTGGTTTGAGGCATGCAAGCGTACGTCGTGAGGGTCCTTTCAGTCCTTTTGTCCGACCCAGTAGTAGCGTTGCTTAAGTTTAGCTAACGTTTTCTTCACAGTAAAGTGTCCACCGGTGGAAGTGTTATGCATACGACGCATAATTTCGTCCCGTAGACTGTCGATGACAACGGTTACGGGCTTATCTTCCTTATTTCTAAGCCTTAATACGCCTTTGTCCAAATAAAGACTTTCGAACATGTGCCAATAGGCCTTTCTTTCGGGATCCTCTCGCCACATAGTTTCCTTGGACGGCCGCTCACCGGCTTCCAACCATTTGAAAACGGAAGCGAGTGTGGGATCTTCCTTCTGCCGTTGAGTGTAATCGATGGCTTCAATCGGCATGAAAATGATTCCATGATCATCGTTCTCCTCCGCCCTCTCGCAATGACGACACTCTCCGCAGGGACGCCGCGACAATGCGTCCGCGTTGCCATGATACTTCCCGCTTCGATGCTGAATGTCCATGTCATATTGTTGCAAGCGTTCAATCCAACGAGCAATTTGACCTTCTGGTTCCCGATAATTGCAGAGCCATTTTAGGGATGCGCACGACCGCCAGAAGTTCACTTCTGATGACGCAATAATTACGTTCAGCTCGGTTGAAAGTCTTGTTGTAATACTCCAACACTCGCTCTTGCCCGTTCTGTTCCTGACTAAGTATGGCTCCTGCTCCGTGGTTGGACGCGTCTGTGTCCAGAATGAAAGGCCCCGTTGTATCTGGGAACCGCAGGATGGGCGCTTGGGTAAGCTTGCTTTTAAGCCGGTCGAAAGCTTCTTGAGCCACGCCCGACCACACAAATGCGCGACGAGCTTCTGTCAATTCATGGAGAGAATGGGCGGTAGCGGCGAAACCTGGGATAAACTTCCGGTAATAGGAGCATAATCCAAGAAATGAACGAATACCCTTTTGGCAGTGGCGAGTTGGCCAGTCCATTACACGACTGATCTTTTCCGGGCACGCTTACGATGTGACCCAAGAATGTGACTTCGGACCGGAGAAAATGGCATTTTCGTGGGCTAAGTTTTAATCCAGCTCGCTTCAGTCGGTTAAAGACTTGTTCCAAATGGACGAGGTGTTCCTCCCAGGTTCAAGAGTGGACGATAATGTCGTCCAAGTATACGAGTGCCGAAGAGCAGGTCATCCCAGAGAAAAGGCTGTCCATGAGGCGCTCAAAGGTCGCAGGCGCGTTTGTGAGACCGAAGGGCATTACATTAAATTCATATAAGCCGGCGTCACAAACGAAAGCGGTCTTCGGCCGAGACTCGTCGCCCGTTTCCACCTGCCAATAGCCACTCTGTACATCCATTGTCGAGAACCAGTTCGAGGCGTGTAGTCTTGCCAAGATGTCGTCTGTCCGGGGTAGCGGGTATGAGTCCTTGAGAGTAACGTCGTTCAAGCGAGGGTAGTCTACACAGAACCTTGTGGTGCCATCTTTTTTTCGGACGAGGACCACCGGAGACGCCCACGGGCTCGCAGACTGGCGAATTACGCCCTGCTTCTGCATGTCCTCTATAAGCCGTTCCACTTCTATACGACGCGCAAGCGCCTGGCGACGAGGCGGTTGCTTTATAGGGCGCGTCTGTCCTGTATCAATTGTTTGGCGAGTCACCTTAGTGCGACCCGTCTCGGTACTTCTCGAAGCGAATACCGCTCGGTAGTTGGCCAGCACACACAGTAGACCAGCGCGTGCTTCGACGGGCAGATCGGTGTGGATCCAGGAATCCCAATCGATAGAAAGTTCGCTGGTGAGTGTGCTCGCTGGTGCGACGGGCAGCAGTAGTTCTACTGGCTCCAGCTGTCCAAGGATGGTGGAGGCCGTCAGCCGTCGAGTTTGCGTGCCGATATTCAGCACGTGAAGTGTGGCAGTGTTAGTAGATGTATCTACCTAGGAACTACCCAGGATTAAATCCGATGGAAGTTCAGAATAAATCCCGCGTTCCAGGACGGCCAGTGTTAGCTGATCCTGGGAAACACAACCGACGCATATATACATGTGGCTGTGTGGTGGAATATTCGCGGACTCTGTAGCGAACAACAGGCTGGGGCAATGCGCAGTGGGTACATGTAGCGGCACCGATCCCCAGGCCAACTCTAGTCGCAGCTTCTTCAAGTCCACAATGGCCTGGTGCCGTAATAAGAAATCCATTCCCAATAAAGTTGGCACGTCGTCTTCGACGAGCAATAAGTCGTGGGAGATCGTTCGGCCCGCTACGGTCAATCGTGCTAAAGTTTTAGCTGTCGCCACGAACTGTTCTGCGGATGGGCCTTGCAGAGTTACTCGGCATGGCGCAACGTTGAGCTGGCCGGGGAGGTCTCGGTTATTTAACAACGAGACGGCCGCACCAGTATCAATGATGAATCGGATTGGACGATTCTGCAATAAAAGAAACAATGTAGACTCCGAGAGGCTGGCGCATCAAGTATGTGCTTAGCTTTGGTGGAAGCCAAGTCCGGACCATTGGTACACGCAAGCGGCTGCTCTGTCTCTTCCATTGCTGTGTTCTCGTCAGACTTTGTGAGAGGGCTCACAGTTTCCTCGGCGGAAGCATGGACGGATTCATCTTCGTTCGAAGGAGTCTTAGGTCCATAGGATTCCATTGCATGAGTACGGGCGGCTTCGTCTTCGCTTGAAGGAGTCTTAGGTCCGTCTGCTAATGGTGTAGATCGCTCTGGGTACTCAAGGAGGTGACCCGGCAAATCGCGCGGGAATGATGCCAATGGCTCCGAGGCGTCCTCTCCGGGCGGCGGCTTACTCGGCATTTGAGTGAGGGTGACTACGTCTTCTGCAGAAGATGTGTCAAGCCCGGAAACAAAGGACTTCGGCGGCGGCGGGTGTGCGGAGAGGTGCTCGGATTGGCGGCAGTCTGAGTTGGCGAAAGACGTGGGGCTTCGGCCAGGGGTGTGAGTTGTCTTCAGAGTTGTTGAGTTGGTTTTTAATCGTTGCAGCTTGGGGCGATTGGTGTTCGCAACCAACCTTCGCCCCGGAAGGCTGGTCTGTTTTAGTTTTCCGCCGGTGATGGAAGGGAAGGCAGGTCGGTTCTGTCGAATCGACGTCCGTTCCTTCTCGGGGTTTGCTGAGAGTTTGTAGGAGTTGACGCCGTCATGTTGAGCACGGCACCCACTGGTCGACGGCGGCATTGGGATTCAATACGACGCGCCATGTCGAGTGCCTCCCGTAGAGTCCGTGGTTTACTGGATAAAATCAGCACTTGGTAGGACGTCTCGCGAATTCCATCTATGAAGCGCTGCACAAGAATGCTATCGTAAGTGGAGATGGGTAGCTCTCCCAACACTGCGCGGCCCAGACATTGCAGGTCCATTGCGAAATCCTCTAAAGATTCTTTGGAACCCTGGACTCGGTTATGAAATTCGTGGTATCCTGCATGCGGACTGAACGTAAAGTTTTCCTTTAGGGTCGCCGTCAGTAATGCATAGGATCGCAGAGTCGCATCCGATAGTGTAGCGTAGAACTTCTGGGCACGCCCACGGAGGCTCGAATAAAGTTTGCGCAACTTAGTTCGTTCCGACCAGTGGTACTCGTCTGCCATGTCGTCAAACACGCGCTGAAATTCCTACCATGGTCTGGTGCCGTCATAAGTCGGTGGTGGTTCAGCATCCTGTAGCATCATAAACGGACTGTTGCAAACGCCGGTTGCAGAAGACGACTCTGGGGGAAGCGGCTTAGCTGTTACACCCGAGGGCCTAGGTTGTATCTCTGCTGTGACGTCTGTCCACTTCGTACGGGCGAACTGCTCGCTGCGAAGTTCATTGCAGTGATCTTTGCTACCACCGTTGAGCGATCCACCAACTCGGGGAGTACTGGACGCCATCTCCTGTAGGTTCAGGGCCGTTCTCTCGGCTGATTCCCCCGTAGCAGAGTCTCTAGCTTTACCTTGTTGACTGCCCAAGCCTCCCAGCATAGTGCGTTCGAACGACGACCATAACTGCGTAAATTTCTGCTCAAAATGTCGCTCCCGCTCTTCCAGGCGGTCATCCAAAAGTGCAACTCGTTTCTCCAGGGACTGCTCTCTAGCCGCCAAGCGGCTTGAAAGGGTTTCCGCGAGTCTCTGTGTTGCCTCCAGTAAAGTCGCCGTGAGTTGCTGATCGCGGGCTCCCGCCGCAGCAATCTCTTGACGCTGACGAATCGATTTCTTCGGCATTGTGAGTCGTGCTTTTGCAAGACATTAGTGTACCCCACACCTGACACCAATGTAGCGAAAACTGCCTTAACTGAAGGGCAGCGTCACCACGGTTAGCCGAGCGGTACTTCTTCTTTAGTCAGGTAGCCGGAAAGCAATCTATACGCCGGCGAATATTAGGGGGCGCAGAGCTTGAAGACCAATTGGAAAAGAACACACGTGCAATCAGAACCTCACTTTATTCTCTCTCTTATCAAGCTACTCTCTCGAGAACCATGTGTGTCAAGGTGAAAATTCTTCTTCTCCTAGAAAAAAAATGAAGCTGTGGTGCATTAGGTCCGACTATCGATATGTCGATAGTGAACGAGCGATCATACATACTGACAAAGTTTGATCCAAATCGGACTACTATATCGTATAGCTCCCATAGGAACGATCGGTCAAAAATATGCTCTAAACATGAATTTGTATGAAAATGTTCTGTTTGACAAGCTATCTAAGCCATAAGCATTGTTAATAACAAATTGAAACTGAGTAACGGGTATCCTAAAGTCGCAAGGCGACTAAAGCATTCTTTCTTGTTCTATTCTATGTTCTGTATGAAACATTTTTTAACGCAATAACTTAATTTTTCTTCTTACAGTAATACAAAAATAAGCACAACTAAGCAATGTGAAAAACGGATGGTTACTTTTCGGGTCATGACGATTTTGCTCCTTTGTCTTATACTCATGTATTGTTTCCTGCCTTTGGTAGAGCTATTTATGGGGATTGCTTCAGGTCCATCAAATAAACCATTTCCGTACAAAATGCAGTTCCCTTACAACCCATATAGAAATTGGTTTTGTTTCGTGCTTACATATATATTTACTGCTTATGCTGGAATTTGTGTTGTGACCACACTTTTGGCAGAAGATACTTTATTTGGATTCTTTATTACATATACTTGTGGGCAATTTAGCTTGCTACATAGTCGGATTGATCTATTAATGACAAATACAAATGAAAGCGAATTATCGAAAAATACATTATGTAAATTAAATCAGGAGCTCAATTGTATTGCAAGAAAACACAATACGCTTATTTGGTAAGTTCTAATAGCAAACTTTTAAAACAACCACATTTTTATACCCATTAATCGTAGAGTAAAAGGGTATATTGTAGTCGTTGAAATGTGGGTAACAGGAAAAAGGAGGCGTGGCAGACTCCACAAAGTATACATATTCTTGATGGGTATAATAAACTGAGTCGAAAAAAATCGATTTTTTTTGCGAATATCTCAGTAACTATAGAACTTAGGAACAACCATTTTGGTACGAAGATTTCTAACGACTGCCTATATGCAATGTATTTAAAAGTTTTGGGCTGCCACGCCATTTTTCCTCTTTTATCCTTTTCCCCTCTCCCCGTAACTCTTCAACACCCAATTCATACATTACTCCTGCAACATCTCCTGTACCTGATCAACCCTTATGTGCTAACGTTGCTTTCCCGGCACTGCCTATCTCCTCCGTAAACGCCCTATCACCGGTTATGAATTAATCGGTGGCTGTTAATGGAGTAACGGCTAAGAGTAAAAACTCGAAAAGCCCACTATTCGACTTTACAGTCGATCTACTGTCACCCCTGCAGTTCCCCCTTCACCCTCTAATATAAACGTGGTACCTGGCAATTCCAATGTTGCTAATTCAAACTCTAAAAGCCCTCCAAGTCGACGAATTAGTCATCCTATTTCTATTAGTCTGCTTTCCGCAGACACGTCTATTGAGTCTGTTGCTGCATTTATGGCTACCAAAACTCCTGGCAGCGTTAATATTTCAAAATTCAATTTTGCTGAGCCTAGAGAGATCTCCTCATTTAAGATTGGTATATCCCCTGAAATGTTTCCTGCCATATGTGATCCAAAGTTTTGGCCTCCTCATTTGATTGTTCACGAGTTTAAACAGAAGATTAGAACTCGTGCAAATCCTATCTCCTTTCCGACTAGTGGTCCGTCTCAATCGGCCCCAGTAATAGCCTCAAAAAACTAGACTCTGACTCTATATCAGAATGTAAGGGGTCTAGGGTCTAACTTAAAACAGTTACATAAGAATAGTTTTTCTTTTGATTCTGACATTGCTGCATTTTCAGAGACTTGGCTTAACTCTAGTATAGCTGGTAATAAAATAATAATGCCATCAAATTGTAATATATATTCAGCAGCGAACGCCCTAATCGACATGGTGGTGGAGTCCTTATTTCAGTAAAATCCAGCCATAATGCTGAAATAATAGATGTTTCACCACTGGATGAAATTGAAATTGTTGCCGTTAAGGTTACTTTTTCGTCATTTCCGCTTTATGTAACTTGTTCGTATATTGCTCCATCGTCTGAAATGTCGATTTATTTGCAACATTTAAATTTCATTATTGAACCACTTAGTCACATTCGTGATCATGATTTCTTTGTGACACTTGGTGATTTTAACTTGCCAAACGTTTCCTGGACTTGTTTTTACAATTTTAATTACATACCCACACCTAATAATGACTTTTTAGATAGTTTGATAGATCTTCCTTTTTTTCAAGTTAATCATATATTTAATCGTTAAAATAGAATGCTGGATCTCATCTTCGTAATTGATTCATCCAGTGCCGCTGTCACTAGATCTTCTCCTGTAGTTGTACCTGAAGATTCTTTTCATCCTTCTTTTGAATTATGCATGTCTATTCCTTACTTAACCCATTTAGCTTCGTCTTTCTCTTCCAAGTAGCACCGTTGCTTTCGCATTCCTTGCTAAATCAACTGATTCTTGCTACCGACTGGTCTATACTATACAGTATTTTTACAACATTTTAAACTCAATCTTTAATGTCTGCATTCCATATTGTGTTGTTAAGTCTGTTTCATGTAAACCACCTTGGGTTTCACCAAGACTATCCAACTTAAAAAACAAGAAATCTAAATATTTTAAAAAGTTTAAGCAGACAGGTTCTAGCTTAGACTTCTTAAATTATTCTAAATTAAAAGCTGTCTTTACCCTACTTAATTCTCAATGCTATGAAAGTTATATCGTTCGCTGCAAGAATCAATTTGCGCGTGATCCTAAACAATTCTATAAATTTGTAAATTCTAAACGTAAATCTAGTACCTTACCCTATTCTTTCTTTTTCAATTCCTGTAAAGTAATCGATGACTCGGCTGCTTCCGATCTCTTTGCTAACTTTTTTCAATCAACTTACACCTCTAGTTTGCGTACTTACTTCTCTTACCCCTTTAAACTCCCATCCTCTAATTCTATTTTCTTGCATCATATTACAGATAGTTGCATGCTTTCCTCAATTAACACCTTAAAGTCTTCCTTATCTCCTGGGCCTGACAGCATTCCAAGTTGTTTGCTTAAGGAGTGCTGTTTTTCAATTATAGTCGCCAGCAGTAAGGTGAGAGTCAAGACGCCGCGACTCTCTGCTACTGCACACCATAAACTTCGTTTTGCCCATGTTCACTGCAAGTCCAACTCTCGCTGATTCCTTTTCGATAGCTCCAAAAGCTGCAGTAACATCACGCTTGTCACGACCAACAATATCAATATCATCGGCGTAACCAAGGAGCTGGACACATTTGTTCCCCAGTATTGTGCCCGTCCGATGCACTCCAGCTTTCCTTATTATACTCTCCATCAGTAGATTGAAGAGCAAACATGACAGCGAGTTGCCCTGTCTGAGACCCCGCTTAGTAACGAAGATTTCGGAATGGTCATTTCCTACTTTTACAGAGCTGATGGTGTTGCTCAATGTCATTCTGCAAAACCGTATTAGCTTTGCATGTATACCAAGCTCAGACTTGGTAGCGTACAGGCGATCTCGCTGTGGACTATCGAAGACAGCTTTAAAATCGACAAACAGGTGGTAGGTGTCGATTTGGTTCTCGTGCGCTTTCTCCAAGATCTGGCATAGTGTGATGATATGGTCGACTGTGGACCTCCCAGGACGAAAGCCGCATTGATTCGGTCCGATCAATGCTTCAGCATATGGCTTAAGTCTCTCACACATTACGCTCGTTAGAACCTTGTATGCGACGGGAAGAAGGCTAATGCCACGGTAATTGGTGCGCTGTATAGCATCACCCTTCTTCAGGATGGGGCAGGTCATAATGAGGTTTTACCTTGTGTTCTCTCCCCCCATCCCTTCAAATGTGAAATTATTATTTTATTATAAGGACCCTTCGGATCATGCGTTAGGACAAGATGATTTAAGCACAATGCCCAACTGGTGCATAACTAATCACTTCTACCTTAATTTCTCTAAATGCCTGTTTATGACTTTTAACAGTGTTACTCCTTACATAGCCAATTTCTGTATTGACAATGTACCCTTAAAACGCATACTGTTAGTTGAAGATCTTGGTGTTCTCTTTGATAATAAATTAAGTTTCACACGTCATTTCTCCACAATTGTTAATAAAGCCAAGGGAACTCTTGGATTTATTAAACGCAGGTCTAAGGAATTTAATCCCTTCCCTTCGCCACTAAACTTCTTTATACATCTCTTGTCCGGCCCATTCTTGAATATTGTTCATGTGTTTGGTCTCCTCAACATGCTCATACTCAAGATTTAATTGAGGCGGTGCAGAAGCACTTCGCACTTCGTAGACTTCATTGGGACCCTAACCTTCGTCTTCCATCCTACACCAACAGGCTCTTATTCCTCAATCTTCCGTCCCTTATTAATCATAGGAGAGTTCTTAGAGTTATCCCTCTTAGAACGCCTTAATTTTAATATTCCAACCAGGGCAACCAGTTACTAAATCCCTTTATTTCTTCCTACATGCACTACTGACTACGCTTTGCACAATCGTTTTCGGGTATTATGGGCTAATTATAATCAATACTATAGAATAATTGATACATCTCTCTCTCTTTTCCATCTTAAAGCTTAACTTATTAGCCAACTCCGTTAAATCTTTGATTTCCATGGGCAGTATGTTTGGAATCTCTGCCATTCATCCGTCCATTTAATTCAGAAATCTTTCGTGTTAGTTTTGGCACACATTTTTATTGATCTGGTTGGCTTTTTCAGGGTATTTTCCAATCCTAACAACATATGTTGGATCAATTTCCTTACTTTTTATCCCCAGATTAACTATTAACTATTAATTAATTTATCAATTTGATTAACTAATTTTTTTTACTCCTTTTCAGTTAAAATATTTTTTTTATAATTTGCACATTGTTGCACAATATCCGCTAATACGATACCCAACCCGAGGCGCAAGCGTTGTAGATTCTTCGGCGCGTGTACTAAGAGCTAGCGTCGACTGCGACAGCGCCGGCAAACATTGTAATTTCAGTGAATTTAAATAGCGGGACATGGCCCTACTAGAACATTACATTCTCGCTTAGTCTCGTGACTATTTATTGTAAAGGTTCGGGGCTATTCTAGCTAATTTATACATACATACATACTGTTGGATCACAAGAATTAGTTAGAATAAGGAAAACAATGAGTCGTTAGTTAAGAAACATAAAGTTAAGCAAGAAAGAAAAGTACAGTCGAGAGCGCCCGATCGTATAATACTCTCTGCATTTGTCCCGATTAAATTATTAAAATCGGTATCGAGATATTACAATGTGTAGTACTTGCATTAAAACACGTCGAAACAAAAACAATCTAAGCATAATCAAACATACATCTGTTTGATTGCATGCGATTACACATACTTTTGACATTAAACGTGTGCATATATGTATGTATGTGTGTGTGTTCGGCACGGCCAGCGTCTCCATACGAATTATTAATTACAATACAGTACGATAAAAACAAGTTCGCCAAAAACGGCATTGAAGTTTGAAAACTATTTTATCAATTGTGGGAAAAGTGGGCGTGGCAGTCCAAAATTTTAAATGTCAATCCAACTATGCTGTCGCTAGGAACCTCCGTACCCAAATTGGTGATCCTAGGTGCCATAGTTACTGAGATATTTGCCGAAAACACCGATTTTTCCCGGTGTGTCCAGTTTTTTTCTCATTATGGGCGAATGGGGCGTGGCATCGAAAAAAAAGATTCTTGTATTGACTGACTAAATATGTGATCGTTTGACACCAAGCTCGAATTTGTAGCTCTTACCATATCTGAAATCTGTTTGTTCATACGGACAGACGGTCAGACGGACAGACAGACGGACATGGCTATATCGACTCGTCTTGTGATGCTGATCAAGAATATATATACTTTATGGGGTCTGCCACGCCTCCTTCTGCCTGTTACATACTTTTGCACAAACCTAATATACTCTTGCAGAGAGTATAAGAACGCGTGCGCATGAAATGAATATTTGCATCCGCAAACACTTGACAACGCTTCTAAGCCCAACGCTTATGAAGTCATTTGTAATGACGAATTACGAAAAGTAGTGGCCTTGCATATAACTAACAATACATGTTTTTTGAAACATAGAAAGAAAATTATTGCAAGAATTGATGTTGACGATCCGTACACCAATGGAATCCTTGACTTAGGTCAATTCTTCCAAAGGCTTGATAAGCAAACCGGTGTACTTGGAATCAGCCAACTCAAAGTGACACCGTTCGAAAAGATCTTTGAATCAATTTCAATAGAATCTTTCAAAATATTGGGCAATAAAATATTGAAAACATTAAGAGTAGCACTACTCAAGCCGGTGACCCTAAGAAATAATGATAACGATCGAGAAGCGATTACATTCCATTCCATTTACATTCCATGACGATCCAGTACAAGGAGGTCATACAGGCATTACTAAAACTTTGGCCAAAGTAAAAATATATTATTATTGGAAAAATATGACACGTCATATCAAAGAGTAAATTAATAATTGTCCAAAGTGACTTACTGTAAAAACAACAAAACATACAAAGACCCCAATGATTTTGACAGAAACACCCATACATGCTTTTGACAGTTACACAGTTACGCTAATATGCGATTTAACAAAGTATTTAGTAACTATTCCAATTGCAAACAAAAGTGCAACAACTGTTGCTAAAGCAATATTCGAAAAGTTTATTCTGAAGTACGGTTCAATGAAGACGTTCATTACGGACATTGGAACAGAAAATAAAAACTCAATAATTAATGACTAGTGCAAATATCTAAAGATAGATAACATAACATCTACTGAACGCCACCCCCAGACATTAGGGACAGTAGAACGAAGCGTTTGTTCATATATTTCCGAGGACAAAATCGATTGGGATGTTTGGATTCAATATTTATATTGTTTCAACACAACACCCTCAATAACTCTTGATTATTGTCCATACGAATTAGTTTTTAGTAGATTACCAAGAGAGTTCATAAATTTTCATAAGACAGATACTATAACACCATCATATAACATTGTGCTAAAGAAATTAAATTTAGACTAGAAATAGCATATAAAAGAGCGAGTAACACTTGAACACCAAAAAGCCAGAAATAAGAAATACTATGATACTAAGAAAACTACAGTCGCGCACGCTCGGGCGTATAATACTCTCTGCATTTTTCCGGATCAAATTATTAAACTCGGTATCCAGGTATTACAATGGATAGTACTTGTATTAGAACACGTTGAAACAACAAATAAAAACAAGTATAATCAAACATACATATTTTTATTTGTATGCAAATACACATACGTTTGATGTTCTATGTATGCATATATGTATGTAAGTGTGTATTCAGCGCGGCCAGCGTTAAATAACATAAACTTTGTTACGCGATAGCTCTCCTGTTCAAAACAGGATTTTTATGCAACTTTCAGAATAGTTTGATTTGATATGTCACCAAACGAATGGTAAATTACAACACCGTACTATATGAACAAATACCAAACGATGCGAAAATTGAGAATTATTTTATTACTTGTGGGAAAAGGATTCGGGACATGGCATTTATGCTGTCTCTAGGAACATCCGTACCAAAATAGGTGTTCCTAGGTGCCATAGTTACAAAGATATTCGCCAAAAACACCGATTTTTTTTCGAGGCGTGTCTAGTTTTTTACTCGTTGCGGCCGAAATGGACATGGCATCAAAAAAAAGAAGACTGACTAATTATATGGTCGATTATAACTAAGTTCGAACTTGTAGCTCATACCATATCAGAAATCTGTTTGTTCATACGGACAGACGGACAGACAGACAGACAGACGGACATGGCTATATCGACTCGGCTTGTGCTGCTGATCAAGAATATATATACTTTATGGGATCTGCCTCTATCATACTTTGCACAAACCTAATATACTCTTGTAGAGTTTTACGTCGTCAGCATACATGAGCACACGAGAGTAACTGATCGCAGATGGCAGATCATTTATGAACAATATAAAATAACAAGGGACCAAGATGGCTTCCTTGTCGAAAACTCGAAATAACTTGAACAGATTTAGACAAAGTGTCTTTAAAATAAACCTGTTGTGTTCTAGAACTTAAGTAATTTGAAATCCAAAGAGTAAAGTTATGGGAAAGACCCAAAAGATTGAGCTTATGTATTAATAGGGTGTGAATAACGGAGTCGAAAGCTTTGCTGAAATCTGTGTAAATGACGTCAGTTTGCCATTTTCTCTCTAAGCCCTTCAGGCTTTAAAAGGCCGTCATCACAGTTTTTAGGCACACAGCCAGGGACTCCGTCTGGACGAGGTGAAACAAGAAAGAAAAGTACAGTCGAGCATGCCCGACCGTATAATACTCTCTGCATTTGTTCCCGATCGGTATCCAGATATAAAAATGTGTAGTACTTACATTAAAACACGTCGAAACAAAAACAATCTAAGCATAGTCAAACAAACATCTGTTTGTTTGCATGCGAATACACATACGTTTTACAATATGTGATGCATATGTGTATGTATCAGAGACCTGCAACGAGTATACTCGAGTACGTTCGAGTAATTCAACGGGCTGTCCGAAAAATGTTCGAATCACAACGATCAGTTGTCCGTTTTCAAACCTTCAAACGATCAGCCCCATAGATCGTTTGCTGATCGTTGGCTGATCGTTTGCTGATCGTTCGATTGTCAAACGAGAATTCCAACGAGTATACGAACGCAACCTGCCCTGATCGTTTTTTCAGTACAAACGTTCGAGTAACAAGCAATTTAAACAAGCGAATGCCAAATTTAGAAGAACCCTAAAAGAAGAAAAAAAGCACAGTATACAAAAATTCACAACACAAAAAGCACCCGACACACCTCCAAAATCAATTTGGAATAACATCAGACGCTTCTGCGGCCTAAACCCCCAAAAACACATTCATTGCATCCTAAACCCAATAACAAACCAAAATACCACCAACAAAGCAGAAATAGCAGAACTCTTCTGCAAAAAATTCTCAGACTCATCAACTGACTCCAACTTCTCCACGACCTTTATACATACAAAACAAGCATCACTGAACAACCTACTCAACCACACAAATGCCCCCAGCAAGAGAGCTACAGAAATAGAAAAAGAAATAACACTAGTCGAATTTACATCAGCTCTAAACAAACTAAAAGGAAACACACCCGGACTAGACAGAGTAAACTACGCCATGATTTAAAATCTGGACAGGAAAACAAAATGTCGCATAATCAACCTCCAAAACTCTATTCTAAACAATTACATTCCCCAAGCTTACAAGAACAGCATAATAATCCCAATTTTAAAACCCAACACGGACAAAACCACACTAAACTCCTACCGACCAATATCACTGAACTCGTGTCTATCAAAAGTCCTTGACAAAATAATAGCAAAGCGACTGTGGTGGTTTGTCTCTAACGACAAATTAACCCATATCAGTCAAACAGGATTCAAGAAGGGGAAATCTGCTATAGACAGTCTACTGTTGATAGACCATCTACTAGCAAGATCCATCTCCAGAAGAAACCATGCGTCTATAATATCCCTAGACTTTGAAAAAGCTTTTGACAGAATCGGACTACACTCAATACTAGACCAACTTACGGAATGGAAAACGGGACCCAAAATACTAAACTACATAAAAAACTTTATGACAAACAGAAAAATTACAGTACGAATAAACACCAACATCTCCCCCTTCCACCCCACACACAACGGTATTCCCCAGGGCTCGCCACTCTCAGTGATCCTATTTGTCATAGCATACAACAAACTCGCTGAAAAGCTTACCCTACACCCAAATATCAGCCTAAGCGCCTACGCAGACGACTTTAACATAATACTTAAACTAAAAAATAGGAAAAACATCAATATAATCCTAAACCCAATCCTCAGAACCATAGTTAACTGGGCCGAATACTCAGGCGCCAAGCTATCCACCAGCAAATGCAAGCACATGCACGTCTGCAGAAAGCACAACTGCAATTGCTTATTATCTACAGAAAGCATACATATCCAGAACGTCACATCACTAACAAGAAAGAAAAGTACAGTCGAGACCGCCCGACTATATAATACTCTCTGCACTTTTCCCGATTAAATTATTAAAATCGGTATCGAGATATTACAATGTGAATTACTTGCATTAAAACACGTTGAAACAAAAACAATCTAAGCATAATCAAACATACATCAGTTTGTTTGCCTGCGAATACACATACATATGTGCGTTTGACAATATATGCTGCATATATGCATGTATGTGTGTATTCGGCGCAGCCAGATTCAGCGGGCAGCGCTGCCGCCACACAAGCAGCGAAAACGTTCGAAAATGTGCTTGTGTGTTTCTATCTCGCTTGCACCTATGGGTTGATATTGCGTTCAATTATCAATATTGTAACGCTTCTAGTTTTCTTGTTTATAGTCCGATTTTAATGCGCCTTTCAGTATAGTTTAATATAGTTAGTGTCCACACGAATTATATAATTACAATACTGTACGATACGAACAAGTTCGCCAAAAACGGCATTTAAAGTTTTTTCAAGTGTGGGAAAGGGGGCGTGGCAGTCCAAAATTTTAAATGGCAATGCAACTATGCTGTCGCTAGGAACCTCCGTACCCAAATTGGTGATCCTAGGTGCCATAGTTACTGAGATATTTGCCGAAAACATCGATTTTTCCCGAGGTGTGTCTAGTTTTTTGCTCATTGTGGGCGAATGGGGCGTGGCATCAAAAAAAAAAAAGATTCTTGTATTGACTGACTAAATATGTGATCGTTTGACACCAAGCTCGAACTTGTAGCTCTTACCATCTCTGAAATCTGTTTGTTCATACGGACGGACAGACAGACAGACAGACAGACAGACAGACAGACGGACAGACGGACATGGCTATATCGACTCGGCTTGTGATGCTGATCAAGAATATATATACTTTATAGGGTCTGCCACGCCTCCTTCTGCCTGTTACATACTTTTGCACAAACCCAATATACTCTTGCAGAGAGTATAAAAATACTAGGACTTCACTTTAACAACAAATACAGATGGAATAACCACACGGAACAACTCACATACTCTCTTCACCAAACAATTAATATAATAAAATGTCTCGCAAGTCCTAAATTCAACTGTAACACATCCACACTTATCAATGTCACAAAAGCAATACTCAACTCCAAAGCAGACTAGGGCCTACCCATCTATGGACACTGCCCGAAAACTACTTTGCGACCTATCAAATCAAAAATTAATACAGGCCTCAGAATCGCCCTAGGGGCATTCAAAACCACACCCTCCCAAAACATTCTATACGACGCCAGAGTCCCCCCAATAGAAGACAGACGCGATCTAATAACAGCAACCCTCGTAAAAACCCTGGTTACAGCAAAAAACTCCCCACTACACAAAATACTAAAAACATACCGACCTCCTAGACGCTCACAATACAATTCAACAATAGACCGAATAATAAACAAGAAAGAAAAGTACAGTCGAGCGCGCCCGACCGTATAATACTCTCTGCATTTGTCCCGATTAAATTATTAAAATCGGTATCGAGATATTACAATGTGAATTACTTGCATTAAAACACGTTGAAACAAAAACAATCTAAGCATAATCAAACACACATCTGTTTGTTTGTATTCGAATACACATACGTTTGACAATATGATGCAAATATGTACATATGTATGTGTGTATTCGGCGCAGCCAGCGACCGCGGGGAGCGCTGCCGCCACACAGGCAGCGAAAACGTTCGAACATGTGCTTGTGTGTTTCTATCTCGCTTGCACCTATGGGTTGATATTGCGTTCAATTATCAATATTGTAACGCTTCTAGTTTTCTTGTTTATAGTCCGATTTTAATGCGCCTTTCAGGATAGTTTAATATAGTTAGTCTCCACACCAGTTATAAACTACAATACTGTACGATACGGAAAAAACGGCAATGAAGCTTGAAAACTATTTTATAAATTGTGGGAAAAGTGGGCGTGGCAGTCAAAAATTTTAAATGGCAACGCAACTATGCTGTCGCTAGGAACTCCGGTACCAGAATTGGTAATCCTAGGTGCCATAGTTACTGAGATATTTGCCGAAAACACCAATTTTTTCCGAGGTGTGTCCAGTTTTTTGCTTATTGTGGGCGAATGGGGCGTGGCATCGAAAAAAAAAAGATTCTTGTATTGACTGACTAAATATGTGATCGTTTGTAGCTCTTACCATCTCTGAAATCTGTTTGTTCATACGGACAGACGGACAGACGGTCAGACGGACAGACAGACGGACATGGCTATATCGACTCGGCTTGTGATGCTGATCAAGAATATATATACTTTATGGGGTCTGCCACGCCTCCTTCTGCCTGTTACATACATTTGCACAAACCCAATATACTCTTGCAGAGAGTATAAACATAGCAAAAACCACAACCTACCCTACCAGCCCGCAAAACTACTTACTCTGACTACCACTCCATGGAACTTAAGCCAAATTATCACAGACACGACACTAAGAAACTTTAATAAAAACAAGAAAGAAAAGTACAGTCGAGCGCGCCCGACCCTATAATACTCTCTGCATTTGTCCCGATTAAATTATTAAAATCGGTATCGAGATATTACAATGTGAATTACTTGCATTAAAACACGTTGAAACAAAAACAATCTAAGCATAATCAAACACACATCTGTTTGTTTGTATTCGAATACACATACTTCAATTATCAATATTGTAACGCTTCTAGTTTTCTTGTTTATAGTCCGATTTTAATGGGCCTTTCAGTATAATTTAATATAGATAGTTTAATATAATTAGTTATAAACTACAATACTGTACGATACGAACAAGTTCGCCAAAACCGGCATTGAAGGTTCCAGACTTTTTTATCAAATGTGGGAAAAGTGGGCGTGGCAGTCAAAAATTTTAAATGGCAACGCAACTATGCTGTCGCTAGGAACTCCGGTACCAGAATTGGTAATCCTAGGTGCCATAGTTACTGAGATATTTGCCGAAAACACCAATTTTTTCCGAGGTGTGTCCAGTTTTTTGCTTATTGTGGGCGAATGGGGCGTGGCATCGAAAAAAAAAAGATTCTTGTATTGACTGACTAAATATGTGATCGTTTGTAGCTCTTACCATCTCTGAAATCTGTTTGTTCATACGGACAGACGGACAGACGGTCAGACGGACAGACAGACGGACATGGCTATATCGACTCGGCTTGTGATGCTGATCAAGAATATATATACTTTATGGGGTCTGCCACGCCTCCTTCTGCCTGTTACATACTTTTGCACAAACCCAATATACTCTTGCAGAGAGTATAAACATAGCAAAAACCACAACCTACCCTACCAGCCCGCAAAACTACTTACTCTGACTACCACTCCATGGAACTTAAGCCAAATTATCACAGACACGACACTAAGAAACTTTAATAAAAACAAGAAAGAAAAGTACAGTCGAGCGCGCCCGACCCTATAATACTCTCTGCATTTGTCCCGATTAAATTATTAAAATCGGTATCGAGATATTACAATGTGAATTACTTGCATTAAAACACGTTAAAACAAAAACAATCTAAGCATAATCAAACACACATCTGTTTGTTTGTATTCGAATACACATACTTCAATTATCAATATTGTAACGCTTCTAGTTTTCTTGTTTATAGTCCGATTTTAATGGGCCTTTCAGTATAATTTAATATAGATAGTTTAATATAATTAGTTATAAACTACAATACTGTACGATACGAACAAGTTCGCCAAAACCGGCATTGAAGGTTCCAGACTTTTTTATCAAATGTGGGAAAAGTGGGCGTGGCAGTCCAAAATTTTAAATGGCAATGTAACTATGCTCTCGCTAGGAACACCAGTACCAGAATTGGTGATCCTAGGTGCCATAGTTACTGAGATATTTGCCGAAAACACCAATTTTTTCCGAGGTGTGTCCAGTTTTTTGCTTATTGTGGGCGAATGGGGCGTGGCATCGCAAAAAAAAAAGATTCTTGTGTTGACTGACTAAATATCTGATCGTTTGACACCAAGCTCGAACTTGTAGCTCTTACCATCTCTGAAATCTGTTTGTTCATACGGACAGACAGACGGACAGACGGACGGACGGACAGACGGACAGACGGACATGGCTATATCGACTCGGCTTGTGATGCTGATCAAGAATATATATACTTTATGGGGTCTGCCACGCCTCCTTCTGCCTGTTACATACTTTGCACAAACCCAATATACTCTTGCAGAGAGTATAAAAATATACATCACAATTTACATGTCTAATATTATATATGTATATAACATATTCAATTTTATTGATTGTTAAAACATTTAGTTTCGCCAAGCGACTGGAGGACATGTTTAATCCTATCCTTCTCGTTAACTTAATTATTTCGGCACTACTCATTTGCATGGTTGGCTTTCAGCTGGTAACGGTAAGCCTTAAATTACCTGTCTAATACAAGTATTATATTTGGTGTTGTTATTACAGAGCAAACAGATGTTCATTGGCGACTACATGAAATTTATAGTTTACATATTATCAGCAATATCACAATTATACATTCTTTGTGCAAATGGAGATATGTTGATACAACAAGTAAGTAATTACAAACTGTTTTTTATTATTTTACACGAAGTTCCTCATGTGTAGTGGAGCTGGTTCAGCCAGGTCAGAACCAAATTGGTTGAGGGAAATATTTTTATAACAAAAGCACATTTCCCTTTTTCTTTTGACATTCCGCTAACTCTCTTTAATTCCACTCAATTGAAACAAACTTCTTTTGATATGAAACCGTCTGCAACAAGCGAGGGAAAACGTTGGTTTCAACCGTCCGAGTCCCTACAAAACTATGGTAGTATAGCGTAAGATCCGAGGTTTCATCACTTGCTAAAGTTTCACTATTTTTGTTTGGAAGCAGTTGACAAATGCAGACGTATTCTACACAACAAACAATTTTTAGACCCCGTGCTCTAAACAAGAAAGAAAAGTACGGTCGAGCACGATCGACCGAATAATACTATCTGCATTATTCCCGATTAAATTATTAAAATCGACTACAATGTGTAGTACTTGCATTAAAACACGTTAAAAAAAAAAAAAACAGTTATAGTCAAACATACATCTGTTTCTTTGTATGCGAATACACATATGTATATTTGACAATATGTGATGCATATATGTATTTATGTGTGTATTCGGCGCGGACAGCGTCCGCGGGCAGCGCTGCCGTCCCACAGGCAACGAAAACGTTCAAACATGTGCTTGTGTGTTTCTATCTCTCTTGCACCAATGGGTTGATATTGCGTTCAAATATCAATATTGTAACGCTTCTAGTTTTCTTGTTTATAGTACGATTTTAATGCGCCTTTCAGGATAGTTTAATATAGTTAGTCTCCACACGAATTATAAACTACAATACTGTACGATAAGAACAAGTTCGCTAAAAACGGCATTGAAAGTTGAAGACGATTTTATCAAATGTGGGAAAAGTGGGCGTGGCAGTTCACAATTTTAAATGGCAATGCAACTATGCTGTCGGTAGGAACCTCCGTACCAGAATTGGTGATCCTAGGTGCCATAGTTTCTGAGATATTTGCCGAAAACACCAATTTTTCCGAGGTGTGTTCAGTTTTTCGCTCATTGTGAGCGAATGGGGCGTTTCATCGAAAAAAATTCTTTTATTGACTGACTAAATATGTGATCGTTTGACACCAAGCTCGAACTTGTAGCTCTTACCATCTCTGAAATCTGTTTGTTCATACGGACAGACGGCCAGACGGACATGGCTATATCGACTCGTCTTGTGATTCTGATCAAGAATATATATACTTTATGGGGTCTGCCACGACTTCTTCTGCCTGTTACATACTTTGCACAAACCCAATATACTCTTGCAGAGAGTATAATAATACACATTGTAATATCTCGATAACGATTTTAATAATTTAATTAATTTAATGGCATTTGGTGTTGAAGTCTTTTAGCAGAATTTGGCTAGTCGAACAGAGAATTTTTGGTATAAGCTTAAAAGTCAGTTGCGCTGCTCTTGTCTGTACTTCATGAAGCCCTCCTTCTGCTAAAAGGCATTTCGTCTTAGTTGTGGGGAAGGCGCCAATGCTACGCCGTACTTCTGTGTGGTATGCGGGGGAGAACAATCTGATATTGGATGGCGCGCACCATCCATAGATTGCCAGCCCATAGTCGATTTCGGCCAGTATTAGGGCTCTTGTGGCATGAATTGGTGATGTTGGATGGACAAGAGAACGCTTGGACCCAAGAAACTTAGTAACATTAAGGCGCTTGTTAAGGCTATCTCTAAGATTAACACAGTGTTTTACTTAAACGTAAGCCTAGTGTCGAGCATAAGGCCGAGAACTTTAAGACTAGATGTATATTCTAATGTTATGTTATTTACAATTAGAATTGGATATGTACAACGTTGTTTTTTTACAAATATGGAATAGTTTACATTTGTTTAAGGCAAGAGTGGCCCCTTAAGAAATTCCCCATTCAGCGATATCCTTGAGTATTTGTTGAAAAGTGAGAAATAGTAAATTTGTATCTTTGCAGTTGCTGAAGATAATAGAATCATCCCCTTAAACTGAGATTTGTATTATTTTTTTTCTTCAGTATTATCCTCGTGGAATCCTTGTGGAATCCGTTGTGTAATTTATAGAAAATAGTTAAGCTTTTATTAACTCTAACACGGATGGATCGCTTGCTCATGTAAGCCTTCACGAGGTAGAAGATCTTAGGACCTATCCCCATCGGGAAAGTTGCTCCAGTACGGTGTGCACACCAACGCGATCAAAAGCTCTTTCAAAATCAGTAGCCAGGATGGGTACATAATTTTTGGTAGAAAGGGCATCTGACGCGTAATGATGGATATGCAATAGTGAGTCCATGGAACTGTGTTGTTGTTTGAACGCAGTTTGGCTGGGGCTGATAAGATTATTTTTGGTAATAAACCACATGATCCTTTTGGCAAGAATTTTTTCCAGTAGGAAAGTAGGGATATGGAACGAAAGGATAATAATTCGTGGGAAGGTTTGTTTGGTTTAAGAATTGAGATTATTATAGCCGTTCTCCAAGTATGCGGATAGCTACCTGCATCTAATATTTTGTTGTAAATTTCTAGCCATCTTTGTTTTCCGTCTATTGGCAAGTTTCGAAGCATAGGGTATGAGGTGCGATCGTAACCAGGAGATTTTCACTTAGAGTGCTGCAAGGCTAACTATAGTTCAATTAATGTAATCTGAGCATCAAGATATTTATCATCGGCGGAAATGTGGTTGGGCAAATGCTAGAGAAAGGAAGTTTTCTTTATTAACTTTATACACATTAGAGAAGTTTTCATTGCTGGAATAATTTGACCACATAGCTCCGAAAGCATTGAAATTTCAACCGAATTATTTAGCTCAACATAATTGTCCCTGACGGACTTAAAAGGCCCTGGGAAGATCCCGACTAATTTGTTGACATTCGCCAATAATTTTGTGGTTGTGGAAAGTTGGTTTATGTTAGAGGTAAAATTGCTAAAAGAGTCTCGCTTTGTTCTAATCGCTTTTATTTTATACAAGGCTCTCGCTTTTTTGTAGGGTTTTGGGAGGTTTTATAGTTGTGCCAAAGAACCTGCTTTTGCTTTCTTATATCATGGAGTCTTGTGCTGAACCAAACAGGGCTTCTTTTCTGTTTTTTGGGATTACTTTGATTACTTTACTTTAAAGTCCCCGACAAAAACTATAGGCTTATGAATTCACTCTACAATATATATTAAATCTTAAGCTATTAATCTTTGGTTGGGGGTATATAAGAATTAAATATTATTATATTTGGGTGGGATAAGAGACCAATGCCTATGGAGCAAGTATACCAACGCCATGCTTTGCATGAAGATTGGTAGAATGATTGGATTTATTGAAAAAAAAAAAAACCAATACATGGTTTGGGAGTTGCAACATGAGTAGTATTAAATTTGACATTAGTCTGTTGTAGGCATATAGTATTCGGTTTTGTTTGCAGAATTGTAAAGGTCATTATTTGGAAGGCAAAAAGTGCATGTAATGGGAAAAGTTTATTTCTGTTTACATATCAGAGTCATCCATGGACTCATCTGATATGGTGCAGTATTCTTTTTGATTTAAATGGGTAGAGGTAATAGGTAGGTTTGTGCTGGAAATTTGTTTAACTTTGTTGGTTTGGAGTTGATTTAAAAATTCAGTGGTTTTAGGCGAGCAGCATAGTCGAAATCGGGTTTTACGTTTTTGTTATTTTCTTGTTGTTCTTGCTGATAAGACAGCGACGTGGAGGTATTTGGTAATGTTATTGTTATTGTTTCTTTATTTGTGACATGGCTTATCTTTGCTTAGTTTGTTTTGATTTTGGCTTGCGTTGTAGTTTTTGTTGTTTTTATACTCTCTGCAAGAGTATATTGGGTTTGTGCAAATGTATGTAACAGGCAGAAGGAGGCGTGGCAGACCCCATAAAGTATATATATTATTGATCAGCATCACAAGCCGAGTCGATATAGCCATGTCCGTCTGTCCGTCTGTCTGTCTGTCTGTCTGTCTGTCCGTCTGTCCGTATGAACAAACAGATTTCAGAGATGGTAAGAGCTACAAGTTCGAGCTTGGTATCAAACGATCAGAAATTTAGTCAGTCAATACAAGAATCTTTTTTTTTTCGATGCCACGCCCCATTCGCCCACAATAAGCAAAAAACTGGACACACCTCGTGAAAAATTGGTGTTTTCGGCAAATATCTCAGTAACTATGGCACCAACGATCACCAATTTGGGTACGGAGGTTCCTAGCGACAGCATAGTTGCATTGCCATTTAAAAGTTTGGACTGCCACGCCCACTTTTCCCACATTTGATAAAATCGTCTTCAACTTTCAATGCCGTTTTTAGCGAACTTGTTCTTATCGTACAGTATTGTAGTTTATAATTCGTGTGGAGACTAACTATATTAAACTATCCTGAAAGGCGCATTAAAATCGGACTATAAACAAGAAAACTAGAAACGTTACAAAATTAATAAATGAACTCAATATCAACCCATTGGTGCAAGAGAGATAGAAGCACACAAGCACATGTTCGAACGTTTTCGCTGCCTGTGTATCGGCAGCGTTGCCTGCAGTCGTTGGCCCCGCTGAATACACACATACAAGTTAACGACTGCCCCTCGGACATTGTTGTGTAACATAAATAAATGCAAAAATTTTAGCCAGCAGGTACGCTGAAGTTGCTGTCTCAGCGAAAGTTCAGTTCAGCGTCCTCGATGCGAAGGTCAACCGACGGTAACCTGATATTTTGCACATGCTGCAAGATCAGTGTTATCACTTATGCCCAGTAAGCTCGCCGGCTGTAGTTTTGTAGCTTTAAGTACGTATATTTTGTATCTTTGTATTCCTTAGCAACTAAGTACTTTTGGTTTAGCTTACACCCCAGCTTGCTGGTGGTTCCTAATTCAGTTTTAATCTTACAACGAAAGCGAAAAGCTCGTTTAATAAACTCTGCTCCGGCAACAAGCCGTAAAACACTTTGAAATAATTATTTCTTCATTGCTATTTAATTGGCGCCCAACTTTTAAGAACCCAATACCCAGGGTAGAAGATAAGAAATAAATTCAGAAAACATGTAAGTGGAATGTTTAATCAGTACAGATTTAACAAGTAAGAAAGGCTACAGTCGACCGAGCCGACTATAAAAGACCCCGTACTCTCATAGTAGTGCACATTTGTATTCAATTTGAATTGAAATTAAAAAAAAATAATTTAACAATTCGCATTGCCAGCATTCGAACCTATAACCTCAGACAAACTCTATCAGTTGCACCACGGCGCGGCCAGCGTTTGCCGGCAGCGCTGTCGCCACACAAGCATCGAAAACGTTCGAACATGTGTTAGTATGTTTCTGTCTCGTTCTCGCGCGTAAGTGATATTGCAGTTAAATAACACACTTTCTAACGCAATAGCTCTTTTGTTAAAGGTAGTATTTTGATGCCACTTTCAGAATAGTTTGATTTTATATGTCTCTATACTTATGTTGAATTACAACACCCTACTATATGAATAAATGCCTTAAACATGGCATTAAAGCGTAAACGTTTGGTTTACTCTAATGAGAAAAGGGGGCGTGGCAGCTCAAAATTTTTAATGGCATTGCATTAAGGCTGTCTCTAGCAACCTGCTTACCAGAAATGGTGTTCCTAAGTGCCATAGTTACTGAGTTATTGGCCTAAAAGTAAATTTTTTTCGAGGTGTGTCTGGTTTTTTGCTCATTGCGGGGGCGGTAAGGGGCGTGGCAATATTTTTAATAATTATTTCTTCATTGCTATTTAATTGGCGCCCAACTTTTAAGAACCCAATACCCAGGGTAGAAGATAAGAAATAAATTCAGAAAACATGTAAGTGGAATGTTTAATCAGTACAGATTTAACAAGTAAGAAAGGCTACAGTCGATCGAGCCGACTGTAAAAGACCCCGTACTCCCATAGAAGTGCGCAATTGTATTCAATTTAAATTCAAATTTTCGAATGAAATTTAAAAATTTTAATTTTATATGTACATTTTGAATTGAAATTAAAAAAAAAAATTAAATTAATCAATTCGCATTGCCGTAACTCTATCAGTTGCACCACGCGCCACTTTCAAGAATTCTCCGATAATTAGCACTTACATACATATTATTCAAACAAACACACATTTGTTTGAAATTATATGTATGCATGTGATATTGCAGTTAAATAACAAACTTTGTAACGCAGTAGCTCTTTTGTTAAAGGTAGTATGTTGATGTCACTTTCAGAATAGTTTGATTTTATATGTCTCTATACGAATGTTGAATTACAACACTCTACTATATGAATAAATGCCTTAAAAACGGCATTAAAGCGTAAACGTTTTTTAGCTGATTTGGGGAAAAGGGGCGTGGCAGCTCAAAATTTTTAATGGCATTGCATTAAGGCTGTCTCTAGCAACCTGCTTACCAGAAATGGTGTTCCTAAGTGCCATAGTTACTGAGTTATTGGCCTAAAAGTAAATTTTTTTCGAGGTGTGTCTGGTTTTTTGCTCATTGCGGGGGCGGTAAGGGGCGTGGCAACAATTTGAAATAAACTTGATCTGTTCGCGAAGATAACGGACTTTCATTCCAAATTTGGTGTCTCTAGCTTTTGTAGTTTAAAAGATCCAGGTGTTCATACGGACGGACGGACAGACAGACAGACAGACAGACAGGCGGACAGACGGACAGACGGACATTGCTATATCGACTCGGCTGTTGATGCTGATCTAGAATATATATACTTTATGGGGTCGGCCACGCCTCCTTCTGCCTGTTACGCACATTTCGCTTCTGACAAACCTAATAGACCCCTCTACTCTTTTTTAGAGTACGGGGTCTAAAAATTGAATTAAATAAATTTATTGAAATAAAAACAAATAAGTGATCGTGAATCAAGCCGAATATAATATTCTTTTTCTATAATTTAAATATATTAAATTTCTGTTCAAATAATGCCATTGCAGAATATACTTACTCGGCCGTGATTTAATGTGAAGTGTCGCTAAAGAGATCGGTTACGAAAAAGCTAATGACTAGTTTTCGTCCGTATAGGGAAGTAAAGAAAGAAATAATAAGTGATAGTGAAGGTGAAAACGAGTGGGAATACGATCAGGGAGGCTTTCAACCGGCAGTTAACATGGATATGAACCAAGTGCAAGCGTTAGTAGCAAATGCTGTCAGTCAGGCATTAGCGGCGCAAGAAATCAGATTTAATGAGCAGTTTAATTTACTAAAACAAGATATTCAAAAATTAAACATAGAAGCACCTCAGGTCGAAGCATATCAGAGGATTAGCGTAAATCCAGACATCCAGTGCGATATAAAATTAGACATTATAAAATCAGTACCCGAGTTCAATGAAACTCAGGATGATTATGTGGCATGGAGACAATCCGCCACAGATGCCTATGAACTTTTCCAGCCATTCGTGGGTAGTAGCGCACATTACCAAGCGGTAACTATTATTCGGAACAAAATCAGAGGTACAGCAAGAGCGCTATTGGTGACACATAACACTGTATTACATTTTGACGCCATAATAGCAAGGTTGGACTGCACATACGCAGACAAGACGTCACTTAGGCTCTTGCGCCAGAACCTTGATATGGTCAGACAGGATAATTCCAGCCTCATGGAATACTACGATGAGGTTGAACGCAGATTGACGTTGGTTGCGAATAAGATCGTGATGACGCATCAAGCGGATACAGCTAAACTCCTCAACGAAGAAGTCATAGCTGATGCTTTGCATGCCTTTGTTTCAGGCCTTAAGAAATCACTGAAAGCAGTGGTATTCCCGGCCCAGCCCAGAGATTTGCCATTTGCATTAGCTTTCGCCAGAGAGGCAGAAGCGAGTATAGAAACCCACATTTTTTAAAAAAACCAAATAGGCAACAGCAAAGCAACAGTAATCAGAATCCTAAACAGGACAGAGCTAGAGCATTCACGACCTCTAACGAGGCGTTGCCGTTCAATACATCTTTTGTGGCTACGATCCAAACAGAGGACGATAAGCCAGTATATTCGAAACTATATCCGCATCCCATGGGGGTCAATGACATTGTAAAACAAGTAAGAAAGGCTACAGTCGATCGAGCCGACTGTAAAAGACCCCGTACTCCCATAAAAGTGCGCAATTGTATTCAATTTAAATTCAAATTTTCGAATGAAATTTAAAAATTTTAATTTTATATGTACATTTTGAATTGAAATTAAAAAAAAAATTAAATTAATCAATTCGCATTGCCGTAACTCTATCAGTTGCACCACGCGCCACTTTCAAGAATTCTCCGATAATAAGCACTTACATACATATTATTCAAACAAACACACATTTGTTTGAAATTATATGTATGCATGTGATATTGCAGTTAAATAACAAACTTTGTAACGCAGTAGCTCTTTTGTTAAAGGTAGTATGTTGATGTCACTTTCAGAATAGTTTGATTTTATATGTCTCTATACGAATGTTGAATTACAACACTCTACTATATGAATAAATGCCTTGAAAACGGCATTAAAGCGTAAACGTTTTTTAGCTGATTTGGGGAAAAGGGGCGTGGCAGCTCAAAATTTTTAATGGCATTGCATTAAGGCTGTCTCTAGCAACCTGCTTACCAGAAATGGTGTTCCTAAGTGCCATAGTTACTGAGTTATTGGCCTAAAAGTAAATTTTTTTCGATGTGGGTCTGGTTTTTTGCTCATTGCGGGGGCGGTAAGGCGCGTGGCAACAATTTGAAATAAACTTGATCTGTTCGCGAAGATAACGGACTTTCATTCCAAATTTGGTGTCTCTAGCTTTTGTAGTTTAAAAGATCCAGGTGTTCATACGGACGGACGGACAGACAGACAGACAGGCGGACAGACGGACAGACGGACATTGCTATATCGACTCGGCTGTTGATGCTGATCTAGAATATATATACTTTATGGGGTCGGCCACGCCTCCTTCTGCCTGTTACGCACATTTCGCTTCTGACAAACCTAATAGACCCCTCTACTCTTTTTTAGAGTACGGGGTCTAAAAATTGAATTAAATAAATTTATTGAAATAAAAACAAATAAGTGATCGTGAATCAAGCCGAATATAATATTCATTTTCTATAATTTAAATATATTAAATTTCTGTTCAAATAATGCCATTGCAGAATATACTTACTCGGCCGTGATTTAATGTGAAGTGTCGCTAAAGAGATCGGTTACGAAAAAGCTAATGACTAGTTTTCGTCCGTATAGGGAAGTAAAGCAAGAAATAATAAGTGATAGTGAAGGTGAAAACGAGTGGGAATACGATCAGGGAGGCTTTCAACCGGCAGTTAACATGGACATGAACCAAGTGCAAGCCTTAGTAGCAAATGCTGTCAAGAAATTTTTAATGGCATTGCATTAAGGCTGTCTCTAGCAACCTGCTTACCAGAAATGGTGTTCCTAAGTGCCATAGTTACTGAGTTATTGGCCTAAAACTACATTTTTTTTTCGATGTGTGTCTGGTTTTGTGCTCATTGCGGGGGCGGTAAGGGGCGTGGCAACAATTTGAAATAAACTTGATCTGTTCGCGAAGATAACGGACTTTCATTCCAAATTTGGTGTCTCTAGCTTTTGTAGTTTAAAAGATCCAGGTGTTCATACGGACGGACGGACAGACAGACAGACAGACAGACAGACGGACAGACGGACAGACGGACATTGCTATATCGACTCGGCTGTTGATGCTGATCTAGAATATATATACTTTATGGGGTCGGCCACGCCTCCTTCTGCCTGTTACGCACATTTCGCTTCTGACAAACCTAATAGACCCCTCTACTCTTTTTTAGAGTACGGGGTCTAAAAATTGAATTAAATAAATTGATTGAAATAAAAACAAATAAGTGATCGTGAATCAAGCCGAATATAATATTCTTTTTCTATAATTTAAATATATTAAATTTCTGTTCAAATAATGCCATTGCAGAATATACTTACTCGGCCGTGATTTAATGTGAAGTGTCGCTAAAGAGATCGGTTACGAAAAAGCTAATGACTAGTTTTCGTCCGTATAGGGAAGTAAAGAAAGAAATAATAAGTGATAGTGAAGGTGAAAACGAGTGGGAATACGATCAGGGAGGCTTTCAACCGGCAGTTAACATGGACATGAACCAAGTGCAAGCGTTAGTAGCAAATGCTGTCAGTCAGGCATTAGCGGCGCAAGAAATCAGATTTAATGAGCAGTTTAATTTACTAAAACAAGATATTCAAAAATTAAACATAGAAGCACCTCAGGTCGAAGCATATCAGAGGATTAGCGTAAATCCAGACATCCAGTGCGATATAAAATTAGACATTATAAAATCAGTACTCGAGTTCAATGAAACTCAGGATGATTATGTGGCATGGAGACAATCCGCCACAGATGCCTATGAACTTTTCCAGCCATTCGTGGGTAGTAGCGCGCATTACCAAGCGGTAACTATTATTCGGAACAAAATCAGAGGTACAGCAAGAGCGCTATTGGTGACACATAACACTGTATTACATTTTGACGCCATAATAGCAAGGTTGGACTGCACATACGCAGACAAGACGTCACTTAGGCTCTTGCGCCAGAACCTTGATATGGTCAGACAGGATAATTCCAGCCTCATGGAATACTACGATGAGGTTGAACGCAGATTGACGTTGGTTGCGAATAAGATCGTGATGACGCATCAAGCGGATACAGCTAAACTCCTCAACGAAGAAGTCATAGCTGATGCTTTGCATGCCTTTGTTTCAGGCCTTAAGAAATCACTGAAAGCAGTGGTATTCCCGGCCCAGCCCACAGATTTGCCATTTGCATTAGCTTTCGCCAGAGAGGCAGAAGCGAGTATAGAAACCCACATTTTTTAAAAAAAACCAAATAGGCAACAGCAAAGCAACAGTAATCAGAATCCCAAACAGGACAGAGCTAGAGCATTCACGACCTCTAACGAGGCGTTGCCGTTCAATACATCTTTTGTGGCTACGATCCAAACAGAGGACGATAAGCCAGTATATTCGAAACTATATCCGCATCCCATGGGGGTCAATGACATTGTAAAACAAGTAAGAAAGGCTACAGTCGATCGAGCCGACTGTAAAAGACCCCGTACTCCCATAGAAGTGCGCAATTGTATTCAATTTAAATTCAAATTTTCGAATGAAATTTAAAAATTTTAATTTTATATGTACATTTTGAATTGAAATTAAAAAAAAAATTAAATTAATCAATTCGCATTGCCGCAACTCTATCAGTTGCACCACGCGCCACTTTCAAGAATTTTCCGATAATTAGCATTTACATACATATTATTCAAACAAACACACATTCGTTTGAAATTATATGTATGCATGTATGTATGTATGTGTGTACTCGGCGCGGCCAGCGTCTGCCGGCAGCGCTGTCGCCACACAAGCATCGAAAATGTTCGAACATGTGTTTGTATGTTTCTGTCTCGCTCTCGCGCGTAAGTGATATTGCAGTTAAATAACAAACTTTGTAACGCAGTAGCTCTTTTGTTAAAGGTAGTATGTTGATGTCACTTTCAGAATAGTTTGATTTTATATGTCTCTATACGAATGTTGAATTACAACACTCTACTATATGAATAAATGCCTTAAAAACGGCATTAAAGCGTAAACGTTTTTTAGCTGATTTGGGGAAAAGGGGCGTGGCAGCTCAAAATTTTTAATGGCATTGCATTAAGGCTGTCTCTAGCAACCTGCTTACCAGAAATGGTGTTCCTAAGTGCCATAGTTACTGAGTTATTGGCCTAAAAGTAAATTTTTTTCGATGTGGGTCTGGTTTTTTGCTCATTGCGGGGGCGGTAAGGGGCGTGGCAACAATTTGAAATAAACTTGATCTGTTCGCGAAGATAACGGATTTTCATTCCAAATTTGGTGTCTCTAGCTTTTGTAGTTTAAAAGATCCAGGTGTTCATACGGACGGACGGACAGACAGACAGACAGACAGACAGACAGACAGACAGACAGACAGACAGACGGACAGACGGACAGACGGACATTGCTATATCGACTCGGCTGTTGATGCTGATCTAGAATATATATACTTTATGGGGTCGGCCACGCCTCCTTCTGCCTGTTACGCACATTTCGCTTCTGACAAACCTAATAGACCCCTCTACTCTTTTTTAGAGTACGGGGTCTAAAAAATTGAATTAAATAAATTGATTGAAATAAAAACAAATAAGTGATCGTGAATCAAGCCGAATATAATATTCTTTTTCTATAATTTAAATATATTAAATTTCTGTTCAAATAATGCCATTGCAGAATATACTTACTCGGCCGTGATTTAATGTGAAGTGTCGCTAAAGAGATCGGTTACGAAAAAGCTAATGACTAGTTTTCGTCCGTATAGGGAAGTAAAGAAAGAAATAATAAGTGATAGTGAAGGTGAAAACGAGTGGGAATACGATCAGGGAGGCTTTCAACCGGCAGTTAACATGGACATGAACCAAGTGCAAGCGTTAGTAGCAAATGCTGTCAGTCAGGCATTAGCGGCGCAAGAAATCAGATTTAATGAGCAGTTTAATTTACTAAAACAAGATATTCAAAAATTAAACATAGAAGCACCTCAGGTCGAAGCATATCAGAGGATTAGCGTAAATGCAGACATCCAGTGCGATATAAAATTAGACATTATAAAATCAGTACCCGAGTTCAATGAAACTCAGGATGATTATGTGGCATGGAGACAATCCGCCACAGATGCCTATGAACTTTTCCAGCCATTCGTGGGTAGTAGCGCGCATTACCAAGCGGTAACTATTATTCGGAACAAAATCAGAGGTACAGCAAGAGCGCTATTGGTGACACATAACACTGTATTACATTTTGACGCCATAATAGCAAGGTTGGACTGCACATACGCAGACAAGACGTCACTTAGGCTCTTGCGCCAGAACCTTGATATGGTCAGACAGGATAATTCCAGCCTCATGGAATACTACGATGAGGTTGAACGCAGATTGACGTTGGTTGCGAATAAGATCGTGATGACGCATCAAGCGGATACAGCTAAACTCCTCAACGAAGAAGTCATAGCTGATGCTTTGCATGCCTTTGTTTCAGGCCTTAAGAAATCACTGAAAGCAGTGGTATTCCCGGCCCAGCCCAGAGATTTGCCATTTGCATTAGCTTTCGCCAGAGAGGCAGAAGCGAGTATAGAAACCCACATTTTTTAAAAAAACCAAATAGGCAACAGCAAAGCAACAGTAATCAGAATCCTAAACAGGACAGAGCTAGAGCATTCACGACCTCTAACGAGGCGTTGCCGTTCAATACATCTTTTGTGGCTACGATCCAAACAGAGGACGATAAGCCAGTATATTCGAAACTATATCCGCATCCCATGGGGGTCAATGACATTGTAAAACAAGTAAGAAAGGCTACAGTCGATCGAGCCGACTGTAAAAGACCCCGTACTCCCATAGAAGTGCGCAATTGTATTCAATTTAAATTCAAATTTTCGAATGAAATTTAAAAATTTTAATTTTATATGTACATTTTGAATTGAAATTAAAAAAAACAAGTAAGAAAGGCTACAGTCGATCGAGCCGACTGTAAAAGACCCCGTACTCCTATAGAAGTGCGCAATTGTATTCAATTTAAATTCAAATTTTCGAATGAAATTTAAAAATTTTAATTTTATATGTACATTTTGAATTGAAATTAAAAAAAAAAATTAAATTAATCAATTCGCATTGCCGCAACTCTATCAGTTGCACCACGCGCCACTTTCAAGAATTTTCCGATAATTAGCATTTACATACATATTATTCAAACAAACACACATTCGTTTGAAATTATATGTATGCATGTATGTATGTATGTGTGTACTCGGCGCGGCCAGCGTCTGCCGGCAGCGCTGTCGCCACACAAGCATCGAAAACGTTCGAACATGTGTTTGTATGTTTCTGTCTCGCTCTCGCGCGTAAGTGATATTGCAGTTAAATAACAAACTTTGTAACGCAGTAGCTCTTTTGTTAAAGGTAGTATGTTGATGTCACTTTCAGAATAGTTTGATTTTATATGTCTCTATACGAATGTTGAATTACAACACTCTACTATATGAATAAATGGCTTAAAAACGGCATTAAAGCGTAAACGTTTTTTAGCTGATTTGGGGAAAAGGGGCGTGGCAGCTCAAAATTTTTAATGGCATTGCATTAAGGCTGTCTCTAGCAACCTGCTTACCAGAAATGGTGTTCCTAAGTGCCATAGTTACTGAGTTATTGGCCTAAAAGTAAATTTTTTTCGAGGTGTGTCTGGTTTTTTGCTCATTGCGGGGGCGGTAAGGCGCGTGGCAACAATTTGAAATAAACTTGATCTGTTCGCGAAGATAACGGACTTTCATTCCAAATTTGGCGTCTCTAGCTTTTGTAGTTTAAAAGATCCAGGTGTTCATACGGACGGACGGACAGACAGACAGACAGACAGACGGACAGACGGACATTGCTATATCGACTCGGCTGTTGATGCTGATCTAGAATATATATACTTTATGGGGTCGGCCACGCCTCCTTCTGCCTGTTACGCACATTTCGCTTCTGACAAACCTAATAGACCTCTCTACTCTTTTTTAGAGTACGGGGTCTAAAAATTGAATTAAATAAATTGATTGAAATAAAAACAAATAAGTGATCGTGAATCAAGCCGAATATAATATTCTTTTTCTATAATTTAAATATATTAAATTTCTGTTCAAATAATGCCATTGCAGAATATACTTACTCGGCCGTGATTTAATGTGAAGTGTCGCTAAAGAGATCGGTTACGAAAAAGCTAATGACTAGTTTTCGTCCGTATAGGGAAGTAAAGAAAGAAATAATAAGTGATAGTGAAGGTGAAAACGAGTGGGAATACGATCAGGGAGGCTTTTAACCGGCAGTTAACATGGACATGAACCAAGTGCAAGCGTTAGTAGCAAATGCTGTCAGTCAGGCATTAGCGGCGCAAGAAATCAGATTTAATGAGCAGTTTAATTTACTAAAACAAGATATTCAAAAATTAAACATAGAAGCACCTCAGGTCGAAGCATATCAGAGGATTAGCGTAAATGCAGACATCCAGTGCGATATAAAATTAGACATTATAAAATCAGTACCCGAGTTCAATGAAACTCAGGATGATTATGTGGCATGGAGACAATCCGCCACAGATGCCTATGAACTTTTCCAGCCATTCGTGGGTAGTAGCGCGCATTACCAAGCGGTAACTATTATTCGGAACAAAATCAGAGGTACAGCAAGAGCGCTATTGGTGACACATAACACTGTATTACATTTTGACGCCATAATAGCAAGGTTGGACTGCACATACGCAGACAAGACGTCACTTAGGCTCTTGCGCCAGAACCTTGATATGGTCAGACAGGATAATTCCAGCCTCATGGAATACTACGATGAGGTTGAACGCAGATTGACGTTGGTTGCGAATAAGATCGTGATGACGCATCAAGCGGATACAGCTAAACTCCTCAACGAAGAAGTCATAGCTGATGCTTTGCATGCCTTTGTTTCAGGCCTTAAGAAATCACTGAAAGCAGTGGTATTCCCGGCCCAGCCCAGAGATTTGCCATTTGCATTAGCTTTCGCCAGAGAGGCAGAAGCGAGTATAGAAACCCACATTTTTTAAAAAAAACCAAATAGGCAACAGCAAAGCAACAGTAATCAGAATCCTAAACAGGACAGAGCTAGAGCATTCACGACCTCTAACGAGGCGTTGCCGTTCAATACATCTTTTGTGGCTACGATCCAAACAGAGGACGATAAGCCAGTATATTCGAAACTATATCCGCATCCCATGGGGGTCAATGACATTGTAAAACAAGTAAGAAAGGCTACAGTCGATCGAGCCGACTGTAAAAGACCCCGTACTCCCATAGAAGTGCGCAATTGTATTCAATTTAAATTCAAATTTTCGAATGAAATTTAAAAATTTTAATTTAATATGTACATTTTGAATTGAAATTAAAAAAAAATAAGTAAGAAAGGTTACAGTCGATCGAGCCGACTGTAAAAGACCCCGTACTCCCATAGAAGTGCGCAATTGTATTCAATTTAAATTCAAATTTTCGAATGAAATTTAAAAATTTTAATTTTATATGTACATTTTGAATTGAAATTAAAAAAAAATTAAATTAATCAATTCGCATTGCCGCAACTCTATCAGTTGCACCACGCGCCACTTTCAAGAATTTTCCGATAATTAGCATTTACATACATATTATTCAAACAAACACACATTCGTTTGAAATTATATGTATGCATGTATGTATGTATGTGTGTACTCGGCGCGGCCAGCGTCTGCCGGCAGCGCTGTCGCTACACAAGCATCGAAAATGTTCGAACATGTGTTTGTATGTTTCTGTCTCGCTCTCGCGCGTAAGTGATATTGCAGTTAAATAACAAACTTTGTAACGCAGTAGCTCTTTTGTTAAAGGTAGTATGTTGATGTCACTTTCAGAATAGTTTGATTTTATATGTCTCTATACGAATGTTGAATTACAACACTCTACTATATGAATAAATGCCTTAAAAACGGCATTAAAGCGTAAACGTTTTTTAGCTGATTTGGGGAAAAGGGGCGTGGCAGCTCAAAATTTTTAATGGCATTGCATTAAGGCTGTCTCTAGCAACCTGCTTACCAGAAATGGTGTTCCTAAGTGCCATAGTTACTGAGTTATTGGCCTAAAAGTAAATTTTTTTTCGATGTGGGTCTGGTTTTTTGCTCATTGCGGGGGCGGTAAGGGGCGTGGCAACAATTTGAAATAAACTTGATCTGTTCGCGAAGATAACGGACTTTCATTCCAAATTTGGTGTCTCTAGCTTTTGTAGTTTAAAAGATCCAGGTGTTCATACGGACGGACGGACAGACAGACAGACGGACAGACGGACAGACGGACAGACGGACAGACGGACAGACGGACAGACGGACATTGCTATATCGACTCGGCTGTTGATGCTGATCTAGAATATATATACTTTATGGGGTCGGCCACGCCTCCTTCTGCCTGTTACGCAATTCGCATTGCCGCAACTCTATCAGTTGCACCACGCGCCACTTTCAAGAATTCTCCGATAATTAGCATTTACATACATATTATTCAAACAAACACACATTCGTTTGAAATTATATGTATGCATGTATGTATGTATGTGTGTACTCGGCGCGGCCAGCGTCTGCCGGCAGCGCTGTCGCTACACAAGCATCGAAAACGTTCGAACATGTGTTTGTATGTTTCTGTCTCGCTCTCGCGCGTAAGTGATATTGCAGTTAAATAACAAACTTTGTAACGCAGTAGCTCTTTTGTTAAAGGTAGTATGTTGATGTCACTTTCAGAATAGTTTGATTTTATATGTCTCTATACGAATGTTGAATTACAACACTCTACTATATGAATAAATGCCTTAAAAACGGCATTAAAGCGTAAACGTTTTTTAGCTGATTTGGGGAAAAGGGGCGTGGCAGCTCAAAATTTTTAATGGCATTGCATTAAGGCTGTCTCTAGCAACCTGCTTACCAGAAATGGTGTTCCTAAGTGCCATAGTTACTGAGTTATTGGCCTAAAAGTAAATTTTTTTCGAGGTGTGTCTGGTTTTTTGCTCATTGCGGGGGCGGTAAGGCGCGTGGCAACAATTTGAAATAAACTTGATCTGTTCGCGAAGATAACGGACTTTCATTCCAAATTTGGTGTCTCTAGCTTTTGTAGTTTAAAAGATCCAGGTGTTCATACGGACGGACGGACAGACAGACAGACAGACAGACAGACGGACAGACGGACATTGCTATATCGACTCGGCTGTTGATGCTGATCTAGAATATATATACTTTATGGGGTCGGCCACGCCTCCCTCTGCCTGTTACGCACATTTCGCTTCTGACAAACCTAATAGACCCCTCTACTCTTTTTTAGCGTACGGGGTCTAAAAATTAAATTAATCAATTCGCATTGCCGCAACTCTATCAGTTGCACCACGCGCCACTTTCAAGAATTCTCCGATAATTAGCATTTACATACATATTATTCAAACAAACACACATTCGTTTGAAATTATATGTATGCATGTATGTATGTATGTGTGTACTCGGCGCGGCCAGCGTCTGCCGGCAGCGCTGTCGCCACACAAGCATCGAAAACGTTCGAACATGTGTTTGTATGTTTCTGTCTCGCTCTCGCGCGTAAGTGATATTGCAGTTAAATAACAAACTTTGTAACGCAGTAGCTCTTTTGTTAAAGGTAGTATGTTGATGTCACTTTCAGAATAGTTTGATTTTATATGTCTCTATACGAATGTTGAATTACAACACTCTACTATATGAATAAATGCCTTAAAAACGGCATTAAAGCGTAAACGTTTTTTAGCTGATTTGGGGAAAAGGGGCGTGGCAGCTCAAAATTTTTAATGGCATTGCATTAAGGCTGTCTCTAGCAACCTGCTTACCAGAAATGGTGTTCCTAAGTGCCATAGTTACTGAGTTATTGGCCTAAAAGTAAATTTTTTTTCGAGGTGTGTCTGGTTTTTTGCTCATTGCGTGGGCGGTAAGGGGCTTGGCAACAATTTGAAATAAACTTGATCTGTTCGCGAAGATAACGGACTTTCATTCCAAATTTGGTGTCTCTAGCTTTTGTAGTTTAAAAGATCCAGGTGTTCATACGGACGGACGGACAGACAGACAGACAGACAGACGGACAGACGGACATTGCTATATCGACTCGGCTGTTGATGCTGATCTAGAATATATATACTTTATGGGGTCGGCCACGCCTCCTTCTGCCTGTTACGCACATTTCGCTTCTGACAAACCTAATAGACCCCTCTACTCTTTTTAGAGTACGGGGTCTAAAAATTAAATTAATCAATTCGCATTGCCGCAACTCCACGCGCCACTTTCAAGACTTCTCCGATAATTAGCATTTACATACATATTATTCAAACAAACACACATTCGTTTGAAATTATATGTATGCATGTATGTATGTGTGTACTCGGCGCGGCCAGCGTCTGCCGGCAGCGCTGTCGCCACACAAGCATCGAAAACGTTCGAACATGTGTTTGTATGTTTCTGTCTCGCTCTCGCGCGTAAGTGATATTGCAGTTAAATAACAAACTTTGTAACGCAGTAGCTCTTTTGTTAAAGGTAGTATGTTGATTTCACTTTCAGAATAGTTTGATTTTATATGTCTCTATACGAATGTTGAATTACAACACTCTACTATATGAATAAATGCCTTAAAAACGGCATTAAAGCGTAAACGTTTTTTAGCTGATTTGGGGAAAAGGGGCGTGGCAGCTCAAAATTTTTAATGGCATTGCATTAAGGCTGTCTCTAGCAACCTGCTTACCAGAAATGGTGTTCCTAAGTGCCATAGTTACTGAGTTATTGGCCTAAAAGTAAATTTTTTTCGAGGTGTGTCTGGTTTTTTGCTCATTGCGTGGGCGGTAAGGGGCGTGGCAACAATTTGAAATAAACTTGATCTGTTCGCGAAGATAACGGACTTTCATTCCAAATTTGGTGTCTCTAGCTTTTGTAGTTTAAAAGATCCAGGTGTTCATACGGACGGACGGACAGACAGACAGACAGACAGACAGACGGACAGACGGACAGACGGACATTGCTATATCGACTCGGCTGTTGATGCTGATCTAGAATATATATACTTTATGGGGTCGGCCACGCCTCCTTCTGCCTGTTACGCACATTTCGCTTCTGACAAACCTAATAGACCCCTCTACTCTTTTTTAGAGTACGGGGTCTAAAAATTGAATTAAATAAATTTATTGAAATAAAAACAAATAAGTGATCGTGAATCAAGCCGAATATAATATTCTTTTTCTATAATTTAAATATATTAAATTTCTGTTCAAATAATGCCATTGCAGAATATACTTACTCGGCCGTGATTTAATGTGAAGTGTCGCTAAAGAGATCGGTTACGAAAAAGCTAATGACTAGTTTTCGTCCGTATAGGGAAGTAAAGAAAGAAATAATAAGTGATAGTGAAGGTGAAAACGAGTGGGAATACGATCAGGGAGGCTTTCAACCGGCAGTTAACATGGACATGAACCAAGTGCAAGCGTTAGTAGCAAATGCTGTCAGTCAGGCATTAGCGGCGCAAGAAATCAGATTTAATGAGCAGTTTAATTTACTAAAACAAGATATTCAAAAATTAAACATAGAAGCACCTCAGGTCGAAGCATATCAGAGGATTAGCGTAAATCCAGACATCCAGTGCGATATAAAATTAGACATTATAAAATCAGTACTCGAGTTCAATGAAACTCAGGATGATTATGTGGCATGGAGACAATCCGCCACAGATGCCTATGAACTTTTCCAGCCATTCGTGGGTAGTAGCGCGCATTACCAAGCGGTAACTATTATTCGGAACAAAATCAGAGGTACAGCAAGAGCGCTATTGGTGACACATAACACTGTATTACATTTTGACGCCATAATAGCAAGGTTGGACTGCACATACGCAGACAAGACGTCACTTAGGCTCTTGCGCCAGAACCTTGATATGGTCAGACAGGATAATTCCAGCCTCATGGAATACTACGATGAGGTTGAACGCAGATTGACGTTGGTTGCGAATAAGATCGTGATGACGCATCAAGCGGATACAGCTAAACTCCTCAACGAAGAAGTCATAGCTGATGCTTTGCATGCCTTTGTTTCAGGCCTTAAGAAATCACTGAAAGCAGTGGTATTCCCGGCCCAGCCCAGAGATTTGCCATTTGCATTAGCTTTCGCCAGAGAGGCAGAAGCGAGTATAGAAACCCACATTTTTTAAAAAAACCAAATAGGCAACAGCAAAGCAACAGTAATCAGAATCCCAAACAGGACAGAGCTAGAGCATTCACGACCTCTAACGAGGCGTTGCCGTTCAATACATCTTTTGTGGCTACGATCCAAACAGAGGACGATAAGCCAGTATATTCGAAACTATATCCGCATCCCATGGGGGTCAATGACATTGTAAAACAAGTAAGAAAGGCTACAGTCGATCGAGCCGACTGTAAAAGACCCCGTACTCCCATAGAAGTGCGCAATTGTATTCAATTTAAATTCAAATTTTCGAATGAAATTTAAAAATTTTAATTTTATATGTACATTTTGAATTGAAATTAAAAAAAAAATTAAATTAATCAATTCGCATTGCCGCAACTCTATCAGTTGCACCACGCGCCACTTTCAAGAATTTTCCGATAATTAGCATTTACATACATATTATTCAAACAAACACACATTCGTTTGAAATTATATGTATGCATGTATGTATGTATGTGTGTACTCGGCGCGGCCAGCGTCTGCCGGCAGCGCTGTCGCCACACAAGCATCGAAAATGTTCGAACATGTGTTTGTATGTTTCTGTCTCGCTCTCGCGCGTAAGTGATATTGCAGTTAAATAACAAACTTTGTAACGCAGTAGCTCTTTTGTTAAAGGTAGTATGTTGATGTCACTTTCAGAATAGTTTGATTTTATATGTCTCTATACGAATG
Organism: Drosophila arawakana; assembly: GCA_018151165.1. Classification (NCBI taxonomy): domain Eukaryota; kingdom Metazoa; phylum Arthropoda; class Insecta; order Diptera; family Drosophilidae; genus Drosophila; species Drosophila arawakana. The sequence goes on along the minus strand of JAECWX010000336.1, from coordinate 645,014 downwards.
TTGAATTACAACACTCTACTATATGAATAAATGCCTTAAAAACGGCATTAAAGCGTAAACGTTTTTTAGCTGATTTGGGGAAAAGGGGCGTGGCAGCTCAAAATTTTTAATGGCATTGCATTAAGGCTGTCTCTAGCAACCTGCTTACCAGAAATGGTGTTCCTAAGTGCCATAGTTACTGAGTTATTGGCCTAAAAGTAAATTTTTTTCGATGTGGGTCTGGTTTTTTGCTCATTGCGGGGGCGGTAAGGGGCGTGGCAACAATTTGAAATAAACTTGATCTGTTCGCGAAGATAACGGACTTTCATTCCAAATTTGGTGTCTCTAGCTTTTGTAGTTTAAAAGATCCAGGTGTTCATACGGACGGACGGACAGACAGACAGACAGACAGACAGACAGACAGTCAGACAGACAGACGGACAGACGGACAGACGGACATTGCTATATCGACTCGGCTGTTGATGCTGATCTAGAATATATATACTTTATGGGGTCGGCCACGCCTCCTTCTGCCTGTTACGCACATTTCGCTTCTGACAAACCTAATAGACCCCTCTACTCTTTTTTAGAGTACGGGGTCTAAAAATTGAATTAAATAAATTGATTGAAATAAAAACAAATAAGTGATCGTGAATCAAGCCGAATATAATATTCTTTTTCTATAATTTAAATATATTAAATTTCTGTTCAAATAATGCCATTGCAGAATATACTTACTCGGCCGTGATTTAATGTGAAGTGTCGCTAAAGAGATCGGTTACGAAAAAGCTAATGACTAGTTTTCGTCCGTATAGGGAAGTAAAGAAAGAAATAATAAGTGATAGTGAAGGTGAAAACGAGTGGGAATACGATCAGGGAGGCTTTCAACCGGCAGTTAACATGGACATGAACCAAGTGCAAGCGTTAGTAGCAAATGCTGTCAGTCAGGCATTAGCGGCGCAAGAAATCAGATTTAATGAGCAGTTTAATTTACTAAAACAAGATATTCAAAAATTAAACATAGAAGCACCTCAGGTCGAAGCATATCAGAGGATTAGCGTAAATCCAGACATCCAGTGCGATATAAAATTAGACATTATAAAATCAGTACCCGAGTTCAATGAAACTCAGGATGATTATGTGGCATGGAGACAATCCGCCACAGATGCCTATGAACTTTTCCAGCCATTCGTGGGTAGTAGCGCGCATTACCAAGCGGTAACTATTATTCGGAACAAAATCAGAGGTACAGCAAGAGCGCTATTGGTGACACATAACACTGTATTACATTTTGACGCCATAATAGCAAGGTTGGACTGCACATACGCAGACAAGACGTCACTTAGGCTCTTGCGCCAGAACCTTGATATGGTCAGACAGGATAATTCCAGCCTCATGGAATACTACGATGAGGTTGAACGCAGATTGACGTTGGTTGCGAATAAGATCGTGATGACGCATCAAGCGGATACAGCTAAACTCCTCAACGAAGAAGTCATAGCTGATGCTTTGCATGCCTTTGTTTCAGGCCTTAAGAAATCACTGAAAGCAGTGGTATTCCCGGCCCAGCCCAGAGATTTGCCATTTGCATTAGCTTTCGCCAGAGAGGCAGAAGCGAGTATAGAAACCCACATTTTTTAAAAAAACCAAATAGGCAACAGCAAAGCAACAGTAATCAGAATCCTAAACAGGACGGAGCTAGAGCATTCACGACCTCTAACGAGGCGTTGCCGTTCAATACATCTTTTGTGGCTACGATCCAAACAGAGGACGATAAGCCAGTATATTCGAAACTATATCCGCATCCCATGGGGGTCAATGACATTGTAAAACAAGTAAGAAAGGCTACAGTCGATCGAGCCGACTGTAAAAGACCCCGTACTCCCATAGAAGTGCGCAATTGTATTCAATTTAAATTCAAATTTTCGAATGAAATTTAAAAATTTTAATTTTATATGTACATTTTGAATTGAAATTAAAAAAAACAAGTAAGAAAGGCTACAGTCGATCGAGCCGACTGTAAAAGACCCCGTACTCCTATAGAAGTGCGCAATTGTATTCAATTTAAATTCAAATTTTCGAATGAAATTTAAAAATTTTAATTTTATATGTACATTTTGAATTGAAATTAAAAAAAAAAATTAAATTAATCAATTCGCATTGCCGCAACTCTATCAGTTGCACCACGCGCCACTTTCAAGAATTTTCCGATAATTAGCATTTACATACATATTATTCAAACAAACACACATTCGTTTGAAATTATATGTATGCATGTATGTATGTATGTGTGTACTCGGCGCGGCCAGCGTCTGCCGGCAGCGCTGTCGCCACACAAGCATCGAAAACGTTCGAACATGTGTTTGTATGTTTCTGTCTCGCTCTCGCGCGTAAGTGATATTGCAGTTAAATAACAAACTTTGTAACGCAGTAGCTCTTTTGTTAAAGGTAGTATGTTGATGTCACTTTCAGAATAGTTTGATTTTATATGTCTCTATACGAATGTTGAATTACAACACTCTACTATATGAATAAATGCCTTAAAAACGGCATTAAAGCGTAAACGTTTTTTAGCTGATTTGGGGAAAAGGGGCGTGGCAGCTCAAAATTTTTAATGGCATTGCATTAAGGCTGTCTCTAGCAACCTGCTTACCAGAAATGGTGTTCCTAAGTGCCATAGTTACTGAGTTATTGGCCCAAAAGTAAATTTTTTCGAGGTGTGTCTGGTTTTTTGCTCATTGCGGGGGCGGTAAGGCGCGTGGCAACAATTTGAAATAAACTTGATCTGTTCGCGAAGATAACGGACTTTCATTCCAAATTTGGCGTCTCTAGCTTTTGTAGTTTAAAAGATCCAGGTGTTCATACGGACGGACGGACAGACAGACAGACAGACAGACGGACAGACGGACATTGCTATATCGACTCGGCTGTTGATGCTGATCTAGAATATATATACTTTATGGGGTCGGCCACGCCTCCTTCTGCCTGTTACGCACATTTCGCTTCTGACAAACCTAATAGACCTCTCTACTCTTTTTTAGAGTACGGGGTCTAAAAATTGAATTAAATAAATTGATTGAAATAAAAACAAATAAGTGATCGTGAATCAAGCCGAATATAATATTCTTTTTCTATAATTTAAATATATTAAATTTCTGTTCAAATAATGCCATTGCAGAATATACTTACTCGGCCGTGATTTAATGTGAAGTGTCGCTAAAGAGATCGGTTACGAAAAAGCTAATGACTAGTTTTCGTCCGTATAGGGAAGTAAAGAAAGAAATAATAAGTGATAGTGAAGGTGAAAACGAGTGGGAATACGATCAGGGAGGCTTTTAACCGGCAGTTAACATGGACATGAACCAAGTGCAAGCGTTAGTAGCAAATGCTGTCAGTCAGGCATTAGCGGCGCAAGAAATCAGATTTAATGAGCAGTTTAATTTACTAAAACAAGATATTCAAAAATTAAACATAGAAGCACCTCAGGTCGAAGCATATCAGAGGATTAGCGTAAATCCAGACATCCAGTGCGATATAAAATTAGACATTATAAAATCAGTACCCGAGTTCAATGAAACTCAGGATGATTATGTGGCATGGAGACAATCCGCCACAGATGCCTATGAACTTTTCCAGCCATTCGTGGGTAGTAGCGCGCATTACCAAGCGGTAACTATTATTCGGAACAAAATCAGAGGTACAGCAAGAGCGCTATTGGTGACACATAACACTGTATTACATTTTGACGCCATAATAGCAAGGTTGGACTGCACATACGCAGACAAGACGTCACTTAGGCTCTTGCGCCAGAACCTTGATATGGTCAGACAGGATAATTCCAGCCTCATGGAATACTACGATGAGGTTGAACGCAGATTGACGTTGGTTGCGAATAAGATCGTGATGACGCATCAAGCGGATACAGCTAAACTCCTCAACGAAGAAGTCATAGCTGATGCTTTGCATGCCTTTGTTTCAGGCCTTAAGAAATCACTGAAAGCAGTGGTATTCCCGGCCCAGCCCAGAGATTTGCCATTTGCATTAGCTTTCGCCAGAGAGGCAGAAGCGAGTATAGAAACCCACATTTTTTAAAAAAACCAAATAGGCAACAGCAAAGCAACAGTAATCAGAATCCTAAACAGGACAGAGCTAGAGCATTCACGACCTCTAACGAGGCGTTGCCGTTCAATACATCTTTTGTGGCTACGATCCAAACAGAGGACGATAAGCCAGTATATTCGAAACTATATCCGCATCCCATGGGGGTCAATGACATTGTAAAACAAGTAAGAAAGGCTACAGTCGATCGAGCCGACTGTAAAAGACCCCGTACTCCCATAGAAGTGCGCAATTGTATTCAATTTAAATTCAAATTTTCGAATGAAATTTAAAAATTTTAATTTAATATGTACATTTTGAATTGAAATTAAAAAAAAACAAGTAAGAAAGGCTACAGTCGACGTGCCGACTGTATAAGACCCCGTACTCCTTGTAGTGCGCATACAAAAATACTTACAAACTTAAAAGAAGAAGCAGTAGACTGATTCATATTTTAAAATACAAATTTAAAAAAGATAATAGTTTAAATTAAAATTTAAAAAAGTAAAAAAAAATTATGCGCTAGCTGCAATCGAACCCGCGGTATCAGACACAGAATTCTCACATGTCGCCACTCTACCATATGCACCATAACTCAATTTGCATGCACTGCTGATTATCTGCATTTACATATAATAATGTTTTGTTATAGAAAAAAAAAAAAAAAAAAAATGCCTGTCTGTGCCGGGGTTCGAACCGCAGACCTCATGTTTCTCTAATGCATGTCACATCACTTGGACCACAGCACTGTTGACAATGAGTACGGCTAAAGTAGATAAACATTGATTTACCACTTTTCTTCAAACACGTACATAAATTACAATTTTTGACATTTTTGACCAATTTGTTTCACATGTTGTAGTTGTCCGATTTGAACCAAATTTGGTGAAGTTAATTTTAATAATTATGTACACATTCTGTGTGAGTTTGGTTGCGATCACTTAGCAAATACTACATGTCTTCATACAAATTTTTTGTTTTTGACCGATTTGTCCTATGGGAGCTATAAGCTATAGTTGTCCGATCTTGATGAAACTTGGTGAGGATAGTTATAGTTGTACCATACACCTACTGTGTAAATTTGGTTACGATAGCTTTCATAGTTTTAAAGTTGTAGTGCAATGAAAACTGTTTTTTACAATTTGCGGGGGCGGTAGGGGGCGTGGCAAAAATTTGAAATAAACTTAACCTGCCTGCAATACAGACGGACTTTCATTCCAAATTTGGTGGCTCTAGCTCTTGTAGTTTAAAAGATCTAGGTGTTCATACGGACGGACGGACGGACAGACAGACGGACAGACACACAGACGGACAGACGGACAGACGGACATTGCTATATCGACTCGGCTGTTGATGCTGATCTAGAATATATATACTTTATGGGGTCGGCCACGCCTCCTTCTGCCTGTTACGCACATTTCGCTTCTGACAAACCTAATAGACCCCTATACTCTTTTTTAGAGTACGGGGTCTAACAAGTAAGAAAGGCTACAGTCGATCGAGCCGACTGTAAAAGACCCCGTACTCCCATAGAAGTGCGCAATTGTATTCAATTTAAATTCAAATTTTCGAATGAAATTTAAAAATTTTAATTTTATATGTACATTTTGAATTGAAATTAAAAAAAACAAGTAAGAAAGGCTACAGTCGATCGAGCCGACTGTAAAAGACCCCGTACTCCCATAGAAGTGCGCAATTGTATTCAATTTAAATTCAAATTTTCGAATGAAATTTAAAAATTTTAATTTTATATGTACATTTTGAATTGAAATTTAAAAAAAAATTAAATTAATCAATTCGCATTGCCGCAACTCTATCAGTTGCACCACGCGCCACTTTCAAGAATTTTCCGATAATTAGCATTTACATACATATTATTCAAACAAACACACATTCGTTTGAAATTATATGTATGCATGTATGTATGTATGTGTGTACTCGGCGCGGCCAGCGTCTGCCGGCAGCGCTGTCGCCACACAAGCATCGAAAACGTTCGAACATGTGTTTGTATGTTTCTGTCTCGCTCTCGCGCGTAAGTGATATTGCAGTTAAATAACAAACTTTGTAACGCAGTAGCTCTTTTGTTAAAGGTAGTATGTTGATGTCACTTTCAGAATAGTTTGATTTTATATGTCTCTATACGAATGTTGAATTACAACACTCTACTATATGAATAAATGCCTTAAAAACGGCATTAAAGCGTAAACGTTTTTTAGCTGATTTGGGGAAAAGGGGCGTGGCAGCTCAAAATTTTTAATGGCATTGCATTAAGGCTGTCTCTAGCAACCTGCTTACCAGAAATGGTGTTCCTAAGTGCCATAGTTACTGAGTTATTGGCCTAAAAGTAAATTTTTTTCGAGGTGTGTCTGGTTTTTTGCTCATTGCGTGGGCGGTAAGGGGCGTGGCAACAATTTGAAATAAACTTGATCTGTTCGCGAAGATAACGGACTTTCATTCCAAATTTGGTGTCTCTAGCTTTTGTAGTTTAAAAGATCCAGGTGTTCATACGGACGGACGGACAGACAGACAGACAGACAGACGGACAGACGGACATTGCTATATCGACTCGGCTGTTGATGCTGATCTAGAATATATATACTTTATGGGGTCGGCCACGCCTCCTTCTGCCTGTTACGCACATTTCGCTTCTGACAAACCTAATAGACCCCTCTACTCTTTTTTAGAGTACGGGGTCTAAAAATTAAATTAATCAATTCGCATTGCCGCAACTCCACGCGCCACTTTCAAGAATTCTCCGATAATTAGCATTTACATACATATTATTCAAACAAACACACATTCGTTTGAAATTATATGTATGCATGTATGTATGTGTGTACTCGGCGCGGCCAGCGTCTGCCGGCAGCGCTGTCGCCACACAAGCATCGAAAACGTTCGAACATGTGTTTGTATGTTTCTGTCTCGCTCTCGCGCGTAAGTGATATTGCAGTTAAATAACAAACTTTGTAACGCAGTAGCTCTTTTGTTAAAGGTAGTATGTTGATGTCACTTTCAGAATAGTTTGATTTTATATGTCTCTATACGAATGTTGAATTACAACACTCTACTATATGAATAAATGCCTTAAAAACGGCATTAAAGCGTAAACGTTTTTTAGCTGATTTGGGGAAAAGGGGCGTGGCAGCTCAAAATTTTTAATGGCATTGCATTAAGGCTGTCTCTAGCAACCTGCTTACCAGAAATGGTGTTCCTAAGTGCCATAGTTACTGAGTTATTGGCCTAAAAGTAAATTTTTTTCGAGGTGTGTCTGGTTTTTTGCTCATTGCGTGGGCGGTAAGTGGCGTGGCAACAATTTGAAATAAACTTGATCTGTTCGCGAAGATAACGGACTTTCATTCCAAATTTGGTGTCTCTAGCTTTTGTAGATCCAGGTGTTCATACGGACGGACGGACAGACAGACAGACAGACAGACGGACAGACGGACAGACGGACATTGCTATATCGACTCGGCTGTTGATGCTGATCTAGAATATATATACTTTATGGGGTCGGCCACGCCTCCTTCTGCCTGTTACGCACATTTCGCTTCTGACAAACCTAATAGACCCCTCTACTCTTTTTTAGAGTACGGGGTCTAAAAAGAAATTACAGATTTGCTACAGAATGGCATCATTAGGCCTTCAAGGTCAGCCTACAATAACCCAACATGGGTCGTTGGCATAAAGGGTATAGACGAAAGTGGGAGCAGGAATAAGCGATTGGTAATTGACTTTAGGAAACTAAATGAAAAGATCAGCGCAGATAAGTATCTAATGTCCAACATATCCATGAAATTGTCGAACTTGGGTAAAGCCAAAACCTTAACGACATTAGATCTAAAGTCTGGCTATCACCAAATTTACTTGTCAGAGCAAATTCGCGAGAAAACAGCTTTCTCCGTAAACGGCGGACCGTTCTGATTGAAGAATGCGCGAAGCATCTTCCAAAGAGCGATAGACGACGTGTTGCGTGAACAAATTGGAAAATCTTGTTATATTTACGTAGACGACGTGATAATTTTTTCTGAAAATGAAAAGAATCATGTAAAGCACATAGATTGGGTTCTAAAGAGCCTATGCGATGCCAACATGAAAGTTTCAAAAGAAAAAACCCATTTTTTCAAAACGAGCGTAGAATACTTAGGGTTCATCGTGACTCTAGGTGGCGCTACAACAGACCCGGAGAAGGTAAGGGCAAGAATACAAGAATATCCGGAACCGAAATCCCTGTATCCCTGTATGAGCTTAGATCATTCCTAGGATTGGCCAGCTACTACAGATGTTTTGTTAAAGACTTTGCAGCAATTGCAAGGCCATTGACAAATTTGTTAAAAGGAGAGAATGGGTTCGTCAGTAAACACATGTCAAAGAAAACAACCATAGATTTTGGCACTCCAAAGCGAGATGCGTTCGAAAAATTAAGGAATGTTCTAGCCTCAGAGGACGTTACTCCCAGATACTCAGATTTCAGGAAACCATTCGATTTGACGACGGATGCCTCTGCCGTGGTATTGGCAGTACTGTCTCAGGACAACAGACCCATAATCTGCAAAGTGAAGTAATATCCGACGCAGCAACAATTCATAGTGAACTATCTGTAACTTATACAATAGAAGCTACTGAGAAACCTTTGAATTGTTTTAGAAACCAGATAGTTTTAGAGGAATCAAGGTTTTCTCTAAAACGAAACTTCATATTCTTTGGCGAAAAAACACGCCACAAAATTCACTTTACTGATAGAAATGATATCCAAAAGGAAGTTAACGCAGTATTTAATCCTAGTGTGGTCAATGCTATACCTTGTGATCTGCCGACGCTGGCATTCATCCAGCATGAGTTAGTGAGAACATTCCCGTCAACAAAGTTTTGGTACTGTAAAAATATGGTAATCGACATAGTTGACAAAACCGAACAAAGAGACATTGTCATAGCAGAGCACAATCGGGCGCACAGAGCCGCAGAGGAAAACATCAAGCAAATTTTAGAAGAGTATTACTTTCCGAAAATGGCCAGGCTGGCTAAGGAAGTTGTGGCCAACTGCAGAACTTGCACTAAGTCCAAATACGACAGGCACCCGAAAAAAACAAATTCTCGGAGAAACACCAACACCATCATTTCCCATCGAGCGGTTGCACATTGACATTTTCTCGACCGATAAGAAACAATTTCTGACATGTGTCGATAAGTTTTCTAAATTCGCAATAGTGCAACCATTAATATCATGTACCATAGCAGACGTGAAAGGCCCTATCATCCAAAATATAAACTTTTTTCCCAAAACAAAGGTTGTGTATTGTGATAATGAGGCAGCATTTAATTCCGAAACCATTACGTCACTGTTAAAGAACAACTTTGAGATCGATGTGGTAAATGCGCCACCATTACATATTACTTCTAATGGCCAAGTGGAATGATTGCACAGCACGTTGTCGAAAATTGCTAGATGCATTAAATTGGAAAGAAAGATCGACGATACGATCGAAGTTATCCTACTTGCAACTCTAGAGTACAACCGTTCACTGCATTCAGTGACAGGCAAGAAACCGATAGAAGTGATACATTCATCGACTGATGAATTTAAGGAAGGGCAAAGATTGAGAAAACTCAACAGATTCAACTGGACAAAAACAATCCACACAGGCAAAACAGGATATTTGAGGTAGGAGAAAAAGTCTTCATCAAATCCAACTAGAGACTTGGAAACAAGCTTACCCCCTTGTGCTCAGAAGCGGTAATACAAGCAGACCTAGGAACGTCTGTACTCATTAAGGGGAAGGTGGTCCACAAAGACAATATAAAATAGGAATTAGATTAGCGATTATAAATTAGTACTAAAACTAAGAAACACAGTAGGGTTAATCCAATTTTATTTTTTTTCTTGCAGGCTTATTTGGTCGATTTTGTCCCTAATAAGTATAATAAACGCTCGGATCACCGACTATTCTCATTCAAATTACATACCCATAGTAGATGGAAATGTAATGATTTGGGAGCAACATGACTATGCACGACACTCAAGTAATTTGACCGAATTTTTAAGTATGATAGAAGAAACAGAAAAATTGTCCGAGTACTTTCCCCAGTCTCATATGAGAAAACTATTGGAGGTAGATGTTAACCATACTAGAAGTCTTTTGTCCGTTTTAGAGGTGCACCACCGAATTGCCAGAAGCTTGGATTTTCTTGGGACAGCACTTAAGGTAGTGGCCGGCGCACCGGACGCTAAAGATTTAGAAAAGATCAGAATGACCGAAAGAAGATTAATCGAATCAAACATCAAACAGGTAGTAATAAACACAGAAACCCAGAAGCAGATAAATCAATTAACCGATACAGTAAATAAGATAATTAAAGCAAAGAAAAATGATCTAATAGACACGCCACATTTATACAAGGCATTATTGGCCAGAAATAGAATATTAATAAATGAAATCCAAAATTTAATGCTCACGATCACTTTTGCAAAAGCCAACATATAAACCCAACAATTTTTGATCACGATGATTTAAAATCTGTGCTTATCAAACATCCCGCAGAAGTTCCTATAGTTAGCCTGATGGAGGCATCTAATATTAAGATTTTCCAGTCCGAAAATATTGTCCACATTTTAATCGAATATCCCAGAATTAAGTTTATATATAGAAAGGTCAACATTCTCCCGGTGTCCCAAGAGCACACTGTACTTCAGCTTCAAGATGACACCGTAGCTGAATGCGACAACGACGTTTTAGCGGTAACAAGCTGCACCACAACAACTTACGCCTCGATCTGTAAATCGGCAACGCATGACACATGCGCACGCGAATTGCATGCTGGAAGCACAGCATATTGTAACACGCAACCTAGTCACAATGACGTATTACAATGGTAGATGACGGAATCTTGGTCTTAAACGAGAGTCCTGTCAGTATCAGCACCGATGACGCCGCAACAGTATCAATCAACGGTACTTTCTTCATCGTGTTCGAGCGCGTAGCAGTCATAAATGGAACAAAGTATGTGAACCGGCGCGAAATCATAAACAAGGCGCCGGGCATAGCAGCTTCGCCGGTATTGAAGATCATTGGCCACGACCCAGTCCTGAGCATGCCTTTACTACAAAGGATGAACAACCACAACCTACATATCATCCAAGAACTTCAGGAAGAGGAAACATCGGCCGGGTCGCCTAAGGCATGGTTTGCTGCCGCAGTTGGGTTCAGCCTGAGTCTCAGCGGTTCCATTCTTCTCTACCAGAATTTGAGAAGAAGACGAGCCTCACAAAAAATACAGGCGATCGTGGACAGCTATAAGATGAACGGGGACGGTCATACTTCTGAGGGGGCAGTAGTTAACCAGTGATCCTCGCACATTGTTGTGTAACATAAATAAATGCAAAAATGTTAGTCAGCAGTCACGCTGAAGTTGCCGTCTCAGCGAAAGTTCAGTTCAGCGCCCTAGATGCGACGGTCATCCGACGGTAACCTGATATCTTGCACATGCTGGAAGATCAGCGTTATCACTTATGCCCAGTCGGCTCGCCGGCTGTAGTTTTGTAGCTTTAAGTACGTATATTTTGTATCTCTCTTTTGTAATCTCTCCACCATAATCAATCTAAAGCACGGAACCTTTCGGAACACTTACTCCCACATCAGCAGCTGCAGCTCTGGATAGCAACGTGGGACAACGTAACTATTTAATTTATAATGTCAAACGTATGTGTATTCGCATGCAAACAAAGAGATGTATGTTTGTTTATAATTGTTTTTTTTTTTTTTTTTTTGTTTCAACGTGTTTTAATGCAAGTACTACACATTGTAATATCTAGATACTGATTTTAATAATTTAATCGGGAAAAATACAGAGAGTATTATTCGGTCGGGCTTGCTCGACTGTACTTTTCTTTATTGTTTTTAATGACAAATTAAGTGTTTTCATCATATCTTTATAATGAAGCTAGAGACAGTTTTATATTTTTTAAACACTGGGCTAAGAAATTCAATGATTCACCTTTGTCACTAAATTAATTGACGAATACCTAGTCCGGTAATATTGTTCATATATCTGGAGTCCCTAAAGTGCTTTTAATCAAGCTTTGATTGAGTCAGTGTTGAAGCAGTTTTTATTCTTCACCATAAAAGCCATAAAATTAGTATTATTGTCAGGGCCACCAGGTACTACATCCCTTAATTTCTTCCTACAGGCACTGCTGGTTTCGCTATGCATAATTGTTTTCGGGTGCAATGCGGTAATTAAAACAATCAAAATTTATTGAGAAATTATTAATTGAAACATCTATAGTATACCTCTCCTTTATTTTAAAGCTTATCTTTTAGCCAATTCCGTTATATCACTGATTTTCATGGTCAGAAACCGTAGTGTCTCTGCCGGATTTTAAAATAAAAATTTATTTCCCATAAATCAGAGAACCTTTGTAATAGGTTAGATGAAGTTAAGCCGGACGCGCTCTCACGGGCAGTTCATAGGCCAATGATCGGCCTTAGTAATCCGGTCCGGGAGGATTCTACGGCTTGAAGTCAGTTGTTATGCGGGAGCGCTTAGCAAGGCTAGCAGTTCCCCTCCTGCCCTTTTTGAGTCATCATCCATCGACGAGAGTTGTGGTGCCCCTAGGAAACTTAATCTCGTGCTTTGTAGGATTGGGCAGCAACATTGAAGGTGCTCCAGGGTTTCGGCAGTGCCAGAGTTAATGTATTTCCTGCAGCTAGAGTCGTTATGCCGAGCTTCATCGCATGTACTGCCACCATACAATGGCCAGCGAGTATTCCCACCAATAGCCTGCATTACTTCCGTGGATACTGCTGAAGGTAACGAGTGCGTTTGGCATTGAACTCAAGGCACATCATTCTTGTTGTTTTACATGTGTTGGTGTTCCGTAACCTCTTGCTGAAGAGCGTAATAGTACTCTCCTCCAGTTCGCAGTAGAGCGATCTGTCTGTTAGCCTACTCATTTCCAGGTATGCCCTGGTGGCTTGGGAACCAGTAGATGTGTAATGACTTGCTTGTACCTAGTTCATTTAGTGCGTCCTTGATCACCTGGACAGTTTTGGACATTCAGCTGCTTTTCCGATTGCGAAAACGTCAGTCTTCTCCATAAATTTAAGAAGGAAGGACGTAAGCCTGATAGGTCGATAGTCCTTTTGGCTATTATGACCACTTTCCACAGCTTTCGGTAGGAATGCTACACTAGCTGTTATCCAGAGTGTTAGAATATGAAGATGTGGAGATTTCAGGCAAGCCTTGAAGATTCTGAGGAGCCATAGAGATACCACATCCTTAGTTGTATGCAGCAAGGTCGGTCAGCAAGGCATGAAGTCCTGGGCTTTTTATGGTCGCGAAGGATTTAATGACACAGATTTATAAGTTTGGCGTGGCTATGTCTATAGGAATTGGATAGTCATTGTCCGAGGTAAACTGAAGCTCCGTTTCATTTTAACAGCTTTTTGCAGTCCGGAAAAAGCATGAACATTAGCACTTGAAGTGTTTCTTCACTGTTTGCCGTCCAAGTCCCATTGAGAAGTCTTAGTTGACATTGTATCGTGGGTTGTTTGGAGAGTAGCTTCCTCAGCCTGGCCGTTTCCGGTACCGATTCGAGGTTGCTATAGAACTTCCTCCAAGAGTTCCTTTCGGCCTTTCTGATAGAGGCCTTGTAGCTCCTTAGAGCGATCCTGTACTCATCATGTACTGGTTCCACATTGGTCTGTCTTGCAAGCCTAAACAGATCCTTGATGTGGCTTCGTTGAATGGCGAGTACGGTATTCCACCATGGCGGTCTCGACCTCCATTTCGGAATTGATGGTGGACATGTTTTCTGGTACGCATCCTGTAGAGTCTTGGTCAGAACTAAAAGTGCTTGCTCTATGTTGTTCACCGACTCTATCTCACCTGATTGCTCCAATGTTGGGGACACTAGTTGCCTGAACTTTGCGGAGTCGGTCTTCATGGGATTCCTATGCCGCGCTTGTTAAGGTGTGTGCTCGAAGTTGGGTTCAAACTGAATGTACTTATGGTCAAGGAAGGAGGGTCTTTCAAGGACTTTCCAATGAGAGATAGTTATACCGACCGTGTGAGGTCAAGGACGTTCGACGACGTTGATCCTACTTACGTTTGATGTTATAATAAAATCTAAGAGAGACAGGATGTTTCAATAAGCCGCCTCTTTCTGCTTTCAGCATGACCACGGTTAGATCATCAGTACTGTAATTGAATATTAGATAAGCATATAGGCCTTTCCGTACAAGTACGGCGGTTCTGGTTTTGCTTACCTTCGGTGAATAATACGTACTTTAGTTGCTCGACCTTAGCCCAGTCACATTGCCCAAACCAATCCAGGGTTCCTCCACTAACCCCTCTTGGCAGCAACACCAAGCAACGTGTTTCTTAGCGCGTGGAACCCTGCAATTAATGCAGCCACCTCCATGCTCAACCGACCGGCTAACGATCAACGCCAAACGAATTTATTTATTATAACATAAAATAACTAAAAACGAAATACAATAATTATTAAATTATTAGACTAAGTTAATTAAGTTCTAGACAGACATGTGGAGCAATAGCGTCACTTGCTGAGGACGGGTTGACTATGATTGTCACCGTCCTAATCGTCTGCGTTCTTACCATAGACTATCTCCAGCGACTTGGTGGCTGCCCAGGTCCCTATCCACCTCCCCGCTTGTAGCATATACTATCCTTGTCCTTGCATAGAAGGTAGCGTGAAGAAAGCCTCCGCTCCCCTTTTCACAGGCAGGAAGACAATTGATTTGAAAAGGGGGCCTTTCCCCACCCCATTTAAAGTGGTTTTCCCCTTGAGGGAGGACTGGACCAATGGCGCCCCTCACCCTAACTCCTCTATCCATTTTTAAACCGACGACTCAAGAGCGGATGGTAGTACTTGTGGAGCCATCTACTTCTCTGAGCTCGCCATAGCCAGTTCTATTAGGATACCAAAGCACTGCAGCGTATTCAAGGCGGAAGTGTTTGCCATCAAAGAAGCGCTCGAAACCGTAAAAAAAAACAATACCGAATGGGTGCAGGATCTGCATCCTATCAGACAGTCAGACACCACTTCAATCACTTAGGTCTGTCTCCTCAATCTTCAAAATCACTAACGAATGTCGCAAATCTCTGATGGAGATGGCGGAACAATTGGGAATCTACCTCACTTGGGTCCCTGGCCATAGTATCATAGAGGGTAATTGCGCTGCAGACGAGCTCGTTGAGATGGCCACAGTCTCCCCTCTTGGTAATGAGACAGGGCAAGCATCCATACCTTTGGCGACTTGTAGAGTCAACATTGATAAACACTTTAAGCACCTAGCCGACTTGAGATGGGAAGCCACCTCCAGGTGTAGAATATCTTGCCTCATATGGCCCACCCGATCAAAAGCCCGATCTTCAAGACTATGCAGGCTGACTCGGGCAAACTGCTCCGCTGTCTTCTGCGCAATCACTGGACACTGGTTGGTGGTCATAAATGAGGATGAAGAAACTGTGG
The DNA here is from genome assembly GCA_018151165.1 of Drosophila arawakana. NCBI lineage: Eukaryota > Metazoa > Arthropoda > Insecta > Diptera > Drosophilidae > Drosophila > Drosophila arawakana. The sequence continues at coordinate 629,446 of JAECWX010000336.1, read as the reverse complement.
CTCACTTTTTCTGCCAATACCCAGCTCTCAGTAATCATAGGCTCCGCTATCTCGGTGCTTACCTCTTCAGTGATCTAATTATATATGGACGTTGATGTACTAACGGGACAGTACATTCAAGTGGCTCAGCAACACCAAGCAACGTGCTTGTTAGCGCGCGGAACCCAGCAAATAATGCAGCCACCTCCCGCCCAACCGACCGAGGGGCACACCGTATAACGTACGGCTAGCGATAAACGCGAATCGAATTTATAAGTTAGAACATAAAATAACTAAAATCGAAATACAATACATTTTAAATTATTAAGCTAAGATAATTAAGATCTAGACAGGTGACAGAGAAGAGAAGTTCTAATTAAGGGGGTCGAAGTAGAACTACCTACAATTCGAGAAAGTTTGTTATAGTTACTACATAGGACTCGGAAAGGATTATGGATAGCAAAGTTGGTAGAGCAAGGTTGAAGAGAGAGCGGAAGAAAGTTTCTAGTTGGTCTAATCGGAACAGCAAAACTAATCTAGCTGAGTAATTCTGAAGAATCAATTTCACCATTGATTAGTTTGTGTAGAAAAATTACACCGAGCACTGTTCTACGATCAGACAAAGAAGGAAGATTAATTAGTAAAAGTCTACTACGATAGGAAGGTAAGCGTATGTTAGTATTCCAGTTAGTGCAAAAAGAAGAAATTGTTTTTGTACAGATTCTATTCTATCCTGATGAATCCTGTATTGGGGTGACCAAATACATGATCCATATTCAAGAATAGGCCGTACCAAGGCAGTATAAAGTGTTTTCGTTAAATAGGGATAGTTAAATTCTTTCGACGAGCGCTTTATGAAGCCCAGGACACTAAAAGCACGATTAGTAATTGACAATACATGCCTATCGAACTTGAGCTTGGGATCCATAAGGATACCCAAATCAGTGACCGACTCAATTCTTTTAAGAGAGTTGCCATTCAGAATGTAAATATTTTGGAAAGGGAGGCGCATACTGAAGGACATTACGTTACACTTACTAAAGTTAAGGTTTAATAAATTAGCTTGACACCAGATTTGAAAACTACATAGATCAGATTGTAACCTGGCCCCAAGAACAGACTTAGCAGCCGAAACACAGAGTTTAACGTCGTCGGCATACATAAGCACACGAGAGTAACTGATCGCTGATGGAAGATCATTTATAAACAATATAAATAACAAGGGACCGAGACGGCTTCCTTGTGAAACACCCGAAGTTACTTGAACAGATTTGGACAAAGTGTCTTTAAAATAAACATGTTGTGTTCTAGAACACAAGTAATTAGAAATCCAAATAGTAAAGTTATAGGAAAGACCCAAAAGATTGAGCTTATGTATTAATAGGCTGTGATTAACGGAGTCGAAAGCTTTACTGAAATCTGTGTAAATGACGTCAGTTTGCAATTTTCTCTCAAAGCCCTTCAATGCAAATGATGTAAATTCTAACAGGTTAGTGGTAGTGGATCTATATTTCACAAACCCATGCTGGCAGGGTGAAAGTATGGATCTACAGAAATGTTGCAGTTGAGAAGTTATTAATTTCTCAAAAGCCTTGGGAATAGCAGACAACTTGGAAATACCCCTATAGTTGCAAACATCGGATTTATTTCCTTTTTTGTGCAGAGAATTGATGTAAGATGATTTCCAAACATCAGGGAGAGATAATGATTTAAACAGATTTAGTAGCCTTTAAATAACATTTATACTCGTGAATACTATAAGCCGTTTGAAAAAAATCGGCAAATAAGTCGGCGATAGCGTTATCCGATTTAGCAGATTCTCTTTCAAAGACCACACTAGATGGAAGAATTAATGATTTACGCTTCGCATTAACGAAGTTATAAAACCGTTTCGGATTCCTTCGGAACTGTTGTCCACAGTCAGTAAGGTATTTCTTGAACAACGGTCATTCAAAACATAGAAATCAGATCGATCAATCAAGTATCGAGAGAGATACAGGGAAGAGCTAGTTTCCCTGAATCTCTTATAGAACTTTCGACTTTCTATTTTTAAGCAATGTTAACTCACGGGTAAACCAAACAGGCTTGATAGACCTGGTGGGAACACAAAGCGGAACACAGACATCAAGTAAGGAATTTTTACACTTTTGGTGTACCCCAGGTTATTCTAACCGACAACGGCTCTCAATTAAAATCCGGCACATTCGAATCATTTCCAACTCGTTTTGGCACCTCAATTTATTCACCTCAGGCCAATGCTAGTGAAGGTTTCAACCGATCAGTATTAGCTGCAATTCGTGCGTATATTGGAAAATATCATGCTAACTGGGATTAAAATTTATCGGAGATTAGTGGCTTTTTAAGAGCAAGTGTTCATCGGAGTACATGTTTTACACTATATTTTTTGATATTCGGTCAAAATATGATGTAAAATGGACAAGACTACGAGATGCTCTGGAAACTACAGTCGTTTACTGATGCATGAACTGTGAGGTAGTGTGCAGTCGAATTTTGAAAAAATCTTTAAACTTGGTTTGAGTCTTAACTTAGGTACAGCTTGAGATTTGGTTTGATACTCAACTAAGTAAGAACTGTTTAAGCTCTTACACGCTGAGCGAAAGCTCTAATTGATCCGGCTTAAGTAACCCCGCTTAAGAGAATATAACAGGCAATATAACATTACAGCTAAGCCTAGATAATAGATTAACTGCGTTGCCATCTCGTTCACGAACATATAGATACCTCATTCTGATGCGCCAAATCATACGACAATGCAGTTAGACATAAAGATAATTGGTGACGTGCGCATAAAGCTCATCTATAAATAGAACAGTGGCTTAAAGTTTAGTTCTTTTTGGGTACAGTGCATTGGCAAGCGCGACTGGCATAAGTGTTCACAAATACAGTGAGATAAATAAAGTCCATACTGGCCAAGTAAAACGAAAAGTCCACAAGTAAAACGAAAGCGGAAAAAGTGGAAATATATCGTTTAAAACGAATTAATAATTCGTTAAATAATTTATTTTTTAAAGGTGATATTTGTAGTTAATATAATTATGTGAACTAATTTGGTTGTTTTAAACAGAACCAGATTCACAGAGCCCCGATTCTAATTTTCGTAGCGGCCAGCTGTTAAAGGTTAAATCCTTACTGGATTGCATGCGGCTGCATGATGTCTGGTCCAGGAAAAGTGATATCTGGAGTGACGCCCAAAGTTGTACAAGTCACACAAAGTTGCACATAACATTGCTTTAAAACCTACACTGGGACATTCCGCCCAGAAGACAACAAAATTTAGTCTCTGGACCCGTGAGAAAAATGCATTCCTCAATTCTGCTTGATTGGTTAACAACGCTGAGCTATTTTTTTTTTGACTGGGAAAAAATCATTGAGTAAGTCAACTTTACGGATCGTCGTCGCTGCGCATCTATAATTTTGGGAATTAATCTGCTGTTGTAATTGCATCGAACGATTTAATTGATGCATTAGTATGCTAAATTTAATTCCGCAGGCGGGTTTGAAGTATGTCTAGCGCACAAGTCGCTTTGCAACTCTAGGATACCCGTTACTCAGTTTCAATATGTTATTAGCAATGGTTATGGATAAGATAGCTTGGCAAACAGAAAATGTTCATACAAATTCATGTTTAGAGCATATTTTCGACCGATCGTTCCTATGGAAGCTGTACGATATAGTAGTCTGATTTTGATCAAACTTGGTCAGTATATATATATTATTGACAGATGTATTCTGTGTGAGCTTGATTAACTTAGCTTAGTAAACCCAAAAGTTTTTCATACTAATTCACATTCGGAGAGTATTTTTGACCGATCGTTCCTATGGAAGCTATACGATATAGTTGTCCGAATCGGATCAAACTTGGTCAGTATATATAAATTATTGGCAGATATATTTTGTGTGAGTTTGATCAATATAGCTTAGTTAACGCAAAAATTTTTCACACTAATTCATATTTGGAGCGTATTTTTGACCGATCGGCCCTATGGGAGCTATACGATATAGTTGTCCGGTTTGGATCAAACATGGTCAGTACATGTACTTTATAGACATGTACTTTCCGTGTAAATTTGGTTCAGATAGCATAGCAAAAAAGTTTTCTATACTAAAACATTCTACTTTTACCTGTACATTTACCTTTATATGCAAATAAAATACCTTAAAGTGGGCGTGTCAAAAAACAAAAACAAACTGCTAGGGCATTGTATCTTTCATTTGCGACCCCTATCAACTTTCTAGCTCTTATAGTCTCTGAGATCCTTTTGTTCATACAGACGGACGGACGGACGGACGGACAGACGGACATGGCTTTATCGGCTCGGTTATTGATGCTGATCAAGAATATATATACTGCCACGCCTCCTTCTGCCTGTTACATACATTCCAACGATTACAATATACCCTTTTACTCTACGAGTAACGTGTATAAAAACAAAAAATCTAAATATTTTAAAAAGTTTAAGCAGACAGGTTCCAGCTTAGACTTTTTAAATTATTCTAAATTAAAAGCTGCCCTACCCTTCTTAATTCTCAATGCTCTGAAAGTTATCTCGTTCGCTGCAAGAATCAATTTGCGCGTGATCCTTAACAATTCTATAAATTTGTACATTCTAAATGTAAATCTAGTACCTTACCCTATTCTTTCTTTCTCAATTCCTGTAAAGTAATCGATGACTCGGCTGCTTCCGATCTCTTTGCTAACTTTTTTCAATCAACTTACACCTCCAGTTTGCCTACTAACTTATCTTACCCCTATAAACTCCCATCCTCTAATTCTATCTAATCTAATCTAATTCTGTAAATCTAGTACCTTACCCTATTCTTTCTTTTTCAATTCCTGTAAAGTAATCGATGACTCGGCTGCTTCAGATCTCTTTGCTAACTTTTTTCAATCAATTTACACCTCCTGCTTGCCTACTAACTTATCTTACCCCTATAAACTCCCATCCTCTAATTCTATTTTCTTGCCTCATATTACAGATAGTTGCATGCTTTCCTCAATTAACACCTTAAAGTCTTCCTTATCTCCTGGGCCTGACAACATTCCAAGTTGTATGTTCAAGGAGTGCTGTTTTTCCATAACAAAACCTCTCCTAATTCTTTTTAAACTTTCTTTAGAATCCTTTGCTTTTCCTACTTTATGGAAAGAATCTTACATTATTCCACTGCATAAAAAATTGTGTAAGTCGGATATATCCAACTACAGGGGAATTGCGAAGTTGTCCGCAATCCCCAAGCTCTTCGAAAAGATAATTACTTCGACTTTGGAACATCTCTGCAAGTCAATTATCTCCCCTGCCTAACATGAATTCGTTAAGAGTCGGTCGACTTCGACCAATCTATTGGAATTTACCTCTTTTATAAATGAGTCATTCCTTAATAGAATGCAAACTGATGTCATCTATACTGACTTTAGCAAAGCATTTGACTCTGTGACTCTGGTGCATAACTAATCACTTGTACCGAAATTATTGTAAATTCCTGTTTATGACTTTTAACAGGGATACTCCTTATATTGATAATGTACCCTTAAAACGCATACTGTTAGTTGAAGATCTTGGTGTTCTCTTGGATAATAAATTAAGTTTCGCACATCATATCTCCACAATTGTTAATAAGAAATTTAATGAGCCCATCGTCACTAAACTTCTTTATACATCCCTTGTCCGGCCCATTCTTTAATATTGTTCATGTGTCTGGTCTCCTCAGCATGCTCATACTCATGGTTTAATTGAGTCGGTGCAGAAGCAGTTTTTACTCTTCTCACTTCGTAAACTTAATTGGGACCCAAACCTTCGTCTTCCATTCTACACCAACAGGCTCTTATTCCTCGATCTTCCGTTCCTTGTAATTCTTGGACTTATTTTTCTTCATAAACTTATAATTGGCGATATCTGCTTCCCATCCCTCTTAGAACTTCTTAATTTTAATATTCCAACCAGGGCAACCAGGTACTACATCCCTTTATTTCTTCCTACATAGACTACTGACTACGCTTTGGACAATCGTTTTCGGGTACTATGCGCTAATTATAATCATTTCTATAGAATAATTGATACATCTCTCTCTCTTTTCCAACTTAAAGCTTCACTTTTCAGCCAACTCCGTTAAATCTCTGATTTCCATGGGCAGTATGTTTGGAATCCCTTCCATTCATGCGTCCCTTTAAATCAGAGATCTTTCGTGTTAGTTTTGGCACACATTTTTATTGATCTGGTTGGGTTTTTCTGGGTTTTCCCAATCCTCGCACATATGTTGAATCAATTTCAATACTTTTTATCCCCAGACTAACTATTAACTATTAATTAATTTATCAATCTAAACTACTAAATTTTTTTTTTAAGCCTTTTCAGTTTAAAATAAAATTTTTTTTCTTTTTATATTTTTACCTTGTAAAAATTATTAATATTAATTTTAATTATATTTATAAACTTATTTTTGCTTAATACTCACGACTGTTATTAGTCTGCGTTAATAAATAAAAATAAAAAATAAATAAATATCGTACATATTGCATCGTTCATTTTACATTTTCTTTTAGTCTTTAAACATAATTGAAGATTATTAAAGCTATTTTCATTGCATAAAGTATCTCTTTAAGAACATAAATAAAAACAAGAAAGAATGCTATAGTCGCCTCGCGACTTTAGAATACCCGTTACTCAGTTTCAATTTGTTATTAACAATGGTGATGGATATAATAACTTGGCAAACACAGAACATTTTCATACAAATTCATGTTTAGAGCATATTTTTGACCGATCGTTCCTATGGGAGCTATACGATATAGTAGTCGGATTTGGATCAAACTTGGTCAGTATATATATATTAATGGCAGATGTATTCTGTGTGAGTTTGGTAAATATAGCTTAGTTAACGCAAAAGTTTTTCATACTTATTCATATTTGGAGCGTATTTTTGACCGATCGGCCCTATGGGAGCTATACGATATAGCTGTCCGATATGGATCAAACTTGGTCAGTACATGTACATCCTAGATATGTACATTCCGTGTAAATTTGGTTCAGATAGCATAGCAAATAATACTATACTATACTAGAATACTATACTAAAACATTCGAATTGTACTTGTACATTTACCTTTATATGCAAATAAAACGCCCTACAGTGGGCGTGTCAAAAAAACAAAAACAAACTTGTGCTGCTTGGGTATTGTACCTTTCAACCCTATCATCTTTCTAGCTATTATAGTCTCTGAGATCCTTTTGTTCATACAGACGGACGGACGGACAGACGGACATGGCTATATCGACTCGTCTATTGATGCTGATCAAGAATATATATACTTTATGGGGTCTGCCACGCCTCCTTCTGCCTGTTACATATATTCCAGCGATTACAATATACCCTTTTACTCTACGAGTAACGGGTTTTAAAAACAAGAAAGTATGATGGAAAAAATGTCGCGTTCCACCAGTCACGTGCGAACCTGATTAAAACTGAGTTAAAAAACAAGAAAGAATGCTATAGTCGCCTCGCGACTTTAGGATACCCGTGACACAGTTTCAATTTGTTATTAAGAATGGTGATGGAAAACACAGAACATTTTCATTCATGTTTAGAGCATATTTTCGACCGATCGTTTCTATGGGAGCTATACGATATAGTTGTCCGAATCGGATCAAACTTGGTCAGTATATATATATTATTGGCAGATGTATTCTGTGTGAGTTTGGTAAATATAGCTTAGTTAACGCAAAAGTTTTTCATACTTATTCATATTTGGAGCGTATTTTTGACCGATCGGCCCTATGGGAGCTATACGATATAGCTGTCCGATATGGATCAAACTTGGTCAGTACATGTACATCCTAGATATGTACATTCCGTGTAAATTTGGTTCAGATAGCATAGCAAATAATACTATACTATACTAGAATACTATACTAAAACATTCGAATTGTACTTGTACATTTACCTTTATATGCAAATAAAACGCCCTACAGTGGGCGTGTCAAAAAACAAAAACAAACTTGTGCTGCTTGGGTATTGTACCTTTCAACCCTATCATCTTTCTAGCTATTATAGTCTCTGAGATCCTTTTGTTCATACAGACGGACGGACGGACAGACGGACATGGCTATATCGACTCGTCTATTGATGCTGATCAAGAATATATATACTTTATGGGGTCTGCCACGCCTCCTTCTGCCTGTTACATATATTCCAGCGATTACAATATACCCTTTTACTCTACGAGTAACGGGTTTTAAAAACAAGAAAGTATGATGGAAAAAATGTCGCGTTCCACCAGTCACGTGCGAACCTGATTAAAACTGAGTTAAAAAACAAGAAAGAATGCTATAGTCGCCTCGCGACTTTAGGATACCCGTGACACAGTTTCAATTTGTTATTAAGAATGGTGATGGAAAACACAGAACATTTTCATTCATGTTTAGAGCATATTTTCGACCGATCGTTTCTATGGGAGCTATACGATATAGTTGTCCGAATCGGATCAAACTTGGTCAGTATATATATATTATTGGCAGATGTATTCTGTGTGAGTTTGGTAAATATAGCTTAGTTAACGCAAAAGTTTTTCATACTTATTCATATTTGGAGCGTATTTTTGACCGATCGGCCCTATGGGAGCTATACGATATAGCTGTCCGATATGGATCAAACTTGGTCAGTACATGTACATCCTAGATATGTACATTCCGTGTAAATTTGGTTCAGATAGCATAGCTAACAAAAAAGTTTTCTTTACTAAAACATTCTACGTTTACCTGTACATTTACCTTTATATGCAAATAAAACGCCCTAAAGTGGGCGTGTCAAAAAACAAAAACAAACTTGTACTGCTTGGGTATTGTACCTTTCACTTGCGACCACTATCATTTTTCTAGCTCTTATAGTCTCTGAGATCCTTTTGTTCATACAGACGGACGGACGGACAGACGGACATGGCTATATCGACTCGGCTATTGATGCTAATCAAGAATATATATACTTTATGGGGTCTGCCACGCCTCCTGCTGCCTGTTACATACTTTTGCACAACCCCAATATACTCTTGCAGAGAGTATAAAAATGTACCAGTCCAATCTGAAAGCGGTCTTATGACCACTGTCCTTGTTTCCGGGTTTAAGAACATACTTTCCACCAATTGATCCTATGGCGACTATACGATATGATGATGTATTTGTTGTTGGCAAATGTTTATTGTGGGGGACTAAATGTTCATTACACTCTCTGCAAGAGTATATTGGGTTTGTGCAAAAGTATGTAACAGGCAGAAGGAGGCGTGGCAGACCCCATAAAGTATATATATTCTTGATCAGCATCACAAGCCGAGTCGATATAGCCATGTCCGTCTGTCCGTCTGTCTGTCTGTCTGTCTGTCTGTCTGTCTGTCTGTCTGTCCGTCCGTATGAACAAAAAGATTTCAGAGATGGTAAGAGCTACAAGTTTGAGCTTGGTGTCAAACGATCAGATATTTAGTCAGTCAATACAAGAATATTTTTTTTTTCGATGCCACGCCCCATTCGCCCACAATAAGCAAAAAACTGGACACACCTCGGTAAAAATTGGTGTTTTCGGCAAATATCTCAATAACTATGGCACCTAGGATCACCAAATCTGGTACGGGAGGTTCCTAGCGACACCATAGTTGCATTGCCATTTAAAATTTTTGACTGCCACGCCCACTTTTCCCACATTTGATAAAAAAGTCATCAATCTTCAATGCCGTTTTTAGCGAACTTGTTCTTATCGTACAGTATTGTAGTTTATAACTAACTATATTAAACTATCTATATTAAACTATCCTGAAAGGCGCATTAAAATCGGACTATAAACAAGAAAACTAGAAGCGTTCCAATATTGATAATTGAACGCAATATCAACCCATAGGTGCAAGCGAGATAGAAACACACCAGCACATGTTCGAACGTTTTCGCTGCTTGTGTGTCGGCAGCGCTGCCCGCAGTCGCTGGCCGCACCGAATACACACATACATACATATTTGCATCATATATTGTCAAACGTATGTGTATTCGCATGCAAACAAACAGATGTGTTTGATTATGCTTAGATTGTTTTTGTTTCAACATATTTTAATTCAAGTACTACGCATTGTAATATCTGGATACCGATTTTAATAATTTAATCGGGAACAAATGCAGAGAGTATTATACGGTCGGGCGTGCTCGACTGTACTTTTCTTTCTTGTTTACAAGTGCTTTTGGTTAACTATGAAACGCTATCCAAAAGTATATGTCTAATTCAATTAATTTATAATTTGGTATTTAAACTTGTGATTGATAGATTGAAGCTATGTATTTAGCGTCCAGTCGGACGCCATTTGTATTTCAATCAATCGAAGATAGAATTCGGTTGAATCTGGCCCTGCCCCCTTGTGCACTGTGTGCTGAATCGATCGGCAGCCCTAGACATGAGTAACTGCTGCGCTGTTGCCTCACTCACTCACACTCACACACACTCACTCATTCATTCATTGATTCACTACCCCTCATTGAGTGCTCTTTGAGTGCTTTGCTCGCTGAACATTTCGAGTTACTCAATTTCGAACTGTTTTCACTTTTCGAAAATCATATGTTTTCGAGCGGAGAAATGAGTGAAACGTCGCACAGAGGGCAGCGGGCCGAAAAATTTTGCAAAAATCATATCTTTTGAACCAGGGGAGGTATTTGAACAAATTAAAAAGCATTTAATATATAACTTATTAAGCTTTAGAAGGAATGTCTGAACAGGGTGATCCGTTAACAGGGTGCTTCAAAATTTAAGGTCAAAGTTCTTTAATGTTTCTGCCCATATTAGACGTATAAAATGAAAATTAAAAATACTTTTTTTTATCACAAAGTAATATTTTTAATATTGTTTTAACTTAAACATAACATGTCAATATGTTTTAATTAGTTTTCTTTACTAATTTACTTAATTTTGTTACTAACATTTTTGGGCATGGTCTCTTCTTCTTGCATACATAAAACGCGCATTTTTAGCACGAGGTTGCGCTCGTTTTATAACTTTAAATTCTAAACGGGCAAACTAGGGCAAAGGAAATTACATAAGCATATTAGTAGAAGGTTCATTCTATCATATGTATATAGTTTCCTCGTGAACATCGGTGAACATTAGAAGTTATGTCCATGTTAAATTAAAAAAACGGCCGAAAAATAATATATTTTTTAAACTTTTTTGGAATATTCAGTCATAAAACGAAAATTAAATTTTTTACTGAATTTAATAAAGAATTAATTATATTTGAATAAAAAAACTTTAAGATTGATCGATTATTTCTCCCAAAATTAAATTTCAAAGTTGATACTTTGCGCGGAAAATTTATGCATTTTGGCACATTTTAGGAAATAGGTCAACTTTGAGGGCCTCTAGCACCCACAATTTTCAACCAATTTATCACCCGTGATCATTTTTTAACCAAACGCAATTTTTCTTGGTAGCGTACCAACACAAAAATGATTTTTGCCACGTTTTTCGGCCGGCTGCCCCATTGTGCGTCGGCGCTCTTGAGTGAGTTTTAATTGTTGATTCACTTTGAGACAGAGACAACTAACTCATTTTGGCTCAGCGACAGGTTTTTCCTTGAATTCTTCTCGTTTCCCCTTTTCCTTCTGAACCTAACCTAAACCTGCTCCCAAACGGCAACCAATAATATTTTCAATCAATAAATTTGTTGGATTTTTGTATAAATTAATTGATTTCCTTTCTCTAAGGATTAATGATTAGGTTGAGAGGCGACTGAGCCTCCTATTGCTGGCCTCGGGCTCAGACAATGAAACAAATTATTTAACGGCTAAGTGCCGGAATGAATATTTATTTAAGCGACTTACTGGAAAAGCGCTGTATTTAAAACTGATTTCTTAATACAAATTATGTTTCATTTAACTTAAGCCAAAACTCGTATCACGTCACAATGTCATGATCGGCAAGCCGACTCAGCAATCTTAGGCAATAACGGAAACTCTTGCAGCAAAACAAAAGTGTCCGGTTACCGCCGCTGACCATTGCAATTATAGCGCGCTGATACAAAGTATGCAGTGTCGCTATTGCGAGGGCTGTTCCTTAACTTACGAAGCCCTCTATAGCGACGGTTGCTTAATATTCTATATTAAGTGCTATGTGTATAAGGCCCCCTCAAGTATAAGGCCACCTCGGCCAAACCAATCCCAGCGACAACTTCTCGTAACTGCTTCGCAGACTTCTTTGCGTCAATGATCCGCCAAAGAGTGAGGCCAATGCAGATTAAAGCACAGCATATGGCTCCAATGATTAATGCCACACGATAGGCTTGATCAGTTCCGGCGTCCTTCTTGAATTGCTGTATCACCTCCAAATTACGTTCATTCAAACGATGAAGGTAAGGGAGGCTGAGGACATCTTGGCTGGCAGTGATGTTCAGCAAGGGAGAATTGGCAATTCCCGGGACTCTATTGCGTGCGTTGTTGGGATTGTAAAACAGAGTCCCGTTAATTGCGAATCGGTCTCCGAACGTGATAAGATGCGTGCCTTGTACCTGGATCTCAGTGCCGTTGTCCACCTGAATCCGTGCGGACCCGTCGTTAAGGATGATGATCCCGTGATACATGCTTGATTATTTCCAGGTTGCTCGGCTGGATCTCGCAGTGTGCCGTGCCACCTGCATGGAGCTCCTTGGCACATGAACTCTTTAATGCCAGACGACAAAATGTGGCTCCAGGTGAAGCGTCGCAACTCTGCAGTGTGTGGGTTTCTCCATCGCATTCGGCTATGACATTGTCAAACAATCGCAATATGAAGTTCTTTTGGACGACAGGATAAATCGTAATTTTTCTGCAAGCTTTTTTAATCTTTGTGAATTTGATTATAAAATGTACAGTATTAATGGATTGAAGAACTTTTACGGACGCAACGGACATAACATCTCCTATGGGAGTGCTGGTGGGTTCCTCTAGCCAAATTGATTTCAAATCTGAGTGGTCTAAAATGTTTGGGCTCACAATGTTAGCCTTCGCGAGAGTAATAGCAAGCATTAAATTTTGCAACTCCATCATCAGCATTCTGTTTCTAGACAGTAGTGTTTCAAATAAATGGCTAGTGTCAACTTGTGAGTTTTTGACTATCTTGAGAATTTTATTGACAGTTATTGTTAACTGGTTAAGCTGGTCTTGAACTCTAGTGTTGATTTCTATTTGTTTATTGTTGGCATTTATTAGTTGCCTTTCAGTGAACCTAGTCTGCTCTAAATCACCGGTATCGGGTGTACCCGCCACAACCTTCAGTATGGATCCTAGGAAATCTAAGCTCCTGGCGACTCTATGGTGTGTGCCTAACGCCTGCAAGAGGTCTTGTAGGTGCGCCGTGTCCACACTTAGAAATTTTTTCATGTGCGATAGCGGGAACATGTCAATTAATTTGACCGTTTCTTCCACCATTCGCACGTACTCTGAGAGGTTTGCCGAGTGCCTAACAGATGCGTATTCCTTCCATATCAAGATCTCGCCATCGACGATGGGAATGTACTTGGTACGCGAGTAGTCGGTGACATGTGCCGAAGCCATTGATAAGGAAAGGAGAAATATGGATCCAAACCTGTGAAATGAAGTTGTTTTCTTTCTTTTTAGCAACTTTTTTCATTTCCCTTTTAAGGAGGTCTGTCCACCACCAAAAATGTTTTATGAAAACTATGCCAAGTGGCTAAAAGTAAATTGAAAAACTATATCTAACTTATACGAGTATGCTTAGTGGCTTAAAAAAAGGTGTAAAAAAAAACAAGGGAGTCACTTTAGGTTGTATTTGTGGACCACCCTTCCTCGAATGAGGACCTCGGTCCCCAGGTCTGCTTCCATGGCCTTCTCAACACATAAAGGTGTATGTTTGTTTCCGAGCCATCGCCTGGACTTGACTAAAACCTTGTCACCAACGTCGAAGACCCTATTCTGCCGATTTGCGTTCTCCGTAGCTCTGAGCGTCGTCTGAGCGTTTCTGATCTTGTCTTGTATATTTTCTTGTGGCTCATCTGGGTGTGCCTGAAATACATCTACTGGTCTCTTGTCGATGACCGAATGGATCGACTTATTGTAGTCAGTTGTAGCCAGTAAAATGACTTATACGGTGTCACTTATGCTTTTATCGATCTTTAGGCATCTTTAGGCATCTGAGACTACATCTTCGAGCAGCGATTCGATGCAAGTATAGCTGATCAAGTAGCGTTTCTTATTCCCAAAAAGAATAAAACTTCGTTTTAAGGGGAAACGCGCCTCTTCTAGTACTATTTGGTTTTAAAAACAGTTCAAGGGTTTGTCTGTTGTCTCAATGGTGTTGGAGAGAGGTACCTCACTGTGGATCGTTGCTGCGCAGGACTCAATTTCTTGTTCATGTACAGCGGTGAGCTGCTGTCTTGACAAGGAATCCGCAACCAGATTGTCCTTGCCAGGTTTATAACAGATACGCGCATCAGACTCATCAATGCGCGCATTCCACCTTTTAATCTTCGCATTTGGATTAGATTCCGAAACTGCGAAGGTCAAGGGTTGATGGTCAGTGAAGATATTAATGCCTTTCACCCCATACAAGTAGTGCCTCAATTTGACAAGTGACCAGACGATGGCCAATAACTCTGTCGCTGTCCATCAATGTTCTTGAAATCATTGTTATAGGACGACCCTCTTGAGACAAATCTGCACCTATGCCGTAGCCGAAGCATCGGTCGTTAGATCGAATGGCTTCTTAAAATCGGGAGCATTACATTCTCGGATGACGAAATACAACTTCTAAAACGCCGTCTGCTGCACTTCAGAGAATTGAACCTTTAAATTTCTGGACCTATGCTTGCTGACTGTTCCATTTTCACCCTTCAATATGTTCGAGATGGGTCGTGCTATTGCGGCGAAGTCCCTAATGAAACATCTGTAATAGCTTGCAAAGCCTAGAAATGATCTGACCTCGAACCGTCACTTTTGCTTCGTGTAAGCTTTTTAGGACACAATCCACGTGTTTAACGTGGGATTCCTCATCTTCTGAAAAGATGATTACGTCATCGACATAAACATAGCAAAATTTGCCAATTTGCTCTCGCAGTATATCGTCGATGGTTCTTTGGAAGATGCTTGCTGCATTCTTTAATCCAAAGGGGAGTCTTTTGAACCCGTATTTCCCCCCGTTCACAGAGAAAGAGGTTTTTTCACGGTCGCGTTCAGCGAGTATGACCTGGGGATAACCAGACTTGAAAAGCTTGGCATAGATCGGTTGCTCATCTGTGGTCCTAATGGTAGCCACGACTGATGTGTTATACGGCAACGCCTCGTCTGGGTCTGCAAAGGTCTTTTGTCTGGTCTTTAGCATTTTCAAAAAAGCACTTCTAGCTGATGGGGATGCCTCTGCACATTTGTGAAATTTACATTTTTGCACGTGTGGATGGTGATTTGTCGACCTCCGTGCCCCACTTAAGTTGTCCTGAAGCTAGACAAAGCGAAGCAGCTGCCTGCTTTAACAGGTCAAGGCCTACAATCCCATCAAAAGTTGACAAGTCCGGCAGAATAAAAAAAGTTTGCTTTAACTCAAACGTTGAAACAAAGCATTTGTGTGTAATTTGTGTCTCGCCGTGAATGGAATGCATTTTGAAGGGGGACTCTACCTTTCAGCCCTTCATGTGGCCGAATGAAATTCTTGGCCGCGCCCGTGTCTATGAGGAATCGTATGTGAGTCCCTGCTACTCTTCGTCTGATGACGGGTAGCAGGGATTTGCTCCTAAAAAATTGAGGGCATCAGAGTCATAACTAGCATCGTCATTGATTTGTGCCGCTGCGCTGGAGGCGGCACCAGCATACGCCTCTGCGCGTCTTGCGTGACGTGATTCAACCTGTGCTGATTTCTCTGACCGCCTGTGCGGTCAGATGCTGGGTGTTTCCTATTCGCGTAAGCAGGGGCCTGAGTGGGCTGCAAAACCCTCGAGAAGGAAGGATCAACCTCCATGGGCACCGGTGCGCCATTATTATTGTGTTGCCTGCTGCTTCGTTGGTCAGTCTGAACTGTGGCCCTGCCTTGCTTACTAAAGTGCGGATTCTTTGTACCGCTAGCTTGTGTTTCGGCTTGTTGCGAATGTCTCTCCTGTTAGTGCAACTGCGCGTTTGCATGCGGCTTGCGCTCTTTGTCTTCTAGATTTCTTGCGAAATTAGCCGCGAATGCGTAGCTTTCATGATTTGACTCGACTTCTTGCGAGAGAGCTAGCGCTGAAGGCAAATCTCTGGGCTTTGCTGCAAAGAGCACATCTGTAAGACTGCGCTTGAGACCCGATATGAACACACGCAACGCATCGTCGCGGAATTTTTCACATAAGCCCTTTGCTAAAGCCGGCTCATACGACATGTTAACTTTGTTAGTGAGAAGTGTGAGTTTCTTCTCTACCTCATCGTATTATTGAAGCAGGGACAGGCCAGCTTGCCTCAAGGTACCTAATTCCTGTTCAATGACATGAATTGGTCTCTTGTCACTGTATGTGAAATCTAGGCGATTTATTATCGCATCAAAATTCAATACAGTACCAAATGAGGCCAGCACTGCGTCTGCTTCTTATAATGATAACAGCCTGATAATGACGAGAATCTAACCGCTCGTCACAGTGAATGTCGTTTCTAATTCCTATAGCAGCATATGCTACTACTTGTGGGGCGGCAACGTTTGCTGCTGCTATTTGTTCAGCTAATTCATTAATTCCTTGAGTCAATGCATGCTCCCTCTGCTAGTTTGCAGCGGCCTGTTCGGCTAAAGCATTGCTGATAGCGTTCCTTACTACTTCCCTAAGCTGATCTGGATCAATTTTACCTGATGGTGGGGGAACTGCAGGGAGAAGTCTTGTACCCGGGACTCTGATGCGAATGTCAGAGTCGGAATCTGAGGGTTTATCGGAATCTTGCGAGGGTTTCTATATTGTTTGAACCGAGACATGCGCAGGCCAGTGGCCGCGAAAAATAAAACGGGCCGTCAAAAGATGGGTCGAATTGCGTCGCAGCTCTGAGCCACGAGAACTGTATGCACAATTTTAGACACACAGAAAGTAACACAAAGTAAACTAATATTCTCTCTACAAATTATTTAACGGCTAAGTTCCGGAATGAATATTTATTTAAGCGACTTACTGGAAGCGACTTACTGTATTCAAAACTGATTTCTTAATACAAATTATGTTTCATTTAACTTAAGCCAAAACTCGTATCACGTCACAATGTCATGATCGGCAAGCCGACTCAGCAATCTTAGGCAATAACGGAAACTCTTGCAGCAAAACAAAAGTGTCCGGTTACCGACGCTGACCATTGCAGTTATACCGCGCTGATACAAAGTATGCAGTGTCGCTATTGCGAGGGCTGTTCCTTAACTTACAAAGCCGTTTATAGCGAGGGTTGCTTAATATTCTATATTAAGTGCTTTGTGTTAACTTATATATTTATTAACGCAGACTAAGATCAGTCGAGAGTATTAACCAAAATAAGTTTATATGTGTAATTAATATTAATATTAATGATTTCAAAAAAGCAAAAATTATAAAATAAATGATATTAAATGAAAAGGATTAAAAAATCTAGTAAATAAGATTGATAAATTAATTAATAATTAATAGTTAATCTGGGGGTAAAAAGTAATGAAATTGATCCAACATTTGTTGCGAGGATTGCGAAAAAACCAGAAAATCCCAACCAGATCAAAAAAATTTGTGCCAAAACTAACTAACACGAAAGATCTCTGATTTAAAGGGACGCACGAATGGCTGAGATTCCAAACATTTAACAGAGTTGGCTAAATAGTGAAGCTTTAAGTTGGAAAAGATAGAGAGATGTATCAATTATTCTAAAGGATTGATTATAATGAGCGCATAATACCCGAAAACGATTGTGCAAAGCGTAGTCAGTAGTGCATGTAGGAAGAAATAAAGGGATGTAATACCTGGTTGGAATATTAAAATTAAGGCGTTCTAAGAGGGATGGGGAGCAGATATCGCCAATTATAAGTTTGTAAAGAAAATGACTCCAAGAAGTCTCCTCAGATTTGCTGCTGGCTATGTGAAAATGTTTCACATGAAAAATGTGCAGGCCTCAACGGCCGAATTATTGACCTGATTGAGTCTAAATCAGGCTTAAAGTGGACTTGTGAAGCTTGTAGGGATGTTGAAAGAGACATTATGAGCTTCATGCGACACACTAAGAGAGGCTTTGGGGATCTATTTGGCAGATTTAAAAGTCTGTCTGATAGTTTCGCAGCTTTGGATAAGGAGTTTAAAGGCCTAAAAGTCTTAAATGATTCTCCAAAGCGTAAAAAGGCCAATTTTAGATTGTCGATTGGCCCTAACGAACTTTCAGTCCCTCATCACATACCCACAACGTCCGCACCTTCTCTAATAAATTGTTCATCCCCTTCTCCAAATATAATTGTTAGTAGTGATGACAACTTTATCTTACCCACAGAAGTTGTCCCCACTCCCGAAGTAATTGTTCCTGATTCATTAGTTGTCAGTACTGTTGCTGTTGGCGAATCAAGCAATTTAGTTGTTCCTGATTCGTTAGTAGTCAATACTGTTGCAGTTGGTGAATCAAGCAATGAGTCTATCAGAGCTGTTGCGGAAGCTATTACAGTGTCCGATAAAAAGACTCTCGTAGGTGTTCCACCAAAGAAACAATTATTTGTTTCTAGGCTTGCCCCTGATACCACATCGAATGATGTCAAGGCCTTTATTCAGGCTAAATGTGAAGCTAATATTACGGTGGAGAAATTTAAGTTCTCATATCATCGGGAAATTTCTTCATTTAAAGTAAGTGTTCCTGCCAAATATTTTAGTACAATTTGTTGTAAAGAATTTTGGCCGGACCATTTAATAATAAAGGAATATACAGCTAAGAAAAGAAATCGGACTCCGATTGCACTGCAGTCTAATCCTGTCCCGGCCTCTGATTCCGGAAAAAACTAACTTCCTCCCTCTCGTTTGCCTATCAAAATGTAAGAGGTCTTCTTAGTAAACTTAGTAATATGTATTTAAATAGTTTGTCTTTTTCATTTCATGTCGTGTCCTTTTCTGAGACATGGTTAAGGCCCGATGTTTTAGATTCAGAAATCCTTTTCAATAAATTCGCTATCTATAGAAAAGATCGTACATCCCGCCGAGGTGGTGGTGTGCTTATTGCCGTCGATGTTAACTTATCCTCGGAAGAAGTAACAATCGATGGCTCTGTGGATATCGAATTTGTTGCTATTAAGTTATGCCTAAATAACGTTAGAGTTTTCATTACCTGCTCCTATATTCCTCCTTCTTCTGACTCTTCTCTTTATTTATTACACCTTTCTGCTATTAAATCAGTTTCATCTATGTTATCGGATCGTGACTTTCTTGTAGTTCTTGGCGATTTTAATATTGCTGGTACTACATGGATTTCGTGTCCCGACTCTGCCATGTTGACCCCCACGACTCAGCACGATTTTCTTGATGAGCTGTTTGGAATTTCATTGCTTCAAATCAATGCTATTCCAAACTCTTTAAATAGAATGCTTGATCTGATTTTTGTTTTGGACCCTTCCTGTTTTTCTGTTTCCCGCATACAACCCTTATCAAATCCTGAAGATCCTTATCACCCGACTTTGGAAGTGTTGATTGATTTACCTGATCGGGTGACCCGTACTAGTAGTATATCTACTAAACGGTCTCGTCAGTTTCGGAAAGCCGACTTTAACAAGTTAAATGTGCTGCTATCCCAAACTGACTGGTCCCGACTGTTCATGTGTAGAGATATGGATAGTGCAATTACAACCTTCTATAATACCTTGAATTCCTTAATTGATGTCTGTGTTCCGCTCTGTGTTCCAACCAGGTCTAATAAGCCTATTTGGTTTACCCGTGAGTTAACATTGCTCAAAAATAGAAAGTCGAAATGTTATAAGAGATTCAGGGAAACTGGCTCTTCCTTGCATTTCTCGCGATATCTAATTGCTCGATCTGATTTCTATGTTTTGAATGACCGTCGTTATAAGGAATACCTTACTGACTGTGGTCAACAGTTCAGAAGGAATCCGAGACGGTTTTATAACTTCGTTAGTTCGAAGCGTAAATCATCAACACTTCCATCTAGTGTGTTCTTTGAAAGAGAATCTGCTAATTCGGATAAGGCTATCGCCGACTTATTTGCCGATTTTTTTCAAACTACTTACAGTAAGCACGAGTATAACTGTGACTCACCCTATCCTTATCATTTAAATTCCTTCAATAGTAATTTTACACCAGTCATCACCGAAAGCTCTCTCTTATGTAATTTAAAGGCTACTAAATCTGTTTTTTCGCCTGGTCCAGACGGAGTCCCTGGCTGTGTGCTTAAAAACTGTGCAGACGGCCTTTTAAAGCCCTTGTGTAAACTATTTACATTGTCTGTTGAAACATGCTGTTTCCCTGATGTTTGGAAATCATCTTACATTATTCCTCTTCACAAAAAAGGAAATAAATCCGATGTTTGCAACTATAGGGGTATTTCCAAGTTGTCTGCTATTCCCAAGGCTTTTGAGAAATTAATAACTTCTCAACTGCAACATTTCTGTAGATCCATACTTTCACCTTGCCAGCATGGGTTTGTGAAATATAGATCCACTACCACTAACCTGTTAGAATTTACATCATTTGCATTGAAGGGCTTTGAGAGAAAATTGCAAACTGACATCATTTACACAGATTTCAGTAAAGCTTTCGACTCCGTTAATCACAGCCTATTAATACATAAGCTCAATCTTTTGGGTCTTTCCTATAACTTTACTATTTGGATTTCTAATTACTTGTGTTCTAGAACACAACATGTTTATTTTAAAGACACTTTGTCCAAATCTGTTCAAGTAACTTCGGGTGTTTCACAAGGAAGCCGTCTCGGTCCCTTGTTATTTATATCTATATATATAAAAAGCAAACTCACTTCCTGTGTGTACTCAAAATTCAGTATGATAATTAGTGTCTTTTGCTTTCATTTTTTTTTTAATAGATCAGCTTTTTTATCTACTTGGTTTGTATGCAAAAAAAAATATGGAAAAACTTTTTGGAAATGTAAGAAAAAGCAAAATAAAAAACAATTCGGAAAAATTACACAAACAACAACATACATGTTTGCATAATGTGAATGGCAAAAATGCTCTTCTCAAAGAGGAGATCAGGCAACTCTTTTTGTTTCTGGCAGTCGGGGAAAACTGTCTGGCTACTCTTTCAACCGCCACAAAAATTTAAGAGTGTTTCAAGCAAGATATCAGAGGAAATTCACATTTGTTCGGTGGCGCTTTAATATTATTGTCAGGAGATTTTCGCCAAACGTTACCGGTTCTTGCGCGAGCTACACCAGCTGATCAATTGAATGCATGCTTGAAATCATCATATTTGTGGAGATATGTTAGAACGTTGAAATTGATGACAAATATGCGTGTTCAATTACAAAACGATCCATGTGCTGCTAACTTTACAAAGCAGTTATTAGAAATGGGAAATGGCAAGATGCCTATTGACAATGCAACTGGATTAATCACACTACCAAGCAACTTTTGTCGATTAGTAGACACGAAAGAAGTGTTGGTCGAAAAAGTTTTTCCAAATTTTGAAGAAAACTATCACAATCATACATGGCTTAGTGAACGTGCAATTTTAGCAGCAAAAAATAAGGACGTCAATGATTTAAACGCAAATATTTTACACAAAATTACGAATCCAGTTGTTTCATACAAATCGGTTGATACCATTATGGATCAGGATGAGGTAGTGAATTATCCCACCGAATTTTTAAATTCTCTTGATTTGCCAGGAATTCCTCCCCACAATTTGCAATTGAAAGTTGGGGCATCAATCATTATGCTAAGAAATTTAAATCATCCCAAACTTTGTAACGGAACAAGACTTGCAGTAAGAAAATTAATGACTAATCTTATTGAAGCCACTATTATAATAGGCAAGTACAAAGGCGCACATTTATTAATACCAAGAATTCCTATGATTCCTCCCGATTTGACGTTCAATTTTAAAAGACTTCAATTTCCTGTTCGCCTCGCTTTCGCTATAACAATAAATAAAGCACAAGGCCAATCATTGAAAGTTTGCGGCATTAATTTAGAAAAACCAGTTTTCTCCCATGGTCAACTGTATGTCGGATCGTCTCGCGTTGGAAAATCATCTGCTTTATATGTATACTGTCAAGATGGAAAAACTAAAAATGTTGTTTATTTAAAAGCACTTAATTAAAAAACTTTTTAGAAAATTTGTTGTCTGCATTATTTTTAACAAAATGTTTTTCCAACCAAAAAAGATTTTTCAATAGCAGGTAAATCTATAATACAAGAACGCCGCGAAGCGCGCCGGGCCCGCTAGTTGTTTATAAATGATCTTCCATCGGCGATCAGTTACTCTCGTGTGCTTATGTATGCCGACGACGTTAAACTCTGTGTTTCGGCTGCTGAGTCTGTTCTTGGGGCCAGGTTACAATCTGATCTATGTAGTTTTCAAATCTGGTGTCAAGCTAATTTATTAAACCTTAACTTTAGTAAGTGTAACGTAATGTCCTTCAGTATGCGCCTCCCTTTCCAAAATATTTACATTCTGAATGGCAACTCTCTTAAAAGAATTGAGTCGGTCACTGATTTGGGTATCCTTATGGATCCTAAGCTCAAGTTCGATAGGCATGTATTGTCAATTACTAATCGTGCTTTTAGTGTCCTGGGCTTCATAAAGCGCTGGTCGAAAGAATTTAACGATCCCTATTTAACGAAAACACTTTTTACTGCCTTGGTACGGCCTATTCTTGAATATGGATCATGTATTTGGTCACCCCAATACAGGATTCATCAGGATAGAATAGAATCTGTACAAAAACAATTTCTTCTTTTTGCACTAAGGTCTCTCAACTGGAATACTAACATACGCTTACCTTCCTATCGTAGTAGACTTTTACTAATTAATCTGCCTTCTTTGTCTGATCGTAGAACAGTGCTCGGTGTAATTTTTCTACACAAACTAATCAATGGTGAAATTGATTCTTCAGAATTACTCAGCCAGATTAGTTTTGCTGTTCCGATTAGACCAACTAGAAACTTTCTTCCGCTCTCTCTTCAACCTTGTTCTACCAACTTTGCTATCCATAATCCTTTCCGAGTCCTATGTAGTAACTACAACAAACTTTCTCGAGTTGTAGGTAGTTCTACTTCGACCCCCTTAATTAGAACTTCACTTCTCTGTCACTTGTCTAGATCTTAATTATCTTAGCTTAATAATTTAAAATGTATTGTATTTCGTTTTTAGTTATTTTATGTTCTAACTTTAAATTCGATTCGCGTTTATCGCTAGCCGTACGTTATGCGGTGTGCCCCTCGGTCGGTTGGGCGGGAGGTGGCTGCATTATTTGCAGGGTTCCGCGCGCTAACAAGCACGTTGCTTGGTGTTGCTGGGCCACTTGAATGTACTGTCCCGTTAGTACATCAACGTCCATATATATATATATAAGGGACGGAAGATCGAGGAGTAAGAGCCTGTTGGTGTAGAATGGAAGACGAAGGTTAGGGTCACAACGAAGTGCGATGAGTAAAAACTGCTTCTGCACCGACTCAATTAAACCATGAGTATGAGCATGCTGAGGAGACCAGACACATGAACAATATTAAAGAATGGGCCGGACAAGGGATGTATAAAGAAGTTTAGTGACGATGGGCTCATTAAATTTCTTATTAACAATTTTGGAGATATGATGTGCGAAACTTAATTTATTATCAGAGAGAACACCAAGATCTTCAACTAACAGTATGCGTTTTAAGGGTACATTATCAATATAGTAATTGGCTAATTAAGGAGTATCCCTGTTAAAAGTCATAAACAGGAATTTACAATAATTTCGGTACAAGTGATTAGTTATGCACCAGTTGTGCATTGTGTTTAAATCATCTTGTAATAACGCATGATCCGAAGGGTCCTTATAAGATAATAATAGTTTCACATCATCTGCATACATAAGTATGCGACAATGGACTAGCGAAGAGGGAACGTCGTTTGTAAAATGACTAAAGAGTAGTGGACTTAGGTGACTACCCTAGGGAACTCCAGAAGTAACAAAAACAGATTTAGAGATGGCTGATTTAAGCATAACCCTTTGGGTCCTACCTATTAGATATGAAGATATCCAAAGACGAATGGATGGTGGGAAGCCTAAAATACTAAGTTTGTGTAAAAGGAGGTTATGATTCACAGAGTCAAATGCTTTGCTAAAGTCAGTATAGATGACATCAGTTTGCATTCTATTAAGGAATGACTCATTTATAAAAGAGGTAAATTCCAATAGATTGGTCGAAGTCGACCGACTCTTAACGAATTCATGTTAGGCAGGGGAGATAATTGACTTGCAGAGATGTTGCAAAGTCGAAGTAATTATCTTTTCGAAGAGCTTGGGGATTGCGGACAACTTCGCAATTCCCCTGTAGTTGGATATATCCGACTTACACAATTTTTTATGCAGTGGAATAATGTAAGATTCTTTCCATAAAGTAGGAAAAGCAAAGGATTCTAAAGAAAGTTTAAAAAGAATTAGGAGAGGTTTTGTTATGGAAAAACAGCACTCCTTGAACATACAACTTGGAATGTTGTCAGGCCCAGGAGATAAGGAAGACTTTAAGGTGTTAATTGAGGAAAGCATGCAACTATCTGTAATATGAGGCAAGAAAATAGAATTAGAGGATGGGAGTTTATAGGGGTAAGATAAGTTAGTAGGCAAACTGGAGGTGTAAGTTGATTGAAAAAAGTTAGCAAAGAGATCGGAAGCAGCCGAGTCATCGATTACTTTACAGGAATTGAAAAAGAAAGAATAGGGTAAGGTACTAGATTTACATTTAGAATGTTCAAATTTATAGAATTGTTAAGAATCACGCGCAAATTGATTCTTGCAGCGAACGAGATAACTTTCATAGCATTGAGAATTACGAAGGGTAAAGGCAGCTTTAGAACAAGAAAGAATACTATAGTCGCCTCGCGACTTTAGGATACCCGTTACTCAGTTTCAATTTGTTATTAACAATGGTGACGGATATAATAGCTTGGCAAACACAGAACATTTTCATACAAATTCATGTTTAGAGCATATTTTCGACCGATCGTTCCTAAGGGAGCTATACGATATAGTGTTTCGATTTGGATGAAACTTGGTCAGTATTGGCAAATGTATTCTGTGTGAGTTTGATTAATATATCTTTTAAATTTGGTTCAGATAGCACAGCTGACAAAGTTTTCTATACTAAAACATTCTAGTTTCGCCTGTACATTTACCATTATATGAAGATAGAACGCCCTAAATTGGGAGTATCAAAAATCAAAAACTTGTACTGCTTGGGTATTGTACCTTTCATTCGTGACCCCTATCATTTTTCTAGCTCTTATAGTCTCTGAGATCCTTTTGTTCATACAGACGGACGGACGGACGGATGGACAGACGGACATGGCTATATCGACTCGGCTTGTGATGCTGATCAAGAATATATACACTTAATGGGGTCTGCCACGCCTCCTTCTGCCTATTACATACTTTGCACAAACCCATTATACTCTTTCAGAGAGTTTAAAAAAAGAAGTGCACTATCGGATAAACTACTGTGGTTTGGAACAAAATTTGAATTGATATTATCGTTCCCCTGTCAAAGAAAGATTGTGTCAAAGATTGGGAGATGCTTTGAAGTAGGACGCATTTCCCTCTTTCCCTGCCTTAGCAGTATACATAATAGTTTTGACATTACTGTCCCTATACATGGCCAAATATCACGAGTTGCGGTGGATTAATAGTGGACATTATGTAGGTGTGGACTTAATTATTTATTTACAAAATTATTATAAAGCAATAAAGAAAAGTACAGTCGAGCACGCACGACTGTATAATACTCTATGAAGCCAGCTTCCGTGTGCAGCGCTGCCGACACACAGGCAGCGAAAATGTTCGAACATGTGCTTGTGTGTTTCTGTCTCGCTTGCACCAATGGGTTGATATTATTTATAATCCGATTTTAATACGCCTTTCAGGATAGTTTAATATTGTCAGTCTCCACACGAATTATTAATTACAATACTGTGGGATACGAACAAGTTCGCTAAAAACGGCATTGAAGTTTGAAAACTATTTTATCAATTGTGGCAAAAGTGGGCGTGGCAGTTAAAGATTTTAAATGGCAATGCAACTATGCTGTCGGTAGGAATATCCGTACCCAAATTGGTGATCCTAGGTGCCATAGTTACTGAGATATTTGCCGAAAACACCGATTTTTCTCGAGGTGTGTCTAGTTTTTTGCTCATTGTGGGCGAATGGGGCGTGACATCGAAAAAAAAAGATTCTTGTATTGACTGACTAAATATCTGATTGTTTGACACCAAGCTCAAACTTGTAGCTCGTACCATCTCTGAAATCTGTTTGTTTATACGGACAGACAGATGGTCAGACGGTCAGACGGACATGGATATATCGACTCGGTTTGTGAAGCTGATCAAGAATATATATACTTTATGGGGTCTGCCACGCCTCCTTCTGCCTGTTACATACTTTTGCACAAACCCAATATACTCTTGCCGAGAGTATAATAAAATGATAATTAATCGAAAATTTTCTCAAAGTAAAAATGTTTCTTGTTAAATTCCAAAACAAAGTTTCTTATAAGAGAAAATGATTCACAAAAAAATCATTTTAGCAAGATTTCAATAACCAAAGATACGCAATCATAATTCCTCTATAATTTGAGATTTGCAAAAATATTAATATTTCATATAAACAAAAATACGACAGGCTGCTAATTCAACATCTTACTCAGACATTTTCCTTACGCTGCTTCCGAAGGCCCCGACGTATGCGTAGTGGCTGTTGGAGTTAAGTTGGAGTCCTTGCATAGATTAAGAAATAGTTTAAAAAGGTTTCATAAAATCTTGCTCAAATGGCACAGAATTAAAATAAACTTAGTATATTTTGCATTTCATTTTCAAAGTTCATATAAATTGAATTTAATTTTTATTTGTGCGCTTGACACAGTATACACTCACCTGCAGAACTAAATTTCGCATACTAATGCATCAATTAAATCGTTCGATGCAATTACAACAACAGATTAATTTCCAAAATTATAGATGCGCAGCGACGACGATCCGTAAAGTTGACGTACTCAACGATTTTTCTCACTCAAAAAAACACAAAGAAAGAAAAGAACAGTCGAGCGCGCCCGACCGTATAATACTCTCTGCATTTGTCCCGATTAAATTATTAAAATCGGTATCGAGATATTACAATGAGAGTTACATGCATTAAAACACGTAGGAACAAAAATCATCTAAGCATAATCAAACATACATCTGTTTGTTTGCATGCGAATACACTTACATATGTACCTTTGACAATTATGCTGCATATATGTATGTATGTGTGTATTCGGCGCAGCCAGATTCCGCGGGCAGCGCTGCCGACACACAGGCAGCGAAAACGTTCGAACATGTGCTTGTGTGTTTCTATCTCGCTTGCACCAATGGGTTGATATTGCGTTCAAATATCAATATTGTAACGCTTCTAGTTTTCTTGTTTATAGTCCGATTTTAATGCGCCTTTCAGGATAGTTTAATATTGTTAGTCTTCACACGAATTATTAATTACAATACTGTGGGATACGAACAAGTTCACTAAAAACGGCATTGAAGTTTGAAAACTATTTTATCAATTGTGGCAAAAGTGGGCGTGACAGTTAAATATTTTAAATGGCAATGCAACTATGCTGTCGGTAGGAACCTCCGTACCCAAATTGGTGATCCTAGGTGCCATGGTTACTGAGATATTTGCCGAAAACGCCGATTTTTCCCGAGGTGTGTCTAGTTTTTTGCTCATTGTGGGCGAAGGGGGCGTGACATCGAAAAAAAAAGATTATTGTATTGACTGACTAAATATCTGATCGTTTGACACCAAGCTCAAACTTGTAGCTCGTACCATCTCTGAAATCTGTTTGTTTATACGGACAGACAGACAGACAGATGGTCAGACGGTCAGACGGACATGGCTATATCGACTCGGTTTGTGAAGCTGATCAAGAATATATATACTTTATGGGGTCTGCCACGCCTCCTTCTGCCTGTTACATACTTTTGCACAAACCCAATATACTCGTGCAGAGAGTATAAAAATGTTTTTTTATTTGAGTGGAAAAATTAAGTAGTTAATTGGCGCAGCCGGTAGGATACTGAGAAAGTCCTTTTTAACAGTAATTCGTCCTTTTCAATCACATAACCAATATCCTTATAAAACTAAGTGATACTTCGGGACTGAGCTCGCGAGTTAGTTGCAAAAAGTGACGCGATTCAGATCATTACGATTTTAGGACAATCAGTATCCGCACAAGAACAAGCAAGTGCACTGCAAATAGCCCATTTAAGCAAATAAATTGGACTGCTATTGAACAAACCAAACCAACAAAATATGCTAATTAAATATACATTCGGACCGCTGTTTTTAATAAACAAAGCAAAGTGCAAACAATTACAATGGCGCTAACCAAAGAAGACTTTTCGCATCTACTTCAACAAAGACGCCAAGTGCCGTGTTTCTCTGGAGAGCCAAATACAGTGGCACCATTCAACAGACGCATTGAATACCTGATGAATTTATAAGAGACAACTGACGCCCGTCAAGTTGGAGTAATATTTGGAGGTATCGAACTACAGATCTTGGGAAGCATCGTCCAGAGTAGATGCCACAACAATTGGACATCTTTGAAGACCGCCCTCATCAACGAATACAAAACGCACATACTGTTGCAGGAACTTTTGCGTAAACTCTACTCGACCCCGTTAAAAGGTAACCTTCGCATATTTTCTGACGAGTTAGATAATAGATGCATTATTATAATAAATAAACTAGCTTTAGAAAATATTGATAAGAACACAATTGTATGCACTCAAGCTATGAAAAATACAGTTGAAACCACAATCAAAAAGAAATTACCAGACCGAATGTTCACAACACTATCCAAATATGACATATCTGCTATTCTAAAGTTACGCCAAGTGGCTCAACGAAAAGACATTTATGAAGATTCTTGCTTTACTGAAAACTCTGATAATACGACCAAACCATTTGCACCAGTTTTCTCTGCATTAAAAGCGCACTGCCCTGACCTACCTCAAACATCTGAACATGACGATTACCCAAAAAACGCTCAAGTAAACAATAGTCCACCATCACAAAAAAATGCATTCTAGGCAAAATCAGTTTGACCAAAACAGAAAATTTCACAATGAATTTCGCGAAGATTTGCTTAGAGAGAGAGAGAGGCAATTTGATACGCGTAACTACAATCAGCCACCTCAAGAGCAAAGAGTGCCGATTAAGCGAACTAAAGTAGGCAGCGGACAGTCACTCATTGGAAACTAACTAAAATCACTATCAAGCTGAGACATATTCAGATGACACTACAG